>JAUKNM010000024.1:992500-1087083 GCA_030765045.1 Tenodera sinensis | reverse complement strand
TGGCGCCACGGCAACGTGTGCGACCAGCATTCGGGAGGTCTCACGTTCGATCCTCGGTGGCCGTACACCCTGACTCGGGTTTTTCTGTGGTTTCCCCTAGTAGTTTAGGGGACCTTTGAGGCACGGTTACCGGACAGATGGCGCGGATGCTTGCGTATTGTGACTGTTCTCGGCGCTACGTGGTGTTGGACGGCCGATGTCCTCTCACGAGTGGGGACGTTTGTACGACACCGGACCCGCGGTGTAGTGGCTGCTCTGCGGGGCCTTACGTCGGGATGAAGTGATCTCAGCACTTGTTCGGGACGCCCGCACGTCTCTCTGGCCCATCCGCCTGTGATCTTATGGTATCCTGCAGTTTCCTCACTTCATTCCTTCCTTCTAGATCTGTGTGCATGTCGCAGAGCGCCAAGTTTCCCCCTTTACCCTTTTATACCTACAAGACCCTTAGCTGAGTCAGTAGAGCATACTTCTGATGTGCGAGGGGTCCCCGGTTCGTTTCCTCACTGGAGGAGGAATTGGAATTTTTTTCCAACCAATATTATTCCCTATCTCTCCAGGTTCAAAACATTTGTGATATCTCCATATTACATTTCTGACTAGCTAGAAATAAGCGGCGGAGAATGAATGAATGAATGAATGAATGAATGAATGAATGAATGAATGAATGAATGAATGAATGAATGAATGAATGAATGAATGAATGAATGAATGAATGAATGAATGAATGAATGAATGAATGAATGAATGAATTAATTAATTAATTAATTAATTAATTAATTAATTAATTAATTAATTAATTAATTAATTAATTAACGAATGAATGAGTGAGTGAATGAGTGAGTGAATGAGTGAGTGAATGAGTGAATGAGTGAATGAATGAGTGAATGAATGGCCAAGGAACGGAGGGGACACTCACACCTCAACCGAAACGCGGATATTTTGTGCGGAAAGATGAGTTGAAGGAACCGAAAGCAGGCCGGCCGACAGAGAAGCGCATAGATCCCTAAGGAAATGAAAGAAAGTAAGGAAAGAAAATTCGTGTTGGAAAGTAAACCATCCCAGCATTCCCTTAGCTACCAAAGAACAACACAAAAAGCTCATGATCAGAGTGACCGGCCCTAAGAATCGAACCCAGGACCTTCGGAATACGAGTTCACACGTTACCGTGGATCCATCTCACTTAGTGTGAAGAAAGTAACATTTATATAATTATATATATATATATATATATATATATATATATATATATATTTCAACACCATTACAAGGTTTAATGAGACCCATTTTTCATAATGCTTGACATTCGCATTACAATGAAACGTTTATTTCCTCGCCATTTAAACCTATTTACTATTCAAAAAATAAAATCACCTTTCTACTGCAGCGAAGAATTACATGGAAAACCTCATGTGTTACATTCATATGAATTTACCTACTGTCTATGGTTCATTAGTGGGCACACAAATTATTCTTACGCAACCTTGTTTTTCCATCTACTTCATTTTATTCGAAATAAAATGTACAGATATCCTATACATCCCGTTATGTAGCTACAAACAGAATAGCCATAGTAAAATTTTTAAGAACTGGAGGCCATATGCTGGCCTTAAAATTCTATACCCTTTCAATGCAGTCGCGAGAAACAACTGAAAATCGACAAGACTTTGAAGGAATGATAAAGTGTTGAACCTTCTCTACCTACTGACTGAGGTAAATAAATTAAAAATTTAGGTATTAGCTGATGTTTCCTTATTGTATTCCCTTTAGCCTATAGATTTGAAAAGATCAACGTACTTCAAATTTCTTGTTTAAAAAAGAGAAATGTGCACATTTATGAAAACATGTATCTATGAAGCTGCTAAAGAAGCATTGGGGCAAGTAGAAGAAAATCAAAGAAAACAAAAACAATTCTTTGGGACTGAAGAAATAGAAAAGGAACGACTAGAAAAAATTGATTGTTTAAGAAATGCTTAAATACAAAAACCCATAATGATATAACACAATACAAGGCAGCACAAGCAAGAGTACGTAGAATGGTAACAACTCAAAAACAAATATTTTGGGAAAAGAAATGTGCAGATATACAAAGATATTTAGGAGTAAAAAAGAGCTCTGAAGCATGGACACGTATAAACAAAGTAGGATCAACAACCAAAAATAAATCTCAGTTGTCTAATAAGTTCAGATACGATGCAAGAGTATTATAAGAAATTGTTGCAAAAAGATAGGAGGGAATTTTCAGAAGAAGTTGGTGAGAAAGAAGGTGCAGGACATGAAATACAAAACTTAATTGAATTAGATAGCGAAACAAAAAATAATACAATACAACAAGAAGTATACATAATCCTGAACAAAATGGAAGTAGAAGTTAATTGTGACCAAGCCCGGCACATTGGGAGAGACTGGAGTGGAAGAAATATGCTTCCCGTTAAAATGAAGAACTTCGACGACAAATTAAAGGTGACGAAAAACAAAAAGAAACTAATCGGAGAGGACCGCTTTATTGAAAATTATACGTAAAGAAGAGAGAAAAATACAAGCTGCTGCACATAAGAGGAGGGGCAAAGAGGAAAGTGAGAAAAGCACACACAGTCAGAACAGGATACAAGAAAATCCAAATAAACGGAAAATGGGAATACCACAATAACAGGGAAGCAAAATACGAGCACGGGAACGAAGCGGAAACCGCGGGAAACCAAAGAAGAAGAACAATTTAATTAATGAATTTCACCTGAGCACTTTAAATATTAGAACACTGAGAACCATAGAAAGAGAAACTGACCTGGACAATGCTCTAACACAAATAAAATTTAGTATATTGGGCTAAGCGAGGTAAGAAAAATGGGAGAAAACATACTAGAAAAAACAAACGGCAATATACTATACTACATCGGCAAAACAAAAGGACAGAAAGGTGTTGGTTTCATAGTACGCAAAGACTCTAAAAGCTGCATTAGGGAATTTATAGGAATTAGTGAGAGGATAGCAGTACTAAGAATGGGAAATACGGAAAAAATCACATTATTTTACAAATATACGTCGCGACCGAAAACAACACAGACGAAGAAATAGAAATCTTCTATGGGGATGTAGACAGAACAACCGTAAAATACAGGGACCAGACAATATACATAATGGGAGAGTTCAACAGCAAGATCGGGAGAAGTGTGGATGAGGAAGAGCTAATAGGACCATATGGCATAGGGAAAAGGAATGACAGGGGGGGGGGGGGGGGGGAAAGACTCATACATTTTGCTGAAGAACACAACTTATTTTTACAAAACTCCTTTTACAAGAAGCATCCGCAAGCGAGATGGACATGGCGGAAGAAGCTTCCTTAAAAATATCGAAGATTAGGAACTGACACAAATTATCAGACAGCACAATCAGCTTATTGGAACAAAGAGAAAGATGCAAACAGGATGTTTCACAACAGAATACTCGGAGCTAGACAGAAGAGTTCAGAGGGAAATAAGAAAAGACATACAGACGAAAATACAGCCTCAAACAAGAAGCGTACTCGAAAACTCGAAATCTATTAAAAGAGCGAAGAAGAAAAGTGGGGAGCAAACAAACTCACAGAGACTAGCTCACTCTGCGATTAATATTGAACTAACCCTGCCATAATTGGTAGGAGGCCCTTTACCCACAGGAATCTTACGGGCTTCTTTATTTATGTATTATTTATTTAGATACCGATTCAGTAAGAAAAGCAGTAATGAGATTGAAGAATGGAAAAGCAGCAGGACCTGGAAACATTCCGGCAGAACTAATTAAATGTGGAGGTAAAAAACTATGGGAGATGATGACTGTACTTTTCAATAAAATTATTAATGGAAGTAAAATACCAGAAGAATGGAAAATCGCTATTATAACACCAATAAATAAGAAGGGAAGTAAAACACATTGTGATAGGTATAGAGGAATGTCAGTGACGGGAATATTTAATAGAATTTATGTTCACATACCAAAAACTCGAATAGAATCGGAATATAAAGACTTGGAAATGGAAGAGCAATCGGGATTCAGAGCACGAAGATCATGTGTACACAATATATTCTGCTTAACACAGTTAACAGAGAAAAAGAAGGTCACAAATAGAAAAGTGTATTTATTACTGGTAGATCCAATAAAAGCTTATGATAGCATCCCATGGCAAAAATTATTCAACGTTTTGGATAAATCAAATATTAACGAGAGAATAAAAGCAGCAATAAAAGCACTGTACCAAGGAAGTGTTTCAAAAATTAAAATAGGAAAAAAATTACAGAGGGATTCAAAGTCACTAAACGATTAAGACAGGGATTTAGTCTCTTTCCAACACTATTTAAAATCTACCTTCAACATGGATTAAGAACTGGGAGGGAAAAAAAAAAAAAAAAAAAAAATTAATGGCATGGATACCTATAATAATTCAAGACACATTTCTTTATTCATTAAATTTCGCAGATAATCAGGTAATCATAGAACCAGATCATGATGACAGAGTACCTGGCAAGAAAATTAAAAGAAGGATATGAAATTTGGGGTTTGAAAATAAATTTAGATAAAAACAGATTACCTATGCATTGGAGAGGAAATAGAATCACTGAAATGTTAAAATGGCCAAGAAATTCCACCCTCTTCATAATGCACTTATTTAGACTCGAAAATGAACAAATTTGTTAATAGCATTACAGAAATTAAAAACAGAGTTATGCAAACCAAAAAGGCTATAAACGCCCTAAATTCAATTTGGTGGAGTAAAAATATAACAAAGAAGGGAAAATTACAAATTTACAGAACTATTATACAAAGTATCTAGATATATGGATCAGAAGTTCGGCAATTATCATAAAAGGAAAAAAGATTAGCTACAGAAATGGACGTTTTGAGTAGATCAGCTACAAAATCAAGGTTAGAGAAGGTCCGAAATGAAACTGAAAGAAATTTGGGAATTAAATATTTGGATATTTTAGATATTATTGAACAACAAACCAGAAAGAAGGATAGGACGCCCAAAGAATATCTGCCTGGAAGGAGTTGCAACAGCGATGCAATCCAGAGATTTGGAAGAAGATATGTGTGGGAGCAGACAGGAGTGACGTTTGGAAACCGGAAAACGGCGAGAGCTGTTGTGATACCGGAAATAGATAGAAAAATCTAATTCAATAATTAGGTATAACTTCGTGTCTATACGATTCTGTTGGAGAAAGAAAGTTGTATTAAATATTTTGATTACCTTTACCCTAAAACTTTCCAGTTAAAGTTAATATATTGCCCTTTGTTACCCTGTACAAACGTTTAGGAGCAACTGGGTATCGACCAATCACTACTTAATTAGGCCATATCTTTCTCAAAGTATCATGAATGTTATGTGTTTCGTTACGAAAGACAGTCAAGAGATAGAAGTGGCATATATGATCCGTTCTTTATGAACAGTACCCGAGCGATTTCCTTTTTTTAACTTTGGTTTTTTTGGAGAAGATACTTATTTAGATAAACCTGAAAAGCAAGATCTTAACTGAATATAAATTTTCATCCTAATTGTTGGAGTCGTTTCCTTGCTGAGACCTTTAATATCCCGGCTTGTTTGTTGGAATTGGCCCACAGAGAAATTATGGTCAACATAACGTTTCGAGGAATTGTGACTGTTACGAGTAGACTAATATAGCTATGTCAACTTTCTTTAGGTTTTCTAAAAGTTTTTGACGATACCTTTAATTATCCTGGCTTGTTTGTTGAAATTGGCCCATTAACGCAGACATTGTGGCCAAAATAAGGTTTCGAATAATTGTGACTGTAACACGTAGACTAAGATAGCTAAGTCCACTTTCTTTACGTTTGCCCATGATCAGATCTTTAATATCCTGGCCTCTTTGTTTTTTAGGAATGATATATATATATATATATATATATATATATATATATATATATATATATATATAAACTTAATAAGTAAACCCCTATCTGAATACAAAATTTGATCGAAATCGTTAGAGACGTTTCCAAGTTGCGCGGAGTACATTTATATGTAATAATTGCTCGTTTAAGTATGTAAGATTTATTACCACGTTTATATGCTTTTGTATACGCTGAAGCTAATATAAATATCTATTTTCCAGTTACAAAGATTTACAGTTAACAGTGATATCAGTGCTCTACAGATTGCCAATATTGTGTAAATCCCATTACTCATCATCACATTCATGAGAGCCTAATATTGTCCCCCTCCTTTGCCCAAAGATGCCAGTGCACACATTCATCATTGTTATCAAAATATGTCAAAGAAGCTGGCCGGTCCATCACTTTCTGTTAGCTGAGCCACTCTATCTGCCTGACAGACAAAAACGAATGGTGGCAAAGGTCATGACTGTGACAATCCACATCCATAGGGTCAGTTAGCTGCGAATTTCTCAAGTCAGTCAAACAAAAGACGTTTGAAACGAGGCTGAATATATTTCCTACAACGATGTTTCTGTCTTGTTGCTGGTTCAAAATGATATGCCCAGCTCTTTATAATATTACACATTAGCAATGTTAAGATAATCATACCAAAGTATATGTGATGTGCAAAAATTGCATTATTTCTCTGTAAATTAATCCTAGCAATACCAAACCTTATTCCAAAACGAAGTTAGTACTATAACTGGTAACAAAATGTCTGAAAAACTTTTGAAACAAATTGATTTTAAAACTGGGTATTATATCTTGTCATGTTTATAAAGGTAATTTTTAACACTGTGCCTTTCTACTTTTTTACACGAATCCCATTAGATATAATGCCAATCCTTATTACAGAACTTACAATACCAACGCAGTGGCGAGGGTTACTTTGTGATCACCACTGGTGAGTGAGTGAGTGAATGAGTGAGTGAGAGAGTGAGTGAGTGAGTGAGAGAGTGAGAGAGAGAGAGTGAATGGGTGAGTGAGCGAGTGAGAGAGTGAATGAGCGAGTGAGAGAGTGAATGAATGAGTGCGTGAGAGAGTGAATGAGTGAGTGAGAGAGTGAATGAGTGAGTAAGAGGGTGAATAAATGAGTGAGTGAGAGAGTGAATGACTGAGTGAGTGTGAGATTGAATGAATGGGTGAGTGAGAGAGTGAGTGAGAGAGTGAATGAGTGAGTGAGTAAGTGTATGAGTGTGTGAGTGTGTGAGTGAGTGCGTGCGTGAGTGAGTGAGAGAGTGAATGAATGGGTGAGTGAGGGTGAATGAGTGAGTGAGGGTGAATGAGTAAGTGAGAGAGTGAATGAGTGAGTGAGAGAGTGAATGAGTGAGTGAGAGAGTGAATGATTGAGTGAGTGAGAGAGTGAATGAGTGAGTGAGAGAGTGAATGAATGAGAGAGTGTGAGAGTGAATGAATGGGTGAGTGAGCGATTGAATGAGTGAGTAAGCGAGTAAGTGTATGAGTGAGTGATTGTGTGAGTGAGTGAGTGCGTGTGTGCGTGAGTGAGTGATTGAGAGAGTGAATGGGTGAGTGAGAGAGTGAATGAGTGAGTGAGGGTGAATGAGCGAGTGAGAGAGTGAATGAGTGAGTGAGAGAGTGAATGAGTGAGTGAGAGAGAGCGAGAGAGTGAGTGAGTGAGTAGATTTTAAGGGCCCGTCGACAGCTAGGTCATTAGTGCCTGAACACTGGTAACAAAATGTCAGCAGTTTTTAAAGCAAATTTATTTTAAAATTGCGATGCTGTTATGTTTATAAAGGTTCAAATATTTGTTTAAGTATTCCGTTTTTACTTTTTCACATGAATCACATTATACCGACGGGGCAGTACTTCATGACCACCTTGACATTTTATTCTTTCTCAAAAAGACCAGCAATTAAAACTTTGAAACAATTGCGCAATTCAGTACTAGAAACAAAGTTTCACAATAATCACTAACTGGATGTATTTAATAAAAAATAAAAAATTAAAAGACATAATTCAAAAAATTGCAGAAGTTGGGAATAAACGATCCCCCTTCTTGGTAATGCTAGGGTTGATTACTATTTCATAGGGTATTACAGACTACTGTGCTTTTCAAATGGGAAGGAGTTTGTCCTTGAGCGTCTCCAGACTGGTAACCAATCAAGTCCAGCTGTGTTGTCATATTGCTTTCCCCTTAATTTGGGCTTGAGGCGTGCCAAGAAATACGAAGGGTGGGGGTAATGAGCTTGCAACGCTGTGCATGTAAACGTATTTCATTGGCTGCAGATCAGAAGTCTTCCCATTTGAAAGGCACAGTACTATAAAATGCGGTTAGTTTCCCTAGAGCTCATTTAACTGAAGCAAAGAAATAGTTCTATTCCTCTATACCGAGTGAGTGTGTGTGTTGTGTAAAGGCCCGTCGACAACTAGGTCGTTAGGGCTGTATATAGCTATGGCATAACTTATGCCCCATGTCGTTATTTTATATTTGAAATACACCCTTTGAGGTTATCTGAACTTAAAAGCTCATCCTTTGGGATAAGTGCGTCTATACGCATGTGTGTGTGTGTGTGTGTGTGTGTGTGTGAGAGAGAGAGAGAGAGAGAGAGAGAGAGAGAGAGAGATGAACAGCAAAACTTGAAACATGGCTAAAGTCCTAACTTCATGTTTAAGGTTACTTATCTTTAGAGTTTGAAATGTGGCGTTTAATTTCCACAATCAAACTCCCTTTACACGGAAATGACTGCTATCCGTGGTTTTCTAGAACTGCCTCTAAGGATTTTTAATTCAGGTACACTATCTCAGATAGGTACCTGGCATGCAAATGAAATGTAGATATATCTTATATTTTCTCGAAATGGTCCTTGAAGTCCCCATCGTTTTCATTGAATTTCACATTATCGAAAAGAAAGCTAAATAATTTGTATAAAATAAGTTGATTTGTAATCTTAGACACCTCTGGTATATTGAAGAGTCCTTATATTTTCCCTTATGCAAGATACTTTCTGTTTTGATTTTATTGCCCTTAAATTTCTCATAAAAAGTAACAAGTTTGCATTACACAAATGAGTCGTCCAGCACCAGAACTTAGAAGTTACTGAGTATTAACGTCTCTTAAGAAGCTTACTACCCCTTAATAATATAAACAGGTGGAACGTACGACCATATTTTGCGAACTTTCTTGATGGTGTTTCTTCTTAATTTTGAACTGGGAAAAAGACACAGCATTTTTTTTCCCTCCAACGGAACGGTACACCTCCGCACTACAAATTGACAGTGCGAGAGTTGCTAAACCGTACATTGAAGTTCATGTGCAGTTTTCAAAAGAGGCCACTCATTTATCGTCATCATTAGCATCATCTTCGTCATCATCTTCGTCATCATCTTCGTCATCATCATCTGCCTATTTTGTTTGTTTGTTTAGATTCGGAGGCTTTGTGTTTATGTTCTACGCTTAATGGAGTAAAAGATACTAATTTTATAGAGACCGTAAATGCCTATTTTCATATGCCATTTAGCTACAATGGAGCGACATGGCTCCACAGCGACTTGTGGAATGTATGAAAAAAAGTTATCAGCGAAATAAGCAGTCAGGGCATTGTTAGGCAGACCGGTTTAGATTGAAGGGAAATCGTAAATGTGAAAAAAAGCGGACATGTACCTATCGCACACTGCATGTCAGGTAGAACTGTTTACTCGTGTTTGACTGTGAGTGATCGAGTAGATCTGATGGAAGAAATTACTGATAATAAGGAAAAGCCATGTGCACTTCGCAATAGTTATACCTACATACCGAAAGTGCAGAGAAACGTTAAGTGACGTAATAACATGGGTACCTATGTGTGAAAGAAAAGTCCAAGAAATGTGGTGGAGGGTTAACAAGTAGGACCAACGGTACTTTGAAGGTATCTGAGCATTAGTGCACCCGATGGAGCCTATTTAGAGATAAGGAAGTGCACATATTAGGCGAAGAAGACAGAAGGGGAGAACCATTCTTCAATATCTCAGCTATACAGAGGAGAATTGGGAGAACTACATCCTAACCTAACCTAACGTACTGTTTCACAGACCTCGATTTTCATAAACCGGATCTTTCACTGCCACCAACCTACATCCCTCTTCGTGTACCTGTTCTAGGAATGTTGACCGCTTGTTTCACAGATTGCATTTTTCACTGATCGCTCTTTTCGCGACACGAACGTGTAAGGCTCACATTCGGGAGGTCGTGGGTTCGATTCCCAGTGTTACTACGGTACCCGGAAAAAAGATTCCTAAAGGAGGAGCTTTATGAGAAATAGATTCCATTAGTTTGTATAATTTTATATTTTGCACGGGTTATATAAATGATAAGGAAGAGGGAAGGAAAAGGAAGAAAAAACGAAAAGGGAATTAAAAACAAGTATGTTAAATGGTATTCGAACCCATGTCAGCCCACACTGTTCATTTGAAACAACACGCTTTAGCCAGCTCAGCTATAGCTAATGTGCGGATATGGTCTGCTCACGTTTTGTAAGTCTAGCACCAACACTGGAATCATTTTAGTTCTAGTCCACAACTTAATAGAAACACCATAAGAACATATGTTCTGCAGGTGCACTGTAGTTGAATCTGCAATGTTTGCCCGTTAATGTAGAAGGATTGCTGAAATATTGCTTTTCCAAACTGCGAGGTGATGTGAGTTGCGAGGTGACATAGCTGTCATGTCCTCCGAACAGTATGGGAAATTGAAGAGGTCACAAAAATGTCACACATCCAGCTTGTTATTGGCCTTTTGTCATATTTTCACCTATTATTTAATAGTTTACATTTTTAGGAACTATTAAGCACACCCATCAATTTGAAAATGTTTACAAATGTTTAGTTCCTCTTGTTGGAACCACCCTAAGAATATTTGAACCTTTTCATATTTTCTTGCTAGATCCTATTACATCAGGTTAAGTCCATTAATACCTCTTAAAGATCATATTTTTGCTGACAGAATATGATTTGTGCCTTTGTTTCAAAACAAAATATCACCTATATAGAACATTATACTCAGCACCGTCATATTGGGCCAGTCCATTGGAGTAAACCACTAGCACCTCCCGTCGAGTCAGCCTCTGGATATGGTAGACGTCGTTGAGCCTGTTCTTTACATAGCGCGGTCCTTGCCGTGGTTGTCGGACAACGTCCCTTGGTCCGCGTATGGTGATATTTGCCCCCCTGCTTGAAACCTCTGCGGCAGACTCGCCAGTCGTGACGGGTCTTCATCCGGTAGCCACTTGGACGTCTTGACGAGCCATCCTGCGCACAACATAAAGACGGCCGACGGAGTTCCTGACCTTCTTGGTGCGCCGTCGCAGCCACCTTGCTCCTGCTGGGCCCAGCTACAACCCCCGCCAGGGTTACGCTGCAGCTCCCTGGGGCTTCTCGTCTTGCTCGACTCGCAGGATCTTCCTGCCGACGTCGCCCATCGCCTCAGTTCAAGCAATTGCTTCATCAACACTTCTTTTCCTAATTCTTTTAAAAACTAACATCCAGGAAACATTTGTCTCCTGAAGGTGTCTAGTTCCAGTATAACTTCTTTAGCCACCCTCACCATGAACACCCACGGACGTATAACGCTCTTCCTCAAAGTCCCCTCCAGCGAAGACTCCCGTTCCACAGACAAGGTGTCACCCGGTACCGTCACTACTTGGTAGGGCCAATCTGGTTTCCTCTTTGGCAAGTCCTCTGCCACTTCCGGTCGGATCACAGTCACGGTTTCACCCGTGTCCACCAACACTCAGCACGGCTTCTCCTGGATCCTGCCGGCCACGATGTTGCTATCCTCCACTCCTCTGTTCAAGGGACACAGCGTCACTTGATGGGATGGTTCGGACGGCTATGCCGTCCCTCACGTCACGCTGTTCCTTGCTCGTTCCTCGCTTGTTCGTGGGGAAACCTCCCTTTGAAGTGCGGTCGCCGTCACAATTGATTGATTAGGTGGGTCCAAATGGTAGCAGACAAACAAGCAGAAATCATAATGCTTTCCGATGGATCGCGAAAGTTCGAGTGGCAACAAAATAACGGCTTTTACAACACAAGGACGACTACTTTCGCACAGGAATTTGTGAAATTTGCTAAATAATGCAAAGTTTCACTTGAAGCAAGAAATATTCAAGAATGTGCAAGAGTAGATGCAAAGTACCCAATTAAAATATTTACAACGGAGAAAATTACCGAACTTTTTTCTTTGATAATTCTGAAATAAAGTGAACAATATGACATAGTTGGGTTTAAAAATACCATAACTGTTAAATAATAATACCATAATAGCGTAATTCTTAAATGTGCTTTCCTTGCTGCTTTTAAAGTCCATCTTATTGTATTACATTTTCATGCACGATATTTATATCGTCATTATTGCTCTAGTTTCCGTTGTGTTCTTATTTAGAGTTATTGTACATGAATATTTTGTAGCTTTAAATGTCATAAACTATACATTTTCAGCAATACTTTAAAATGATTGCTGCTTTCATTATGTTAATTTAAACAAGTATTGCTCTCTATTACTATAATTAACAATTCCTGTCAAAGGAGAGGTATTTCATTTTTTTATATAATAATTGCCTGTGTATTTATGTATGGTTCCTATTACTCACTAAGCAAGGAAAAAATCTTAATATATTGCATTCACAAGATATTCCCTAGTCATTCTTCTGCAAACTTTCCTTACAAAAACTACTTCTTTTTAATTCGCATAAACCTACATTACTCGTTGTGCGTATCAGAAAAGTTTTCCAAACTGTACCACTTTATAAATTTTGTTTATTACAGCCCAGTTGACTCTTTATGAAACATATCTAACTATATGAATGTCATGACTATAACGTTATGTTCAGGTTTTGATATTAGAGAGTTCAAACCCAACACGTTTGAGTGTCTAAAACTTATTTTTCTGAAAGTTTGCAAGTGCTACAAATTAGTACACTGGTTTCGTAATTTGTACCTGTGAGTTGCTAAATTAGTCCACATTTTTCATTTTTATACCCTTATTTTAACACAGGGAATGAATATAAGTAATATAACATTTCTGTGTTTGATTTTAACTCAATTAGAGTATATTACTCAAATTGGTCACCATTTACAAGCGTCGGAAAATAACTTTCATTCTCTTTCTTGACCCCCTGTGCATGAATCCAAATTTCAAACTTCTTGCACCTGATCGTTTATTCTATTCTGTCTTAACTACACAGCTCACAGAACCATGTCAATCATCTTTTGTCGTTTGTTTTCCCTATAACATTGTCCCATCAAAGCATCTCCTTCTTTGCAGATGACATTGTTTTAGCCATTTTTGGCCACACTTGGCCAGATGTGTTCTTCTGCTAACCCACTGTCATCAGCATTGAAAGTCCTTGTTGCATCGGTACAATGTCACAAAAGGTCTCAAGGAGGGCAAAAATTCATACACCCTTTCCTTACTGAATCACCTTGCCCTAGCCATGAATGTGGCCTCCGGTTGCCTGTAACGTAATTTAGAGAGTCTTTTCACGAATGCATAGCACCATTTTTGCCGGTTATACGGTCATTGGTGTTGAAATCATAGGAAAGTCCATTTCTTTCTGTATAATCAAATGCGAGTATTCTTACATCTGCCCATTGTAAGGCCAAACATAATTTCTTCAAAGTTCAAAATATGTTGTTCCAATTCCTATTCAGTTTCATCGGAAAACACTTTGCTTCTTCCAAAAACTTTTCTTATCGATTTGCTCTTTTGGTTTTACTTACTGGGTGTTCCTTTATATCTGTTTTAGGCACATTTTATACACATACGGGCCCATTCATTTAACCCATGATCTCCGTTTAAATAAGCTGTCACTGCTAAATGAAGCTCATCTACATTCCACTTCTATACCATATTTGTTCTGACGTCTTTCTCCTCTAATACAAAATTGTAATTTTGTTAGGCCCGCAACCTAAAGAATTTTTGAACAGAAACATCTCATACAAGTAATTTATGAATGACAAATTATATTACAAGTCTGCTAATTATTTACTAAAACGTTAAAGAACTAGTTTCCAAAATTGTAACGGTACGATATGGAATCTACTAATTCAACCAAGCTAGTTTGTTTTTGAAATGTACTTGCGTATGCACAACAATGATTAGAGGTTGGGTACCACATAAAATTAATAAGCATATTTAACCTATGAAAAGTAAATTTTGCTTTGACTTAACTCATTAACGCAATTCTCTTAGCCACGTACACAAAAAGTTACATTACAGCAACACAAAGTTATCTTCTTCCACCAAACGAACCGTTTTTCAACACAGAAGGCTCAGAAGTGAAGCAAAGGCACCTAATTGCGTGTAGTTGGCGACGTCAACTTTAGGTGTCAGATGTTACAAGAAACACCGATTTTATAAAAGTGGCATATATTAGGAACCCGTACAAGATAGGCAGCTCTCCCTTAAGTTTACAGTAAGCAAAAGGATAGCCAAATATTTTCATATTCGCTTGCAATGTGATGGCTTTGATATTCTGTTCTCTTTTTTTTTTTTTTTTTTTTTTTTTTTTTGTAGTGTTTAACAACCGCTTTTACTGCATACTGCACCGCAGGTGCAGACACTTATGATACACAGAATGAAGCTGGAGCACCGGTGGGATGAGATGGTGGGGGAAACCGGAGAACCCGGAGGAAACCTGCCCCAGCGCCGCTTCGTCCCCCACAAATCTTACATGCGGTTGCCTGGGATCGAGCTCTGGCCGCTTTGGCGAGAAGCGAACTGTTCTTTTTGTATGAACAGAAAGAGAAAGTAAAAAAAAAAAAAAGGAAGACAAAGAATAGTGATTTGCAGTTGATGAAAGGTAGGTATTTAAAATCCAAACCATTAACAGAGAACATCTCGGAAATGGTTTAACAAAACGATGTATTGCATATACATAGTGTTTTATCGCGATATCTACATTTTTGGCGCAGTAACATTTTATCTATCTCTTGCAGTTTGCCAATTAGGCGAAGGTCATTTAGCATACTGACACAGGCTATGCGCATAAAATTCAATATATATATTGAATATATATCAACCATAAGTTTGTTGGCATAAATAAATAATAATTCAATATATACATTTTATGTGTCATGTAAATAGCTAAAACGTAGTAGTATTTCAATAAAAATCGTTAAGGCAATTTTTGAGAAAATTAGAAGTAACGAAAGCTTTTCCATTCAAACTGTAGTTTGCGGTTGGGGGATTTTCTTCAAAAACGTTATGTTACATAATTCCGACGAGTTATGGTGTTCATAGACACAGAAAGACGTACACACACACACACACACACACACACACACACACACACACACACACACACACACACACACACACACACACACACACACACACACACATACACCTTTTTTAAAACTGCTCTTTTGGGTACAAAGTGCCTCAAAACATGTATTCCTAGTGAAATCTTGACATTCAGTACAATACTTCCTCTAATTACTGTAACTACGTAGTACAGAAGGTAAACATAATAGAAGCTTTATTTTTTCCAAGCCAAACAGCTGATATGTGTATCAAGGATTTTGGTTAAAAAGAGCCGGAGGAATGGAAATTAGTAGAAGAAATACTGTTCAAGATATAAAACAGTACGTTTGTGGAAGAGAGAAAGCTACATATTCTAAAAAGGACGAAAATGTACCATATATGATGTGGTTGGCAAATGAGTTTTCATATTTTCTAGCTAAATGTAATGTGCATCAGCGTATGTGTGCTTGTGCAACAGGTTACAACCATTTATAAGTCATTAATGTTAATGAGCCTCATTCTTTTGTGATGCCGCCCAGGAGTAAATGAAGAGCATTACATGATAGATGAGAAGGCACGCGCTCAGCATCAGCGGCAAAGATAACGCCTTTCGCTCATTAGAAGACTGGAGGCGTTCAAATGGATAGTCAGATGGCCAGGCCACCAGATACGCATCTATCAGCGTCGCTTACCGAGTCCACGTTTCAACACACTCACGAAGCATATCCTATTAAGCATACTTATCCACAGTCGAGATTTGATCTGTATTTTCAAAGATTTCAAGAACTAGTTTTTAAATCTAAAAACTACCGAGAATATTTTCCTTCGATTAACCAAGGGGATTCACTCTGCGGTATCGTGCAAGGCTCACATTCGGGAGGTCCTGGGTTCAATTTCCGTATATTGCTCTGCCTGAACTTGGATTTTTCATAGTTTTCCCTGGACAGTAATCGAATGCTAGGGTGGCCTCTGCCTACCACGAGTTTCTTTCCCTTATTTCCCGTTCATTTCGTCTCTTTTCATCTTCAGATGTGTGTGGGTGGGGAAGATGGCGCGGATGCTTGCTCAGCAAAGAGTGTTATTCCCAGTGAACTGCTTTGTTGGATGAAACGTTCATCCACCTCTTTGGGTAGCTTCAGTAGTGGGTCGAATCACTGATTTAGGAACTATTCTGGACTTCCGCGCGTCTCTGCGACTCGTCTGCATGTAGCCTGTAGCCTTCTGTGATTCCTTCATTTCAGTCCTTTATCCAGAGCAGGCCTGTCGAACATTACTCCGAAGGTGTGAAGAGAATAATGCCCTCACTTCTTAACTGTGGTAGGACGCATTAGAAGGAACCGGTTTTCCCTTTGATCTTCCCGTGTTCCGCTACCGTGGTTAGGAAAGGAGGGGAAGTAGGGGAATGTTGTTACACTTCGTAAGTACTCTTCGTCAGGCCTGGTGCAGTGGGGTGATAGTTTGCAATAGATAGCCCGTAGGTCGCAGTACATGATGTGTCCACCTCCATTGTGTACCCTTTACCCTACAATTTCAATTACCAATTGCGCGTATTACTCTTGAACTCCATCACGTAATCAGAATACACCCACTGTCCTTAATTTTTTGGTCGTTTGATCCAGAATTGCTTAAAACTTCTTTTATTCGACCTTGTTTTTCTTTGTGATTTACACATTCAAATATTCTACATGAAGCAACATCTTGTCGAAACTTTCAGCAGAAACTAGGAGACAAGTTGAAGTGACCCGCATTAGTTATTATGTGTTCTACTACGTACAGTAGGCGCAGGAAATTGAGCACCCCACCCAAAAATTCTCTATCAAGATTTTAGTAGAAATATGTGTGTATTTGAATCCCCTGAATCCCCAAAACACCTTTAGAAGTGTGTGTGTGTGTGTGTGTGTGTGTGTGTGTGTGTGTGTGTGTGTGTGTGTGAGTGTGTCCATGCGTGCGTGTGTGTGTGCGTGTTTATGCGTGCGTGTGTGTCTGCGTGCGCGCGCGTGTTTATGTGTGTGCGAGAGAGAGCAACACATCTCAAAACCCGAGTTAAAAATCGACGGAAAGTCGGTTACATACTAAACTAGATTTTTAAGTTCAATATTTTCCAAGTATGCGACACAGAGATTTTCAAGAAAATCCCGGCATCCCAGGCTGTACTTTACATGGAAAATTTTTTCGAAATTTTTTATTTTCTTGAAAATGGCCCTAAGATTTTAATAAAGATATCATACATTTTATTTGGCGTAAAAATATCTTAAACACGATACTCTTGAATTATCTGAGAATGTTCTCGGAAGTCCTGTTCATTTTGAATGACTTTTGCATAGGTGGTAAACCGCAAGAAACATACCAAGTTTTATTGCACCAAAAATGTGGATCTCTTTAAAACACACAATATATATCAAATACATTTTTGTGAAGAAAACTACTATTTCCGAGATACTCAATATTTCTTGGAATTCTTCAATACTTGTACATACTTTTCTCAACTGTCACTACAAGGAAATGAGCAATAAAACTATTTCTACAAACATTTGTCTCAACTAAGATGAAGCAGATAGAAGAATAAACGTTTTCATAAACAGCTTGTACAAGAGTGAGTAGAGAAAAGCATAGTAGAGACCATATCAAATATTTCTGCTTCTTTTTGAAACAATCTCAAGA
Organism: Tenodera sinensis; assembly: GCA_030765045.1. Taxonomy (NCBI): domain Eukaryota; kingdom Metazoa; phylum Arthropoda; class Insecta; order Mantodea; family Mantidae; genus Tenodera; species Tenodera sinensis. Next base: position 1,069,259 of record JAUKNM010000024.1, on the reverse strand, counting down.
AGTTTGTAAAATCCTATTTGCCATTTTTGAATGCTAGTGTTTAAATAATGTAACAGTATATTTATTTTTGAAAATTATTATAACTGCGTCAGTAAAAGTAATTAAAATGCCTTTTTAACAAATCTACCAAAAATAGATTCAAGAAATTCAAAACAAACTTATGGTTATTATAAGCCATAAACTTCTAAGCAGTAAAACCGGAAGGAAGAACACAATGTTGAGCTGTCTCTTGACTATAGCCAGGGAGGACGCAGGTAACAAACCATTCCGCAACCCTCGTACAGCATTTTGGCGTTTTCAGACAGCACTCGAACCAGTTTTTACGTGCCTCTTATCTGTTTGCCTCTGTTATCTGCATTCAAATCTTTATCACTAGGGAGCAAACCTCCATACCAAGAGCGAAAGGTTGCGCAGTTTGGACTATAGGAAATGGGAGGAGGTCAGTCTGTCACATTGTCACAACACAGAGGAGGCCAGGTACAGTCGACGTAACAAAGTTATAAAGTTGTTGCATAATTTACATTCTCTGCTGTCACCATTTGCAGTAAAATATTCACTGCCAAATTTGTATATAAGTTCAGCAATGCGTGAATATTTAGATTGCCATGCTGCAGGCATTTTACTATTGAACACATTTGAGAGGCACTATGAGCTCTAGACAGTGTGTTTTGTGCTACCACTGCATTCCTGCAATGACGTCACGCTCTGCCCATGTGGTAGGTAACTTGCGGTCACTTCGTTTCGCGATAGCTGTATAAAGGTTCGAAGTCTAATTATCACTATGGGACTCTTTATGGTAGGTATAGTGGTTTGAGTGTACTTGAAGCCAATTGCTAAAGCATTCCTATGCCTCATTATGATAGAACGGCATAAGGGAAATAGTTTGAAAATACTTGCATTAAGACTGAAAGAATATATGTACATTTCACTCTTGTGTAGTGTTAAGCAGGGATTCAGAAACCAGAAAAAAGGATATAGCAGAGGGAAAGGCATAGATTCTCCTTCAGCATCTCATATGCAGATAGTGGTGCAGTGACTTCCAACTAGGCCGTCCCCACAGCTTTGGGAAGCATTCTACTGGCCTCTGGCCTTCACTGGAAGCTTCTCTCTCTCTCTCTCTCTCTCTCTCTCTCTCTCTCTCTCTCTCTCTCTGTGTGTGTGTGTGTGTATGTGTGTGTGTTTGTGTGTACACCAAGGAGGAGCTGTGTTTCACCTTATTACCTTTTCGCACATGTGGTGTCATGTTTTACGTGCATAGTTCTAAATATTTACATATCAATATATAACTTGGAGCAATGTCCTCAAATGGCAAATTGGTTTCCCACATACCCAAAATTGTTCCCCAATGAACCTCCACAATATTTACATATATCACGTCAGCAACTAAGGGACACTGGGACTAAATATTCTAACTTTTTCAATTTTACATCAGTATATTTGAAAATTGGCGCACTTGATGTGCATAAATAAAGAAATGACTGTGTGAAGGCTCAATGCTCTAGCTCAAACAATTTCTCAGATAATAGAATTAAACGCTTTTAATTACTACCACAAGAAAAGACTTCCTTCAAATTCTACTAGTGGCATTTCCTAATCCTTAAATAAACTACAAATAAATTGAAATTCTTGGTAGCAGTTGATGTTATTACTTGCAGAGAAATACACTTTTGTTTCTATGAAGTTGTAAGTGTTAAAATTCCTTTTCTTTTCAGCGCAAATTATTATTGCGAGCCAAAAAAATAAAGCAATCATTTGGATCTTTCGATAACACGTTTCAGATTATGTATGTACATTTACATACAAATCAGAGTAAAACTGAAATGTAAGGAATACATTTCATGCAAAATGCAAACCTGAGAAAGAAAAGCACCCGTGTGGTGCAGCATAATGACGCGCACTGGTGACTTAAACATGTCACCGGACTTTTAAGAATGGCTAATAGTGAAAACTATTTCGCAAAAATGATTCACAGGTGTCTATAGAATATTTATATGATATAATTCGATATAACGTCATTTTCAAATAAAACTTTAGCCTTATAATTACTAACATACAGTACTTCTTGGTCGAACAACAAAGCCAAAACTCTGTAGAACGCTCCCTGCTGCCTGCAGTTTTAGTGTAGTATAAGAAATGCTTTATGGAAGATATTATTTATTATAACAAAACTTAAATATATATTTATTTCGATTATGTCTACAAAATCTGATACTTTTACTTATTTTTATTTATTAATCTTTTTTTCAAATTATTAATAATTTTCAAAATAAAAATTCAATAACAAACTGCTCCATCTAGAAACTTTATGAAGCAACTATACAAGAACATGTGTGCACGATTTCAAAGAAATCTGATATTATTTGTGTTGAAAGAAGAATATGGAACATTAAAGATGTAAAAAGCGAAACAAAGTGACTTTAAAGTTCTAAATATATAACAGCTGCTTCAGAACTCACCTGGACTCTATGAAGCTCCTTCAGGTTACTATTTAGCTTTCTTGTCTTTAAGTTTTGCTACTCTTAAGTTCTTATTTATTTATTTGTATGTTTTCTTCTTCGTTTATTTATTTACTTGTTTATTCATTCATTCGTTCGTTCGTTCGTTCATTCATTCATTAATTAATTAATTAATTAATTAATTAATTAATTAATTAATTAATTCATTCATTCATTCATTCATTCATTCATTCATTCATTCATTCATTCATTCATTCATTCATTCATTCATTCATTCATTCATTCATTCATTCATTCATTCATTCATTCATTCATTCATTCATTCATTCATTCATTCATTCATTCATTCATCCATCCATTCATTCATTCGTTCGTTCGTTTGTTCGTTCATTCATTTATCTACATTTATTTACCTATTTACTTGTCTACTTATTTATTTATCTACTTATCTACTTGTCCGCTTACTTACTCACTCAGTCACTCACTCACGCATTCATTCATTCATTTAAACATTCATTCATTCATTCATTTATTTGTTTATTTACTTATTTATTTATTTTTGCTGATTTGAATGCACTTACTTAGTGCACTTCGGTTTGATCTTTGCTTATCGTTAATATTGGTAATTCTCATACTAAATGGAATTACTTTATTGGTTATGGCCCTTTCCTTTACACAGAGTGATATTGAATTCACTAACAGCTCAAGTGACTGCAATTTCTAATTTATTTCTAGAAATATTTGCCTAAAAACCCACAGGATATTTCTGCTTATGTTCACCAACACTGAAACCGGCCGCCTGATTTAAACTTTAAAATTGTACGCGATTTTGCTACAATGAATGCACTTCAGGAGTCACGGATTCCCGCAAATGGACATTCAAATGATGAAGCAATGGCATTTTAAATGGCAAAGCGGTGTAAGTGGAGTTAGATTTTGAAAGTAGAAGGCACAAACATAATTTTAATTCAAAAAAATGGAAAAATTGGATATTTCATTCTTGCTCAAGTTTTTCCGATAACTGGTCTATGTCCGTGTGGGTTTACTGGAAAACAGCTCTTAGAGTTCACAACACCTTCTCCAGCCACTATTCTGTATTCACATCCCTTTAACAGTTGCAGAAGCTTATTTTTCCAGGTATTTCAAGTAAATCCATGTAAGCGTTGCGGTAATATTTTCATTACACTTTTCTGTGTAGTTAGGTACAAGAGAGACGCGAAGCTGAAGCGATATTGGAAAGATTGCTGCTTGATCAACATATTCAATGTTCCTGTGGTTTATTGGAAAAAGCTGATGTTTGCATTGACATGACCTTTATCTCTGCAACTACTCTTTCAAAAGCTGTCTACCTGCTTCATGCTAATCCAGATAAAGTTTCGCGGAAGTATTTTTATTGCACATTTCCTTCTATTTAAAAGGGAGAAACACGAAGCTGGAAGGATGGCCATATCTTTAAAAAGCAGGTACGTATTTTCTGCCTTTGAAATTCCACACTTTTTGCATAGCACTGCAAGATTAAAAACAATGGTGAAAGCATATGCATGTTAATTAATTAGGAAAACCAATTCATTTACAGAGTTTATCAAAGCCGATTTGACATAGTCTCTGTGTCTTAAGAGATCTTTGGGTTTCTTGTAGTAAGCTTTTGTGTGTGTGTGTGTGTGTGTGTGTGTGTGTGTGTGTGTGTGTGTGTGTGTAATAATTTCTCAACTATACATTTCATTATTCTTGCAAATATCTTATTCGTACGGCATTTAATACAAGTAGTTAGAACCTTTTTTTATATTTCAAATAGCGAAATTAGCGATGGAGAAATTGTACTAAAAATTTTTGTGTCGTATTTTTGTAAAATAGTGGACTTAAACACAACCGAGTGGGATGGCGCAGGCGGTAACGTCCGTGGTCCGCATTCGGGAGTTCGCGGGTTCTATCTTCGTGGTCGACCTTCCTGACACATGCGTTTTTTCGGAGGTTTCCCCGAGTAACCAGGCGAATGCTGGGAAGGATTTCCATATCCTCCCCCCCCCCCTTGGGGATACGAACCCGAAGGGGTGGAAGAGGAACCGGGCTGTGCCAGTCTACACTAGGGTGTTTCTAACTGGGAACATTTAGGTACCCTGCCTTCCGTTCTGGCCGCCCTTCGGATCCATTCGCCTTGTCATTCCTCCCGGGAGGAGTCACGAGACATAGGCACAAAGTATTCCTTTTTGGTCAAGGTGCTAAGTCCCCCTCCGCAAGTTGTCACTGAGTCATAACTACAAAGGTTGAGACATGTTACCGCAATTGTTTCTGACTTATGATGCCCAAAGCAACTTGGAATTCAAAACGTGCTTTTCGGCGTAATATTAATACAAAGATTTTGGGTGGAATGCAATACTTCGTCTATCTTACTGTAAGTAGGTCCTAGAGATGGTAAAAGGCTTAAAGCTGTACCTCACGGTAATAAATTCTTTAAGTTATATGCAGGTGCACATAAAACAATAGAAGAAAGAAAGACATGTTCCATCCTTCAGCAAGAAGGATAGCTGGATAACTGTAATCTCCATTTAAGCGTATGTTATACGTACTCACTTTGTTTTTGCAGCGCCCCATGTAGTCTTTAGGCGGAGTAAAATATTGTACCCGAAAGTGAATAGATCCGAATGGGCGTCTGGACAGACAAGTGGATGTTAAAAGTAGCACCAAAGCACAGATAAATCCAATTTGGTGTTGACTGAAGATTTACCACTGAAGAAAATTACATACCGCAAACCCTCTAATTTACACAACAAAGCTACAACAGTGTTATGTAATAATGCTGCGCCGCTCCCATCATTTGCAACAACAAACATGATATTTATGTTATGTAAATTACCTGTCTCGGTTCACGTAGCCACGTGCACCTTTATTATTCACACCCGTAAAACAGGTGTGAAATTTTCAGTTTTTCATGCAATTGGGAATTGACCATGATAATTCAAAGCAAATGAAGGTGGCTCTGCGGTCACAACATTTATACAATTCAAATTAGCTCGTGCCACATACGCAAGAGGTAGTTATAAAATGCACGTTGCTGCTACTTCTCACTTTATTATTTTGAATGATTTTTCTCCTCCCGCGCACAAATCGACGTTATTTACTACGCTCGAACTCTGAAACCAACAAATTCACTTTGCTTGTTCTGTGCGTGTAAGGTTTTGTACCATGTACTTCGAAAACATATGCTCCAACTGTACTCCATGCTCACCGAGCAAGATGGCCCGAGTAATGTGTGAAGCTTGGGTTCGGGAAATACCGGGTTCGATTTTTCGATCGCCTACCTTGAGCTTGAGAATTTCATGGTTTACTCTGGTCGGTTAGCAAACGTTGGGTTAACTTTTCATCTACCAATATCCCTCTGAATCAATTGCCTTTCACTTTGTTACCCTCTCACGTTTCAGGTGTGCTTTCAGGTTTCGTGATGCTTGGCAGTGCCGGACGGGTGGCGCGGATGGCTGCTCAAAGGAAAACATATTCCCCTGGACTCTAGAGGACTGTGGTTCACAAGTCATTCATTATCCTCTAAGGGCATCTCCAGTTGTGTGAGGACTGGTTGCTTGGAGAACGTAAGAAAATGTATCCTGGGGGTTGTCTGCAAATGCTGCTGTAATTTCTTGAAGAACGACCTCGAGTGTTTTGCTGTGATAAATTGAGTCCTTCAGGTTCTCCTGAAGGTAAAAGAAAAGGGGTATTCAGGGTGATGAATGTGCTGGGAGCTCAAGTGGGAAACTTCTTCCTAACCAATTTTCCCACAGATAGGCGGATTTTCAACGCAGGAACTTAAGCGACTTACGCGCGTCTCTGTGTTCTATCTGACTGCAGCTTGTAAGCTCATGTGGTGCTTTATATTGGCCTTAATGACCGTTATGATTAATCATTTTATATAGAAATGATAGGGAGAGAGAGAAACAACTGCAAAGAATAATTTTCATATGTTAAAATCAACATATAATGTACGAAGCATGAGTAACATTTTTATTAGAGAGAAGAAGTCATTAGCAAGGAAAGTTCCGTGTTAAGAATAAGCAATTGGTTAAGTCAGGGTGGCTATAGTAATTAGAAGATCCAATATTCAGTTTCGTTAAAAAATTACAGATAATTGCAAAATTCTTAGAGGCCAGGGTTGCCAACCAGTACGATAATTATGGGGGCATACAATAATTTGAATGTATGTACCCATGGCTGTCAACCCATATGATAATTGTGGGGGTGTACGATAATTTCGATATCGGCAAAATATGATTTTCACTGGTTTGTCACACCAGCGAATCTGTAGCCGAGTGGTTAGACCACTCGGTTCTCACCAAAGTGGCCCGGGTTCGATCCCAGGCAACCGCATGTGGGATTCGTGGTGGACGAAGCGGCGCTGGGGCGGGTTTCCTCCGGGTTCTCCGGCTTCCCCTGCCACCTCATTCCGCCGGTGTTCCATCTTCATTCCATGTATCATCAGTGTCACCGCCTGCGAGGCCGTAGTTGTAAAAGCGGGCGTTAAACACTACAAAAAAACACCAGCAAAATGAAATTAATTACAAATAGCGACAGCACTTTTGCCCTAATGGCCCCTCTCCACTCCTCTAAGGCAACCATTTCATATCCTACTAATCCTTCTACCCTTTATCCTCTTGTTGCCAGTGCGCCCAGGTCTGGTAATCTCAATGAAGAAAGTACTGTTCAAAAATTGATGATCAATAGAGAAAACTCGTAATACGTGGTATTCTGTGTGAAATAAAGAACATGCCTGAACCTGACAGTTTCTAGAGTGATGTTAAACACATGTCACCTAGGTGGAAATACTGATTTCAAAGAACCGGCGGAGGTTGCGTTATCTCTGATTTCATTGCCCCACAGAAACACTTCTTGTGAAAGTGTTTTTGCCAAACTATGTTTAATAAACACCAAAATTAAAAGCAGATTGGCGCTAGATACGGTAAATGGACTTGTTCGGTCGTCTCAGCTTATGAAAGAATGTGGTGGGTCCGAAAATCCGCAAGGGAGATGTTAGTTTGTCTCAACAACAAATTTGTATAATGCTGCAACAGTTGAAGAAGATGAACTTTTAAATCAATAGTGCGAGAAACGTAAGTACTAAAGTTGTAATACTGTTTGAGGTCATCAATTTTGTAAGTGTATACCATAAACAACAATAATATTACATTTTCATAAGTGTTATGCAGATACATTTATTGTTGTAGCATTTGGTTTATGATGTATGATAATTTTGAATCCATATCTATAATTTTGAGTGGCCGGTAGGATAATTTTACTTTTAAACTTTGGCAACCCTGATAGAAGCCAATTCTGAAAATTAGAAAGGTAAAAGGGATTCTTAGAATTTAGGAAGACTTTCACAGATGAATGAGGAGCATGAAATTTGGTAATGTAATGCAGGAATATTGGTGGGAATGATGAACTGGGTGTGACTTAAGTTGATGAAAAAGCGTATACTTCTAAAAGTGTCTTTCCTGCCTTTGGTATCCTACAGAAGTGTTTACTGATACTAATTATCATCAGACAGTAGCGTCTAAAGACCCGGCTCGAGTTGTACATACTTGGCGGTCGCTGCAAGAAGGTTCTCCGATTAGCATTTCAGCAACTCACGGTAATTTACGCTTCTCATTGCCACTACGGAAACAATTATTTGAACCGTAAAAGTATCAATACTTGATACACAGATAATAATTCGATACTTACAGATAATCGGGCTAAGGTTCAAACACCGTTTAATTCTATATCCTCGAATACCCATTCGGCAACTCGCCGCAGATACCTCATTTATTAGGCGCCATTAAATTCATTAGCCAACTTAACTGGTGTTGTCTATTCTCTCACCCAACAATGTATACTCTGAGAAAAAAAGCATACACTTAACTACTATAGGAGCAGCTAGTAGATTTAGCGAAGACCAAAATATTCGAGACACCACAAGTGAGGGCCGCAGGAAACTTCGTTATCATGCTCCATATCCTGCTGGAGTGAGGTTGCAGTGCACGAGATGTGCCCCTTCCCTGTATACGCTATACCCTAAACTAGATGCACATAAAGGTAGCTCTAACTTTTCGGCTTGCCTTTTATTTTGAGATGGGTACACGTTTCCGGAAGATGCACACGTAGAATTAGATGAGTCCACCTCTTGATTGTGCTTGGGGAGACGGACACTTTTGCTGATGTAGTTAGTGATTTCCAATTCGTTAACCTAATGCGTTAGTATCTATTTTACTCTGCTCATTCAAAGGGTACTAGAATTTAACAAATTTTTAAAATGTGAGTTTACGTTTACATTTGCAATGGATTCACTAATTTACTGCATTTAACCCTAGCGCAAAATGAACACAATGCACGCAGATTTTAGAATTAGAAAATAGAACATTGTGTGCAAATTTTTCATTGTTACAGATGCTGCATTTTAGGAACACTAAACTCATAAATTACTAAGTATACGGGGGCAATTCATAAAGTAGGGTCGGATGCTTTATACACATCTAATCAAAATACATATTTGCGCAACGGTTGTTTTATTTAATTTCTTACATCTTTCTCTATTTTTCTACATATTTGCCATATTTGCGTAAACATTTTTCATAACGTTCAACAAGCTTTTGTATGTCATAGAAGTCTGCCGCATGTGAGGACAACCACTCGTTGAATAACCTGTAGAAATTGTCAATCGCCGATCTTCACAGAATTTGTTTCATCCACGGAATTAACAGAAACTTCTGGGATCATTGATGGCCGGTCTGCTCGCAATTCACTATGGACGTCCTTTCCTGAAAGCTCACCCACTTACGAACTTTTCTGTCACTCATCGCATTGGGGTACACTTTACTGATCTGTCAATGAATGCTTGCTGCTGAAACGCTCTTGCTGTCATTTAACGTATTTCACGTCGGCGGGCCCAGCAATTGTTTTAAACACTTCGACCCGACACTGTAAACAGCACACCACCCTTGCAAACGGCGTCGTTGTAATACATGCTAGAAATCGGTACGCAAGCGTGTTTCAATGTTTGCATGAAATTCGATAAGCTGAGGCGGATCAAACCTTACTTTCTGAATTACCCTCGTATTTCTACATTTAAAGTCGTCCTCCGTAGTCTACAAGTATAAAATGTAAGCCTCTGGTTTCCGAGGTCGTGGGTTGAAACCCGGCATATGGTGATGAATTGTTTTGGACATAAAACCTTTAGCATAGCAACCTTAGCAAGGGAAGTAAAACCGGTGGTACCTATAAAAATTTACGGAATGTAAAAGAACCTCAAGCCTGATAGAGAGGCCTTTGATCAACATCAAGTGGTCTATCATCCCAATAAACAACGGGAAGCGGAGAGCTATAGCAGCAAAAGAGCGCCCATAAATAAAAATGCAACATTTAAATTCCTGCATTTAAAAATAAACCATAACTTTGAAATAAATGCAGTGGTTTCTTCTTTAATTACTATATTTTAGTTTATTAAATTGGAATTATGTGAAATATGTGAAATATGGTCCAATTTTTCTTCAGGATTTGCAATTATGTGAAAGAGCAATAGCCGTTTACCGTAATATATCTTTGAGATGCAGTACAGAAAGTTTGACACAAATTAGTAAAACGTTGCATAGTGTGGAGCATTTGGATTATGGGAAAATGCTGAAAAAGTGCTTTGTTTAAAGCTTATAGTTAGGTGTGCTGATTAATAAGCAAGCGCCTGTCTGTAGCTTCAGTGAATCGGTAATGAGCCAAGTAGAAAAAAATAACTACACGTTTCCTTAAAGTCTAGAATTCGTATTGTTTTATTACATGAACAAAAATAATTTTTTAAATTTTTCACAATTTTGGTCAAAGTTTACATCTGTATTTACCTTACACCACAACCGTGGATAACGACAGAAAATATGTATAAAATAGTTTTGCAAGCTGGCTTCCTAGAAATTGTCTGCTATAAAATATTTTGAAGCATTCTTCACAAAGAAGAACAAAGTGCAAGCACAACTCCTGATAATTTGAAAGGCCTAAGTCAAATATTATCTCCGAAATATTCACCATGATATAAAAGTTTTGAATTTAGAGAAACGAATATCTAACTTGGTATACAATGATTTCTTGCTTTTATATGCAGAAAAAGTTTAAGACCTCTATATTGGTATTCCTTTGCAGCCTCTTCGCTTCTCTTTGTAGCTCCACACTCCTGTCTTGCAGTCTGGATTTGCTTGTTCTTTTGCAATCTTCATCTAATTAGCGGTGTGCAGAATTCGGATTGTGTGCAGCCCAAGACCCATATCAGTTGCTTAAAGGACTTTAATTCTTGAAATTTGTCTTTATTAAAGCACCGCACAACTTCAGACACTGAAATCGACAGCATTTGTGAGTCTACAGAAGGTTGTTTTGGTGCATTAAACCGCAACAGACTATTCAAGCCACCATTGATGTTTTTTTTCTTCTAGGTGTGCGTTTTTAGTAGTTCTGGATCAGACAGTGCTTTAAACATGAGTTTAGTTTCACGTAATACTGCCACACAGGGTAGTATTTTATGCTTTTAAGTGGGTCAACTTTTGTGCAGAGCTGATGCACTGGTAGTCATGAGTTGACAAATTTGAGAGGTAGCATTGGAACTGAAAAATTCAATACCACAGCTGGGATATGAACCACAGGCCCTGCACTTACCAGGCGGGTGCTCTAACCAATTAAGCTACTGTGACAACCTGACAGAATTTTTCAGTTCCCATTCTACCTCTCAAATATTTCCCACACATGACCTGTGTGTTTAAAAACACAAAAGGTACGTTTGTTGGCATAAATAAATAGTTAACAAACTATTTATGAAAATGGAGGATAGTGAAAAAAGTCACCGAAATCGTATGTAAGTGAATCATTACTTTTGTTATAAGCGAGTGAGATGGTTACGGGCTAACATGTGAGACACACATTCGGGGGCTCTCGGGTTCCACTTAGTCGGGGCAGTCACTCTGGCTTTTTCCTGATTTATCCGGATCGCTAGGTGAATGCTAGGTGATTCCCCTTCAACCACGAATTTCTTGTCCATTATTACCTTTCCCCATCATTTCCTTTCATCTATTTTAGAATTATAAGGCCAAGCGACTGTGGATGGTGTGTTGTGGCAAGACCGTGGATTTTGCTCTATGTAAAGATTTCTCTTTAGCATTTGGTTGCACTGCTGTGGCCCTCTTCCTTCCTGGGAGCTGTCTTGTCTTTTCTCAGCGCCTGGGTGGGTGAGGCGGGGCCAGCTGGTGTCATGTTGGGACCGCTAGGGACCCCGTTCTTCTAGCGCAGATTATCATCCTGATCTGGTCGTCGCCTTTCGAATTTCCCATTCGTCCCTTCTTACCAGGCGCCATGTTGGAAGCACAAAGGACCCATTATCGCCTAGAAAACTTACAATGCTGTACTCCAGTTACTAGAGACCCCTCATTCTCACAACTTCCAACTACTGATTTCTATTACAGGTAACCGGTAACTTAAGTAACTATGCAGCAATACATCATAACATGCTATGCGCGGTTGCGCTGTGCAACATTATTTCCACCACCACCATGGCCGCCACCGCCACCGCCACCACCACGACAACCACAACCACCGCCGCCGCCACCGTCACCAACACCACCACCACCACTAGCCCGCCTCGGTAGCGTGATGGTTTGCGTGTCTGCCTCACGTTCAAGAGGTCGCGAGTTCGAATCCCGCTAAGGGTAAGTTATCCGGGTAAGGTTTTTTCCGAGGTTTTCCCTTGCCCTGAGAAGACGAATTTTGGGTAACTTAAAGCTCCATGAACCTCGGGCTCATTTAAGTATCATTTCACCCATTTCATTCATTCACCGTCCGATACGACATTACGTTGGAGGACGTCAATTAAAAGAATTAATAAAATAAAAAGACCACCACCATCACCACCACCATTACTATTAAAAAGAAAATAAAAATAAAATAAAAATAAAAATAATATTTGCCAGCTATGTCCAGATACCTAATTTCTTATATCTGGACGTCCTGTGCGGATATTGATTACAATTTGTTCACTAAGAATGTGCGGAAGTTACTAACCTTAATTAAAATAAATAACATTAACGAAAATTAATGATAATTTCAAGTTATATATGGGATCTCAGAGTAATTCATGCAATTTTATTGTTCCCTAGCCGCTGCTACTTGAGCAGCGGTCCGAGTCTCACCAGGGTGTCGTTTTGGCCTCGTTCTTCTCCTTTCTACCTACACTTGTCGGCCAGTGATCCAATGAAATCTTCTTCTGTTCTATGTAATTGTTCTTGGTATAACAGGTTCAGAAGTTTGGGGCACTTGGTTTCGGTTATATTGATTTGACAATCTTAACGATCGACGGGGTGGTGGTACAACAGTCACTTAAGGTCTATCAAAATTTCTGAGATTTCTTTCTTGTTCAGTCAGTCTTAAAGATATTTCTGCTATACTGATTTGAGTCGCTAATTCATTTAAAGTATTTAGATTTTCCTTATTCCTGACCATTTCCGATAAAGTGAGGTGCATGAGCTTTTCCTTGTTAGACTGTGCTATTTCACTGTATTTCTGACAGTTAAACATTACATGCTCAAGAGTATCTTCTGTATTGCATCTGGTGCACATTTCAGAGTTGATGATATTAAAACGTTTTAAGTAAGTGCCATTTGGCCCATGGCCCGTTATATAGTGTAATGCAGCTTGTAAGGGATTTAGGTGCTTTAGTCGTAACCTTTCTCGTATACTAGGGTAAAACATATAGCTGCGTCTCCCAGTTTGCAGGTTATCCCATTCTAGCTGCCATAAGGATATTAACTGAGCCCTTATTTGTCTTTTCATATAGCATCGTTTTCCTATTATATCTTCTATATTTTGTTGATTGCTTTTCTTTAGCCAATAGTAAGCATCATATAGGCGAACCTGTAGATCTATTGGCCAGGAACCAGTGGCCACAAGAAGAGCCATAGTAGAGATCGTTCTTGCTACTCCAATAAAACGGAGAAGAATTTTCCTCTGACATTTTGAGATCTGCGACGAGGTATAATTTTTGCATACACTGTGTCCACGCTCCTGCACTATATGTAATGATAGCAGTAAAGATACAATTATAGTATGTTCTAATGGTAGTGAGAGGTAGTTTATATTGACGTTGGGCAATACTGGCAATCCTCATCATAATTTTGCTGGCTTTATTGCAGACCTGAGTTTCATGTGTCTTGAAGTTGCCTTTCTCATCAAGTGTTATTCCCAGGTATTTAAAATACTTGTGGCGTTGAATACGTTCTTCGTGCATTCGTATAACTGGGTTTCTTAATAATTTACCTTTAAATAACAAATAAGCAGACTTGTTAGCTGCAATTTGTAGTTTAACAGAGCGCACCATCCATATACCTGCTGGGTCACATCAGAAGATTTTGTTTCCAGTTCCAGGCGGGTGTTTCCTTCTATTAATAAAAGCAGATCATCCGCATATGCTATAGTGGCATATAGTTGTGGGTCAGCAACTAACTCATTAAGCAGAGGCTCCAAATCTATATCCCAGAATATTGGACCCAGAATAGCACCTTGCGGGCAGCCTTTCGTAATATCACGTGTGATGGTACTATTTTCCCCTGTGATGTTGACTCGGCGGTCAACACAATAGTTCTTCAGAATTCTATAAAAGCTTTTTGGGTATTCTTGTTGGCGCATGCGTTCAAAAAGTGCAGGCCACCAGAGGTTATCGAAAGCTCCAGCTATATCAAAGATATATCACATAATTCTTTTTAGAGTTCTTAGCTGCAATTATGGCTTTAGTTATTGCATCGTTGTTGACTTTCCAAATCTAAAACCATATTCAGTAGGATTAAGGCCTTTCAGGATCCAAAACTCTTGTATGCGTTTACATAGGAGTTGTTTTTTGTACTTTACCCAAAAGGTTAAGTAGACAAATCAGTCTATAAGATTTTTGCAATGCAGGATCCTTATCGCCACCTTTATGTAAGATCGTGATACTGGCTTCTTTCCAGCAATAAGGGATACGGCCTTGCCATAGACATTTATTAAAGAGATCTGTTTGATATGGGGTTATTTCTGGTGCAATATGTATGAGTATTTATGCATGTATTTGATCAGGTCCTGAAGCCTTCTTCTTTTTGAGGCTTTGTAACGCATCCAGAACTTCAGATCTGTCAAAGGGATAGACGACTGCAGCTGTTGGTTCGTCGGAGGTGAAATGCTTTCTAAGTTGTTTGTATCTGACTCGTGGTTATCTGAGGGAAGGACAGTAGCTAGCAGGGTTTATATAGATTCAATCCATCCTTTAGTTAGTTCACTGTTTGGTTTAAGTAATGTAGAGAGGACTTCTGGAAACTTTATTTATTCAGTGGCTATCTTGTATGGGATATCCCATACATTGGACCATCTTTACTACTACCACCACCACTACCAGCACCGCCGCCGTCGCCACCACCACCGCCACCACCACCACCACCGCCGCCGCCGCCGCCACCACCACAGAATAACAATTCTCCAATCAATGTAAATGTTTAAGATGACAGGTCCAACTATGAATAATAACAAGGAGGGTCTGGAAGACCAAGTATCACAAAAACCAATGACAATTATGGAAGGGTGTTTCAAAAAAATCCTTTATCTCGACAGAACAGTGAGCATCGCATATTCCGAGAAGTAAGTATAGCACGTGGTAGTG
The DNA here is from genome assembly GCA_030765045.1 of Tenodera sinensis. Classification (NCBI taxonomy): domain Eukaryota; kingdom Metazoa; phylum Arthropoda; class Insecta; order Mantodea; family Mantidae; genus Tenodera; species Tenodera sinensis. The sequence goes on along the minus strand of JAUKNM010000024.1, from coordinate 1,054,133 downwards.
TGCCATGAATTCAGGTATACCATGTGGTGAGGGATATGTTTGAAAACCTGGTGGTGGCCTGAGGAATGTTATGTGCTGCGGAGTGGCCATATTAATAAACAAAATTAACAGTTTCTTGTTTGAGTAGGACCGACTGAATATGTTCACTATTATGAATTAATTGAACCAACTCCAAAATACTCTTACTAACTGCGTATTCGCCTATACAAATACAATTTTTCCCAACTCCACATGTATATTAAGCAAATATTGATTTGTGTAGAGCAATCTGGTGGTTAAAATGAATACTTTTCCATAGGGAATAAACTAATCCATTACAGTTCTCCATGAAGGTCCAAATATTTGTAATAAAGATTAAACTTAATCTCCAAAACGCAACTGCATGGTCGCCTATATACAGACCTACCTTAAATGCTTGAACAAGGAAAAATTAAAACTTTTATATGATGCCCATATTTTAAAATCGAAACTTTTACCCTGAACTGCTTACATATCCTACGAGAGGCAAATTAAAAGCGGATAACAAAAGGGGTTAAAAATGCCGGTGGAGAATCATGAAGACTGCTTTAAAGCAGAGGTGCAGTTTTTTTAATAGCGCGCGCGCGCGCGCGCGCGCGCGTGTGTGTGTGTGTGTGTGTGTGTGTGTGTGTGTGTGTGTGTGTGTGTGTCTAAAGATGTCTAAATTTAAACTAGTTCCTCTTCAACGGGTCTCACAATTTATAAGGAGTAGTAATTGAGTATAGCTCGTTTCATTAACCAAATATTCCTACGCCTCAGCACTTTATTTACTGAGATGTGCAGCTTGACCATGGGCAATCGCCAACCATAGTGAAGATATGCCACACAGACAGTGCAGCAGTTTAAGTCGCATATACCCGTCTACCAATTTAACCTCTGAATGTAAATGAGATTTCTTTCTTAGAGATTTCTCATTGGTCCTTAGACCACAATACAGATCCTAAAGATGATGTTCTGGGTAACAGAAGAAGAATATTTATTCATGAGAAAAATAGTATAAACAAATATATGCATATGCTCATTATAGGTAAGACCCTCTAAGGAGGTTGCACCACTTTTTTTACATGTAACATTTGGGAGCCTATTGTGCAGTTGGGTGTGGGTACTTTAAACTCCGGAGTTCTTCGTGAAGTAGGATGCTAGGAAGAAGGCATATTTGCTAAAATAAATGTAGTCAGATACTGACTGCCAATAATCAAAGGCGGCCAAACAACTATGAGAGCAATATGTAACCCACGTCAAATAAATTATATAGAGCATTCAAAATGGTGGACAGTGGGGCTACACAGGGATTATCAAAAACAGGTTCAAACGATGTTTGGTAAAGGGGAAACGAAAAAAGATACAGTGCGTAAATGAAGTCAAAAGGCAACAGGTAAAATAATAGACCCTAAATGTAGACTAAGATCATTTGAGCAACAGAATGAAATAAAAATTGGGTAGGTTAAGGAAACATATTTCTGAATTGGGTATGAAACAGAGGATGGGAACAGTATGGCTTTGGTTGGGAGGGTGCAAAGCTTGTAAGACTTTTGATGCTGGTGAAAGGATCTGCCCATTATGAGGTGAACAAGAAGACTGGATACATTTTGGCAGCATGCGCATAGACAGATAAAATAGGTAAAGGTTATCACAGGAGCCATTTTTGACTTCTAACAGACCGAGGATAGCATCATGCTAGGACTTGATCGTAAACAGTCAGTACTGGCCAAGTTTGGGCACATACTTAATGTATACATACATGTATACTAAGAGATAAGGTATTTGTGTAAATATTGTTTAAAAATATTTTGTAATTGAGCATTTCTATATGTATGTGTGATATTCAGAGTATTTCCAGTTCATGTAAATATCAAATCAACTATTTTTCTACTGAAAATGCACGATCTTCAGACCCATGCGTTTGTTTCGTGCAATTTATGTAATATTAAGTATATAATAAATACAACTACAAAAGTTATAGTTGATAGAGAAAAGTGTGGTATTATTTATATGCTTTTAAGCACATTTACTCTGCCAGTTCATTTCAAATGATTGATGTGATAAAATTAGTGCTCGAATGAGCCTGAGGATCCGCTGAGCATCAACGTTGTTTCATTTGCTTATATCTGTTTGAGGTTTTCATAAGTTTTCTCTCCTTATCATAACAACTAGCCATTTTCAAGAAAATCAAAATTTTAGAAAAAGTTTCCATGGAAAGGTTAGTTTAGGGTGGAGCTATTTTCTTCAAAATCTTCGCGTCGCATCCTTGAAAGACAAATTTGGTTTCTAAGCGACTTTTCGTTTTTGAGTTGTGCTGTCTACAGACTGCCAGACTGACACACACACACACACACACACACACACACACACACACACACACACACACACACACACATATGGACCTTTTTCTAAAAAATGCTTTTTTTGGGGTTCAGGGGGTCTCAAAACATATATTTGCGGTGAAATCTCGACATCGAATTTTTGGGTGGAATACAATACTTCCTCTACTTACCAGTAGAGAGACTAAAAAGGGATCGCCAAGTAATGGGTTTGAAATCCCAGGTCCTTTGCACGAGAAAAATTGAATGGTGACTCATCACTTGAAAAGATCTGATGTGTTGCATTCATATGAGTTTTTACACCCAAACTTGTGAGCAGTTCTCACAACAGTTTATTCTTCTGTGTTTCATCCTAATCAAGATAAGCAGTTGTAAAACTAGTTTTGCTACATATTTCAGATACTAGAGAAATACAGTCGATTTGCGATAGTAAAATCCATCCGATGTAATGTCTTTAAAATTCCATTCTCTTTGCATGTCCACGAGCAAACACTAATAGTTACTTGGCAGTGCAAAGAAAGTATTTGACAATTCACACTAATGACAAGGAGTCTCAGAAATGATTAATTATACAAAACAAAGTGTATCTTTAGCACATGGCTTTTCAATAAAAATCGTAAAGTGTATGTGAGAAAATAAAATGTAATGAAACGTTTTGCATGTACAGAGTAGTTTGGGTTGGAGGAATTTTCTTTAAAATCTTCAGTTCAAACCCGGCGGAGAGCGATACATTTTTTTCGGGCATAAAAGTCTTTATCATGGATTTCTTTAGAAGGAAGGTATAGCCGGTGGTTGCGTGCCCTAGATAAGTGGCACATAAAAGAATCGCAAATCCGATGAAAGGGCCTCTGAACCAAAGTAAATGGCCTCTCACGCCCGTCATAGAAGGCGACGCTGAGAACCGTAAGAGTTAAAGAGCGTCCATAAATTTAAAAAAGTTCATATTGAGTGGCTTTTAATTTTTAAGTTATGCTGTTCACAGAGACAGACAACAGACAGAAACAGACACACACACACACACACACACACACACACACACACACACACACACACACACACACACACACACACACACACACACACACACACACACACACACTGTTTCTGATTTTGATCTTTTTTTTAATAAGAGAGCCTCAAAGCACGTATTTATTTACAATGTAATGTCGGTATCGAACTTATGAATGGAATAGAGAAAGCAGAAATGACAGTAGTAAGATTAACGCGTGCTCAGCCTACTGTACAACTGTTCTTCAAAAATCCTGTTCTTATTCCGTGAAGCTTTCATCCCCATAAGTCAAACATTGATGTGGAAGGAAAATAGGAGAAAATGATCCTCTCATTAGTTCTGGTTGGAAATAACAAGGTGGAAGAAATAATAAGCAGACGTCCAAAAGCCATGATTATGTATCATGATAATAGACAAAGAGAACCGCATATCGCCCTAGGTGACTATGGCCGGAGGGTTACAGTTCATAGTTACGCTATTTTGAAGTTCATAGTGCAACAGTACTGCTAAAAAAAAAGTTTGTCTCACCCTTATACATGTTAAATGGGGCGCAACGTTGCAACATGTACTATATGTGTGCCTCGAAGTTCGTCGCTCAGCTGCAACTTGTGATTGACACAAGTGAAACTCAAGATACCACTCTATTGTTTATTCCTCTCCCTCTGACGTTTTACACCCTGCTTCAAATATGATTTTGTTCCCGTCACAATGAACAATATTATGCTAAGTAGCATCAGCAATACATTAGCCGTATTAACGCATTAACAAAGTAATTATGAGCATAGTTTCAATAAGTAAATCTGTTAAATCTCTATATATTATTTTTTTAAATTTATTTATTATTTGAAGTCGCTTCAACATAAAAGTCATATCGCGACTAAACATTGAGAAAAAAAAGAAGGAAACAAATCGTGAAGTTTACATTGAATTTAAACATTAACTTTGCATGCCTTGATGAACTTGATAACTTTCTTGTGATATTGTTGATCACCCAAAGCTAGCTGAAGGTTCTCAGCAACTCCATACTGAAGTCGCTGGTGAGTGTATCTTGGGCAAACAGTGAGCAGATGGTGAACGGTAAGAGTAGAATCACACAGAGTACATTTAGGAGGAAGTTCACGGGACAGAATGTAGGAATGAGTAAGCGCAGTGTGACCAATGCATAATCGGGTTGTTAGTACCTGGTCTCGCCGGCTTAGTGTTCTAATTGTTGTGGACAGGTTAGGTATTGGACAGATATCATGCAGTTTGCTGTTGGATGTAGTTGTCCAATCTGTCTTCCATCGGTGTAGGATAGTTCTTTTAACATGCCGTAAATAGTCTTCATGTGGTAGCTTAAGATGTGGTAAGTTTGGAGGATGCTTGGCAGCTTCTTTTGCGGCAGTGTCAGCAAGATCATTTCCTGGTATGTTACAGTGAGATGGTATCCATGCCCAGATCAGTTGTTTACCTGATGAAATAAGCTCACTGTATAATTCACGTATCTCCTTTACCAAGTTGTGGCAAGGAGATCGTTGCTGTATAGCCATTAATGCACTAAGGGAATCTGAGTATATATTGAATGATTTGAAGTCTCCATTCTTTGACATATAATCCATGGCGAAACGTATAGCAAACAGTTCACTAGAGAAAATGGTGAGAGTGTCTGGTAGACTATACATCATAGTGCGGTTAGGAGCAACCACCGCACAGTCATTATTGTTGTCACACCGGGAACCATCGGTATAAATTGGCTCAAAATTGGCATACGTGTCACACAATTCTTTGAACAGCATGGTAAAACAAGATTTTTGGGTATGAGCCTTCACATATTCTGTCAAAGTGGTATTGATGACAGGTGATTTTATTCTCCATGGTATATCATTTATGTTGAAGGTACGGGAAATGAAAGAAGGAATAGTCAGATTAAACTCTTCAAGGTATGTAACAATACTTTGGGAGAAGGATAGGATAGGGAACCCTTTGGGGTGAGCATTATATTGGCGTGATATATAAGCAACTGCACCAGAATTAGGTCTGGTTAAGATCTTGGTAAAATAAGTAAGACTTAACGTTTTACGTCAGATAGAAAGTGGTAGTTCATCTACTGCAACTTTTAGACTCTCTGTAGGACAAGTATGGAATGCCCCAAGTGCAATTCTTAGAGCTATGGTTTGAACAGTGTCATTTTAAGACTTGATAGTTTGGGGGAGTTATAAACAATAGAACCGTAATCCAACTTGGAGAGGATGGTCATTCTGTAAGTGCGAAGTAGAACACTGAAATCGGCTCCCCACCCTTTGGCAGATAAGACTTTTAAAAGATTAAGCCGCCGAACACAATCAGCTTTAAGATGGTGTATCCAAGTCAACTTATGATCAAAGTGCATGCCCAGTATACGGACGGTATTTACCACTGGGAGTTGGCAGTTGGTAATGTGTAGTATAGGGTTTGGGCTAGGAGTTTTCAATCTGAAGAAAAGAATAGCTTGACTTTTTGGGAAGAAAAAATAAGGCCAGTATTTTGGCTCCAAGTTTTAAAATTGTTGAGTGTTGATTGTAGTAGCTCTTGTGTAGTAGTAATATTCTTTCCTTTACAATATATGGTCAGGTCATCAGCAAACAGTACAGCTTTTACTGGAGGTTGAAGACATGAAAATATTGAGTTAATAGCCACTAAAAAAAGTCTTACACTCAATACCGAGCCCTGCGGTATACCTTTATCAAGGACAACACTTTGTGACAAGACACCATTGGTTCTCACACACATACTTCGATCTTGAAGGAAGTTAACAATAAATGCAAGCATATTTCTTTTGACGTTGGCCTTAAGGAGTTCTAGAATGATGCGAGGACGTTTCACCGTATCATAGGCTTTAGCAATGTCGAGACACAGTAAGCAGGTGCTGATGGCTGGCAAAAGCATCGCAAATTTCAGACTCCAGTATCATCAAGGTATCTAACGTAGATCTGTATTGGCGGAAGCCACTTTGTAAATCGTTGAAGAATTTGTTGTGTTCCAAAAAACATCGCAATCTTCGGTTATTGATATCCTCTAGCAGTTTACACATGGTGTATGTCAGTGAAATAGGACGATAGTTGTTAGGATTCGAATGATCCTTGTTTGGCTTTGGTATAGGAATCACAATAGACGATCGCCACTGACTGGGAAAGCGTTGTGCTTTCCAGATGTAATTGAATACCTTCAATAAATAGTGTGACCCCCTATGTGGCAGTTCTTTAAGAAGCGCATGAGGAATGTTGTCAGGTCCAGCGCTTTTGCTCTTACAGTGATGTAATTCAGCAAGCATTTCATCCACTGTAAGGTCTCCGTTGAAGGGCTGACTGAAATCTGTGGAAGCCGAGGAAAGAGTTGTTCGTAAGGGGCAAGGAGTTAGAAAGTCAGCCTGGTTATCCTTGGATTCACTGGATACAGTAGAAAAGGTAGATGCAAGAGTATCTGCAATAATCTGTGGTTCAGTGATGACTTCGTCAGAGGGTGTTCTTTGAAGATGATTGATCGAAGGTTTCCGACGTGTACCGCATATAGCTTGGAGTTTATGCCACATTTCAGTCTGAGAAGTTTTGTTGGTAAGGGATGAGACGTAGATCAACCATGATTCCCTTTTACTTCGCTTAATTTCACGCCGTGCAGCAGCTCGAAGGTGCTGCAACTCAGATTTAGTGACTAATGTAGGATTTCGTTTGTATTTATAGTATGCCCTATATTTTAACTTAATATATTATATTAACGCATCAGAGCAATCTTATTATGATCATACTTTCAATAATTACACATGCTATATCTCTTTGTATTACAAAGCTGATGAGGAAGTTACGTAACATACAATACCCTACAAAATAGAATCTAAAGATGAACAATTCGCCGTACTCTTGTTTGCACTATCCCATTCTACTGCGTTAACCTAGCCGTTTTTGTTTTCCCGTCCGTTTTGCTTTCTATTTCGATGGCGTGCAGATCCTTTCATTAGTTCCTTTTTAATCCTATACACCACTGCTTCTGAACACCCGATAGCCTTAGCTGTTTCTTTTACTGCCTTACTAATACTCAATTTACTTGAAAAATAATCTAACACATTCATAGTTATTTTGCGTTCCTTAGTTCTTAATTTGCCAACATGTCGTCACTTCCTAGCTTCCCCTTCCATAACTATAAATATTTACGGAAAATGTTAAATAAGCAACACAACATCACTTGACATGTTCCACATAGTATGCACATACACGACTTCTTTTGAACTGTTACTGCTGCTCCTTATACTGCCTTTTGTGTCACGCGCGTTTTAATAGAATAGATGAATATATTTTGTTTACCTTACACGATAAAAAAAGAGGTTACAGGCTTCAGGTTTATTTTAAAAACTGTCTCCAACCCTCCTCAAATTTGCTGTAGCTCGGTCCCTGACGTAAACTCAACAACGAAAAGGTTTTCCACTGTGTAACTTCTGTAGTGCACATATAACATTGTCCGAAAACATTTAATTTAAAAAATTGTAACACTTATCTGAGTAAACATAGGGAGTTTAAAGTAGGCAGGTAGCAGCACTATATTTTACTCTAGCTAAGAAAAAAATATAGATGTATTCTAGCAGTTTGTTAGTGCATGATGAATATAGAAACAGGACCTATAGGGCTTTTACTGAAAAAAAAACGTTTTCTGTGGAAATATGGGCCTATAGAAATGTATAATGATTCTAAAAAGGATATAACCTGATAGAGAAAAACATTCTGCATAGAATAATGTGTTCAAACCTGAAATTATAACAACTAAATATTTACACCATGCTATTAGGAACCTGGCAACAGTGCGAAAGTGGAAAAGGAAGTTAATGGCAACTTGTATGGGCTAGATAGAGACAGATATACCCCATTTATCTCCATTCCGTCATCTAAGGGTGAGATACACTTTAGTAATGTTTTTATTACTCTATACATAATGAATCGTGTATGGAATACAGAATCGAAATGCAGCATATTGTCACAACTTTGGCCGTGACCTGTTTATGTGAAATTCGGGGAATCCGATATTTCTTCTAGAGGTGCCAAATTCCACCATTTTTACTTACTGCACCTACCAGTCCTGGCAAACAAGTTCCCCTCAGGCCAATCAATGCATAGACACCCTGAAGTGGCTTAAATTGTCACCTTGAAGACGCTGCCCACTCGCAAAGAAACGATCTACCGTTCGATCTCCATACATCCTTTTATGCGGGATAAAATCAAGTAATAGAGTTGTAAACATGTGAGAACTAAACAATTGTAAAATACTGAATCATTTATATTAAATTTAAAACATCTAACGTTGTCGAAAATTTTTAAAATTTTGGAAAGCCCACAATACTATGGGAACCAGGAACTAATTTGGTGAAGTATAAAAGGTTAAACCTAAAATAGAGGAACATTATTCAAAATCCCCCTTTCTTAATATTCACTATTAAAGGACTTCCGCAAAATGTCGTACATTAAGTAGCATAAAAAATATAATAGGAATGTTTGTGCTTCATTAACTACCAGTTTATCTCTGAATTAAACATTGGTTTATGTGATATCCCAGGGTAGGCGTGGACGACAAATTTCATTTACCATACGTGTCCGCTAAGGTTTCAAATGGTATAGGTATAGGCCACGTCTGAGCAACTGGTGCTCATTGAGCGCAGACCGCTCAAGGCCTTGCACTGATACCTGTATGTTTAGCACGTAAAAAATGAAGGTAGCTCCACATGTTGGGCGAGTTTCCCAGGCCTGGTATAGGCATATGACAGTAACTAGTGTTATATGTTTATACCAAAGAGAGATATATACCTATACCAGATCTCCTATGGATAGCCTAACAACCAATAGATCTATCTCCCTATAGATCTAAAATAGTACACCTTTAATTTCTTCATAAACGACAATTTCTGCACGCTAGTTTATGCGTTTTAGGGTTACTACGCCTACTATTCAGCTATTGTACGGCAAGCGGATCTACGGCTCTGACGTTTCACAGCTGTGATGAGTTGGAGGGGGAAGGCTAACGTTGCCAACATGTAGTAATGTGTTTCGGAAGATGGATTCTCAAAATTATCGCAACAATGAAAGTATGTGATATTTATTAGGTTTAAGACACTGAAATACAGGTTTCGGTTTTATTTTTATGCCATATCTTCGTTACACCACTATTCTGTTCGAATATTACCTTTACATCTGTTATGGGCAGTAGCTGTTACTATTGGCAATACTGGAGTAACGCACCGGAGGTTAAAACTTTCTGCTAGCACCAATCAACGGTCTCACTGTAGGTGTGGCTTCCAAGTGTAGCACCGTGTTGTCAACTCTGTTTTACAAGGACCACGTGGTTTCAATTGCTTTGGTGTTTGTGCAGAGTTTTTTTCTCCGGTAGGTAAACGGTATAACAATTGTCGCCATATTCTACTGTTCCGTGATCATTTATATGCATACTGTCCACGTACATTTACGAAGTAGCGATGCGATCTGCAGATGTATGAAACGTTTCAAATACCCTATTTGAAATTCCCGCTAAAGAACTGGTAACACCACGTCACGAGGTCTTGAGAAATGTTAGAGGCGGAGATGCCTGGCTGTACAATAGAGGCATACTCCATAGAAGTATGTCGTATATTACGAGCACTACATCGCGGTAGAAGTGAGGTAGTGTATGTTTGTAGAAAAAGAAAGCAGTTTGAAAATAGGAGAAGAGGTCGAACATTTTGAGCACTCTGAGCTGCCCACAAGCAGCTCAGGACGGTAGCATTTGAGATTCGCATTCGACCAGTTCCTGTGGACTGGTCATTTGAACAGGTCTGCAGGCACACACAGAGGTGGAATTTTTACTACCACGATATTCCCTGTTCCCATTTCCGTCAACTCATTTCCTTGCATCATTTACGGCAGCACGATTCATGGTTATGTGCAGCATATGCGATAGTGGGCTTTGAGCAGAGAATGGGTTTTTTAACTAGCACGGAATCTTTTGTTGGATCTTGTCCATGGAATAGGGAGACATCGAAGGTAAACGTAAACTGGAGACGTTAGAGACACCACTTGCCGCCCCACATCTGGTCGCCGTACGCACTCTCTCTCCTCACCGTTTCCTCTTGGAGATATATTAGGCACAATAGGCCTAGCCTTAGCTACACTGATGAAATCTCCGTTTTTAAGCCATATCCCTAAGATGATTACTCGAATTCTGGTCAGGCTAGCGTACATTTCCATTTTTCAATGCCAGTTTGGCATAACTTAACTAGTGTGGACCGTCGATTAGTAATCTTAATTGCTTGAGGATTTTTTATGGCATTCTCACTTTATGAGAACATACATCAATAATAAAAAATTAAATAGGTGGTACGTACAGATAGGACCAACGAAGATCATCATACAGACAATGTAGCAATCCCACAATCCCCAAAAGAACCTACTTTTCCAATATTTCACTAGCAGTATGTACCGACCGCACATGTTCTAAGTCTGGGATCTTTCGTTTCCGTTAATTCGCGGGTTGTTGCACTTGGTTCCGCCGGCTGCTGCGAGTGGCGCTGCAGTGGGCCCGCCCGCTAGACCGGGGTTTGGTTCTGACTGGGAATGTCAACCGAACCTCTGCCCAGTGCGGACATGGACGCAGTGAGTTATGTTTGGGCCGTAGATTCATTTTCTTCTTGTTTGCTGTATCTGACCGTAAGTTGCATGGGCTACGCCTTTCAATGCCGGGTTTTGGGCATAGCTTCTTTTAGGGTACAATTTACAATGTACACCAACCAGGCGTATTTTAAGTTGCCAAAAATGCTGTGGCTTATGACTGTCTGATTAAGCAGGGGGAATGCTTCACTCAGTGTAGCCGCGCGGCAATTTCATGGGGGAATACAGGATATCCATTCAATGTTAGTGTTCAAAGAGTCTATAGCTTGTTGTATGTCAAGGGCATTTTGTTATTGTTCATATTTGTTTCTTAAATAACTGTTACATAAAAGTATTGTCCAATGCTTTTGGGGACACTCCTTTCACGGAATTGATCCTGCCGATACCCCAGTGTTTGGGTCCACACTTCCTTCGTTTCCTTTCTTTAGATGCATAAAACAATTACACCACAGTAGCAGTGCAAGTAGTAGTAGTTGTAGTAGTAGTTGTAGTAGTAGTAGTAATAATAATAATAATAATAATAATAATAATAATAATAATAATAATAATAATAATAATAATAATAATAATAATAATAATAATAATAATAATAATAATAATAATAATAATAATAATAATAATAATAATAATAATAATAATAATAATAATAATAATAATAATAATAATAATAATAATAACCATAACAATAACAATAACAACAATAACAATAATAATAAATGATAAAATATCCCGCACAGGATGGTCACTAACCAACCGAAGCCATCAATCAGAAACTAATCAAATGTTACAGGAAGATGAATACACCAGAAGAGCCATATGCGTGACATTCGAAGTCCCGTGCTAAAAGCAAAGCTCACAACTTCGAAAGCACCGTAATGGTACGAATGTTTTCGCGCTTATGGAAGAAAAATGAAATATTTTAGAGTGGAAATCGCTGATATTTTCCTTTCTTTTTTATTTACGTTTATAGTACGAATATTCATATGAAAAATCGTTATGATAGTTTTTCCTAGATACATCAAAGTGTTTTTATACCATGCCTCTATAAACTTTCGAAAGTTTTCGGTTGCACTCTGTAGCAAGGAGTATGCATTTATAATTATATCCAGATAGTTTACCGCCTGTATAGCTTAACTACTTAAATACTTACTCAGTAATGAGAGGTAGAACTGGAACTTAAAAATTTAATGCCACAACTAGGATTTGAACCACAGACCTTCCGCTTACCGGGCGGCTGCTCTACCACTGAGCTATTGTGACAAACTGCCAGAATGTCATTAAATTCTCAATCCTAGTTGTGGCATTGAATTTTTAAGTTCCAGTTCTACCTCTCAAACTTTGCCCACACACGGCTTGTGTGGTTAAAAACACAAACAGTAAGTTTGTTGGCATAAATAAATAATAACTTACTCAGTAATGTTTACTGCTCATTCATTTTTGCCACAGTTTGCTTACCTGAAACAAACAGAAAAATGAGTGTTTAACGTAGATAATTGGGTAGTTCATTGTCAGAGAGTACACAAAATCGATAACAAATGAAAATATTTTATCTTATAACACAACGAAAGAGGCAAAGATAGCATCTAAAGCAACCAAGATAGGCACAAACACGTAGGATATCTGCCAGTTATAATTTCGCATTAATCGAGCAAGATGGCTCAATGGTCCAGAGGTTCCAGAGGCAGTTCGAGTCGAGCGGGGAAGCTGATTCCCCCGCCCGAGTGTCTTTACCGCAGTACCTAGCCGTCATACGGCTTAACCTGCGCGATGGTTTCGAATGTGTCGCTACGGGGATGTGTTGCATACTAGGAGTCAATTTTTTTTTTCTCCATGGTTGAGAAGTTGGTAGGATTCAAAGGAAGGGTTGCTGGAGTACCGCGTCAGCACCTCCGTTAGTATATGTTAGGATACAAGCTGCCGCACATAGCGGGAGCGCGAAAAGGTAGGGTCCAGGACATGGCCATTGCACGAGGCACTGGCCATGACCGTGGGGTTAAAGGTGAAGGTGGGTAAGAGAAGTAAGAGAGAGTGATGAGGGGGAGTTAAAGTGAAGTTCTTTATTTGAGTTGGGTGTTCATTTTTGTGTTTCCTTGGGAAGACTGTGTTGGTGGCTTCGAGGGGTCGCTGATATAGAGCAGGATGTCCGCATGTGTTAGTCCGGTGCCGCTACAGAGTATGGTCCGGCACTTGTTGACACATGGATGTCCTGTGTGGCTGAAGTAGCCTCTCCTCTGGACGAGTGAAATTTGCTCTGGTGTCAGTTTACGTGGTTGAAGAGAGTCAGTGTGGTGATAATGGGTTGCAGCGTTTGTGGCTGGCTGGTGAGTTTGTTGCTCGCGGTGCTGCTCTCTGGTGAGTGGAAGAGGAGGTGGTGAGGTCTGCGTACTTGCTTCATGTGTAGTGGGCGACGGTTTGTTCTCTATTCTATGGAGCTTGCGTTGAATTGATGCCAGTATTTCAGTGTTGTCCAGTTCTATTGTTGCACTGCGTAGTTCCTCTAGTAGTTTAGCAGCAGCATTGAAGCCGGTGGCGTGAACTAGCAGTTGCCGTGTGATTGGTGTTTGCGGTGAGTCCGACGGAGTCTGTTGATGTTCTTGCTGAGTTTCTGTATGTCTTGTTGTAGTGCTGTGAGTCTGGTTGTTGTGTTGTGAAGTTCACGTCCAGTAGTTATGGCGGTTTCGACTTGTGTCTTCACGGAGGCCGTGGAGTTGGCGATTGTTGTCACTGCGGCTGTTAATTGAAGTACTGCGTCCTCAAGCTTTTCCAGTCGTTTGTGGAGGCTTTGGATCTCCTGGCGGATGTCTTCGGCCTCGTTCCTGGGCAGTGGCGTTGTGGTGGTGATGGTGGCGTAGGTTGGTCTGGTCTGTTGCGTTGTTGATGCTTCTGCGTTGGTTAGAGCTGGTCGGAGGTGTGGCTGTGTGGCTGCGGTGGCAGGTGCAGATTATGGGGCCTGGGCCCGTGGGTAGTAGGGGCACTGCGCTTGCCCCGTGAAATGGCCTATGCCATTGCAGGTAGCGCAGTACCGGCGACGACGGCGGAGATCGTGGCTGGTGCACTCACTAGTGAGGCCGTAGGCCCCACAGTAATGGCACCTTGGTGTGGCGCTGTAGGCGGTGGCGTCGTGCCCATATCTGCAGCATCTGCGGCAGGGCACTTGTCGTGTAGTCCTGGCGGGCTCAGCAGGCAGGCGCCGCCCAAGTAAGGGCAAGCCCGTCCTTATGGCAGCTTCTCGGTCTGCTGAGTCGGCGATGATGATCCTCATCAAGTGCGTTGGTCCTCGGGAGGTGACGATTCGGGTGGCCGTCAATGCTGATGACCACTCATGTTGTGCTGCGCACAGTAGATGCCTCGCTGGGAAGTCGCGAGGAACTCCTCGGATAATAACACTGGCCCCCGAGGGGGGACCGGTATGTGCAGGCGGCGATGTGTTGGCCGGGTGACGTTCCGTGGACGGCAGTGGTGGAGCCGGCAATTCCGGGATTGGCACAACTGCCCCTCCCGGGGAACTAGCCTCCTGCCTGAGTGGCAGTGGCAGCTCAACTGGCTGCCTCTCTAACTGCGGTGAAGTGGTGTCAGCGTTAGTGGCGCTGGACGCGGCGGTGGCCGCAGACACGGCGGCTGTGTTGGTTGTCTCGGTGGTGGCTGTTGCGCTGGTTGTCTCGGCGGTGGTGATGTTTTTGGGTTCCGGGGCCGATGTGGTTCCAGAACCCGGCGTTGGCGGCGATTTCCTGCGTAGCGTTCTTCTTCCCATATCCGGCGATGGCGACGAACTCGCTTCGAACTGAGGTTGAAGTGAGTAAAAATGAACTTCAATGCCACACAGCCAGTCAGGTGACCCGCTAATCCCCACCAGGGTTCTGGCCGTCAGTCACTCACTGAGAGAAGAACTGAAACTGGTGTTTCTCTCTGTTTTGAATACAGATTGTATTTTCGCCTTTCCCATCTTCAAGATTAGACCGCCGGACTTAAGATGTCCTTTGGCAATCTTTTGGATGGTAGTCGGCGCGGCTGACTCTGGTCGTATTGTCCCAGAGTATTCACCAGAGGGTTAGTGTGGTTCTGGAGTTTGTTGTACATTGCTCGAACGCGAGTTTTAATCACGCCGACAATGTACGGGATACCGGAATGTTCGTGTAGGATATGGGCAGGAAATCTCCAGGCAGTATCCTAGATCATCTTTAACGCCCGATTCTGCAACGCCTGGAGTCTGATAAGGTGGACCTCGCCACCACTCCCCAGATCTCGCATCCGTACAAAACCAGAGGTGGAATGATCGCACGATACAGCTGGAGCTTCAGGCGTAAGGGCATGGATTGGGAACTGAGTATTAGGTATAGTTGCCGGAGAGCTGCGTGGCCTTGCAGTACCTTGCCCCTGACGTGATGTCTCTACGTCAGCCGCCGGTCCAGCGTGACCCCCAGATACTTCGCCGTAGTGACCCAGGGGATCCGACGGCACCGAAGCACGAGGTTTCGCGGGAGCCGGTTTGCCAACGTGTTCGCCAGGAGAAACGCAGAGCTTTTCTTCGGGTTTATAGACATACGCCAGTTCTCGCACCATCTACTGATGGCACAGAGGTGGGCTTGTACTTGACGGTAGCTGTAGCGCGGGTTCTTGATAGTAGCGAGGATCATGAGATCGTCTGCATACTGACAGATGTGTGTGTTTGGGTGCGTGGGGAGATCGGCCATGCAAGCTGCAAAGAGTGCCGGTGACAGTACACTGCCCTCGGGGACTCCTGGGCCAATGGGCCTTTCTCTTGAGAATGAACCCTCCACTTTCACTCGGAAGCTGCGTTCCTGTAGGAAACCAGCACAAGCCCCTCATGCCAAGTGGTAGAAAATGCCTTTTCCACGTCAAGCCACCAGATACTGACCATATGCCGGTCATAGTCACTCTAAAAACCGGTCAGTGGAAAACACAAGTCTCCAAAACAATAACCGTAAAAGACTATGACAACGCAGATTGGAACCTCTACAAAGACACAGCACTAGAACTGACAAGAAATTTAGTGCAAGCCACACCAACGACAACACATGAGATGGATCAACAAGCACAAGCACTTACAAACATCATCATACAAGCACACACAGCAGCAATTACCATCAAGACCGTTCAAATAAATCCATACAGCAGACCACTCCCTAAGGAAGTCATACAGCTCATAAAAAAGAAGAGAAAGGCACATAGAAACTACCTGAAAACGCACAACCCAGCGGACAAAAGAATCCTAAACAAAATGCAAGAAGAAGTCAAACAAGCCATACAAGATCACAACCGCCGACACTGGGACAGAAAGCTTCAAGACCTAACACATTCACACCAGCACAACCCAGCAAAGTTCTGGAAATTAATTAAAAGTACCAGGAAAAAAACTGCCCCCAATTACCCCATTAAAATAAATGGAAAAATTGTCACAGATACACATGAAAAACTTGAAATCTTCCGCACATACTACAACGAAGTTTTCCAAACACCACACAGTCCAGACTTCAATCAAAGATATTTCAATAGAATTAACTTCCATATCCAGCTACAACACCAACTTTACACCCCACAACTAGATATACAAGAGCTAAATCCTGATGATGAAGCAGAAACACCCTTAACCAGTGAAGACATATTGGCAACAGTCAAAAACACAAAAAATACAGCCCCCGGACCGGACAGCATCACATATCAGATGATTAAAAATCTGCCAACAGAAACATTGCATGTACTAGCAAATATATACAACAACATGCTCCGGTTCGGCTACCATCCTACAAATTGGAAAACAGCGCATATCCTACTGTTCCAGAAACCTGGGAAAGACAGCACCGATCATCGAAATTATAGGCCAATATCGCTAACATCAACCCTCTCCAAAATATTTGAGCGCATCATGGTTAAACGGCTAACAAAAATATGTAATGAAAAACATCTCATTCCAAGAACACAAGCCGGATATCGCAGCGAAATTACCATCCAAGACCAACTTGTTTGAGTGCTGTCGGAATTTAAAAACAGCTACAATATAGGTTTTGCAACAGTTGCAGCGTTTCTGGATGTCAAATCAGCCTTTGACAAATGCTGAAATGAATGAAATGAAAAAAGGTAATTCGGGCATGTTTTACAACATGCCCAGCCTGTTTAGGGACAGTCCCTCTTCAGCCTCGTCTTGGTATTATTGTTTGTCGTGTGGGAGAATCTTCCTGGCGTGTGTGTGTAATGTTTTGATTGTAGTGATGTGGCTTATGTATTTGTTTATGTTTGTTTGTGTGTGTGTTGTCGTCCCCAGCTGCGTGAAGGTGGCTTCTGCCCTCTGTAAGTTTTTTGTTTGTTGTTGCTGCCCCGGCTCATATGTAATTTTTTATATTAGTTGTGTTGTTTTGTATGTTAGGTTATGAAAGTGTTTGTGTTTGTGTGTGTATAGTGTGTGTGTTTGTGTTTGTGTGTGTTTATGTTTACTGTGTGGTTTTGTTTACTGTGTGTTTGTGTTTTTTATTATTGTTTGTAGTGTGATTGTATTGTTTTTATCTGTCGTCTATAAAGATGGCAAGTTGGTTGCCAACTCTAGTTGTGTTGACAGCTTTTTTCAAGGTCTTTTGTGCTGTTTGTGTTAAGTTGTGTAGAAATCTGGATCTTTGTGCTGGTGGAGTTATGTCATAAATTGGCGGAATGAGTGTGCTTAGGATTTGTGTTATTGTGGTGTTCGTGATTTGTCGGATGTACTTTGTGATGTTTTCTTGAATGTGTGTGATTTGTTCTTGTAGTGATTTTATTTGCTGTTCTGTGTGTCCTATTACATGTTTAAATGTTCCAATGGTTTCATTTGGCGTCATGTCCGTTTTTGTCCTTGGGATTTTTGGGAAGTTTATCTTGGGCCAGTCAGTCACGTGTTGTGGTTGTGGTGGTGTTGGGATGTTGTGTGGGAATATGTGGGTTTTCGCAGTGTGTTCGGGAAGTGTGGGTGGCTGTCTGGGATACATCGGGCATTTCACTTGCCCGGTGTAGTGCCCATTTTGTCGGCAGGTGGAGCAGTATGGGGTATTGTGTCTTATGGGATGGTTGCATCGTCTTGTTTCAGTGTTGTGTCCGCAATGGAAGCAAGTCGGTTGTTGTGCGCATTGGTCTTCGTTATGTCCGTATTGTTGGCACTGTCGGCACGGTACATGTCTGTCTGTGTGTCTTGATGGTTCTGCATGGAAGATCTGCTTTTCAATTATTGCGCCTTCTTTTAGAATTGTGTTGATTGTTGCGACACAGGTACTAAAGACTCGTACCAGTGGTGTTTGTCTATTTTGGCTAATTATGCGTGAGACACGTGATATTTGTGGGTAAGTTTCCTGAATGCTGTGTAGTATGTCATCGTCTGTTATGTCGTATGGTATTCCTTTTATCACGGCTGTGAGGGTTTTTCTTGGTCTTTGTATTGTGTCTGGATTTTGTGTTGGCTTGTTCTGAGGTTGGTTGTTGGCATAGTGTGCGTACTTGCCAAAGTTGTGTATTGGGATTGTTTGGGTAAAGGTCACAGCTTGTTGTTGGTTTCTGAATGTGAGTGCGTAGGTGTTTCTGTGTAAACGTTGGGCTCTGTAGAGTGTGTCTGTGTCTAGGTGAGTCTTGGTCATTAGGCTTCTAATGAGCCACGCGTTTTGTTTTGCAGGGTCGCAGTTTACTACGTAAATTGTGAAGTATCCGTGTGGTGTAGGTGGTATGTATGTTATTGGAGTGTGGTGTGTGTTTGTGTTTGTGCCGTCAAAGAGTGTGTTGATCCTGTATCCCAGTTGTGTTGTAGACTCTATGCTCGAGTCAGAGTCATGGCTGATATTGTCTGGTGCTTGGGTAAATACGCTGCTGCAGCTGGAGCTGACTGAGTGTGTGCGTTGTCTTGTGTAGTTTTGTGTGTGTGCCTTGCTTGTTGATGGTGTTGGTTGATCGTAGTTTACATGTGATTGTCTTGGTGCTGTTTGTATGTCTTGTGTTTGAGCATAGCTCACTGGTGTTTGTCGTGTTCTTGTGATTTGTGTTTGGGCATATCTTGTCGGAGTAGGTGAGTGTCGTGTTTGTGTGTCACTGGTAGATGGTGGTGAAGCTTGCATTTGTATTGTCGTAGACCTGGTATTCTTCGTCAGGACGCGACTGCGGTCGGTTTTAGGATCAGGGGGTTTAGGTGGCTTGGCCTTGGAGAGACGCTTTGGCATCTTCTTTGGCCGGAGAACTTTGGTGTGTTGGATGTGGCTGCTAAGAAGCGCGGTTTGTGTATACCTACGCCTCTTTGTAGTCCCAGCGGACTACCAGACTTTCGTCCGTTGGCTACTGAGACTAGCCCAGCAGGTACACAAACCTAACCACAAGGAGGGGTAAGGTAGGGGTTTCGTGGACGGGGCGCGGACTGATGTAGTATTGCACTCTCCACTTGGCTGCCCAGTTGCCAAGTGTCTTGAGAGTGCACTTCTCGCTTTCGTACTCTCGAAGTCTAGCTTGCAGGTGTTGGTGTGCCCAATCCCTGCCTGAAAATCTGCCGTTGAAGACGTGGAGAACGAAGCTGACTGGCTGAACGTTGGCTCACCACTGGCTGCTGGCTGGCTGGCTCGCTCTGACAAATGCTGGATCAATGGTCTCTTATATAAACTTACAGACTACAAAATACATCCAAGAATAACAAGATGGATTGCCAGCTTTTTGTGAGACAGAACAGCAAACATAAAGATCGAAAACAACCTATCCAGATCCATTACGCTGCAAGCAGAAACACCTCAAGGGAGCGCCATATCAGGTCTCCTGTATATCATATACACAGCGGACACACCACAGCCAATTCACCCCAGCATCCAACTTGCTCAGTACGCTGATGACACCGCGTATTGGTGCACAAGCCCCCGTACACTCCAGGCCAAACATCAACTAGAACTACAGCTTAAAAAATACCTTGAGTGGACCAAAAAATGGCGCATATCGATTAATACAGAGAAGACACAAGCCATACTAATCAGAAAGAAGAGAAAATTCCTGCATAACAACCTCACACTCAACTTCAATAAATCCATAATCCCATGTGCAAAATCAATAAAATATCTCAGCATAGAAATCAACACAAAAGTTACAGTAGGACCACATTACAAAACCCTCCTCAATAAAACAAGAGCAATACATTCCACGCTCACGTTCCTCGCCAGGCTCAACAAAACAGGACTTAGTACACATATACTGACGCGATTATACAAAGCGCTAATCCGTCCCTGTCTAACATATGGAGCAGTGGCCCTGATGCCACTTATATCAAAAACAACCATGGCAAGGATTCAAGCGTTCGAGCGTAGATGCCTACGAACTGCCAACAAACTCTTCCCCAACTATAAAAACACATTAATCCATGAGTATGCAAGGACAATGCCAATCGACAAGCACATTGCAAATCTGATGCTGAAATATATACACAATGCTCATACCAGACTCTACAGACGAATATTAATAAGAACAGCACAAACCATGAGAAAACTCCCTCCTGAACAACAAGAAGAAAATCCACCTCTACTAACCCTAATCGAAATTTATGACAAACACCAAGAGCAACAGAAAGAACAAGTAGAGCAATATCTCCAAGCATTAGTAAACATCTAATAGTCATCACCCCCCGAATCAAGACAACAAAACCACAAATAATTTAAAAATGCAAGGCTGAGCTAACGAATAATAAAAAATATGCACCAAACAAAAGGTCTGAGGGCAGAAGCAGAGACGGCGACATGTTGTGGGACCCGGGGTTTAACAAACACACTTAACATTGTAAATGTGTAAATATGCAAAATACAAACACACAAAAAAAAAACAATATAAAAAAAATAAATAAATAAATAAAAAAATATATATAATAATAAAATACAAAAAAAAATATACAAAAAAAAAAGAAAAAACAACAAACAAACAAAAAATATATATATAAATAAACAAAAATATCAAGATGCATATTTACACATCATAATAACAACAATAATCTGCCATGCGTACACGCTGAAGGATCTCTCACGTAACAAGACAAAAATAAAAATACTAGGCTGAAGAGGGTAAAACCCTAAACTGCCTGGGTTTTGGTTCTACCAAACCCAAAATCCAATTTTATTATTATTATTAAGCAACATTGCCACCGTTTTAGCCCTCTCCTGGTAAGCCAGGGAAGCTTTCTTGGCTACACGCTCAGTCGTGGAGTGGCCAGAACGAAAACCAAACTGGTGGTCCGGGAGGAGACCTTTTTCCTCCAATAGAGGTCGAAGGCGGGACAGGAACAGTTTCTCGAATACCTTCGAGACAACTGGTAGGAGACTGATGGATCGGTAACTGGATGGAAAAACCGGATTTTTGCCCTGCTTTAAAACGCACACCACACGCGCCTGTTTCCAGACAACTGGAAAATGACGCATGCTGAGGCATGCGTTGTAAATTCGGGTCAAGTGAATCACGGCTCTAAGGGGAAGGTGCTGGAGCATTTCCGCTGTCACACGGTCCTGTCTAGGTCATTTTCTGGCTTTTAAGGATTTGATGGTGTTAGTTACCTCGCGAGGGGTAACTATCGGGATGTGGAACTTCTCCTGGCCCGTGGGTCCGACTTCGAGGAAGTCTTCTACCGCCTATTCCACGAGGT
The DNA here is from genome assembly GCA_030765045.1 of Tenodera sinensis. Classification (NCBI taxonomy): domain Eukaryota; kingdom Metazoa; phylum Arthropoda; class Insecta; order Mantodea; family Mantidae; genus Tenodera; species Tenodera sinensis. The sequence continues at coordinate 1,032,530 of JAUKNM010000024.1, read as the reverse complement.
CAGTGTGGTCGTCGTTCTGTGGATCCTCCCTGGGATGGAATTGAGTTTCCAGGTAGTCTGCTAGCGCCCCTTCTTTTTTCCCTCGGTTCAAAAACAAGTCTTCCCCGATGGCTATGCACAGGATGCTGGTGTATAGATTTATCTTTCTCCAAGCCTTGGACGATACGCCACGGTTTCCTCTCCTGGAGGTTTACGTGACGCAGCGTGTTTTCCCAAGCTGCTTGCCTATGTTTTCTTAGGAGTCGTCTCACCAGGGATTTGAACCTCTGGTGTATTACTCATATCCTAGGATGACGGAATCTCTGCCATAGCCTTCTAACAGCAATTTTTTGCTTGAATGAGGCGTTTCAGTAGCACAGGGATAGCTCTCGAGATTGGTGCATCGGTAGGAATGCGGTGTGTGTGAGCACGCACCTCATTTAGTACAGAGGTAGAAAACCCCGCGGCTGCCTCCTCTAGAGCCTCTATCGAGTCTATTCGAGGACGTGCTTCCACGGAGTTTTGGAGGGTTAGGACGGCTGCGTCCCAGTCGACTAATTCCACCCAGTCCGGCAATCCCAGCGCGGTGAGATTAACGTCTGAGTCGACCAGAACAGGGTTGTGATCAGAGTCCAGAGCGTTAATCACAGAGAGGTCCAAGTGAAATGTAATGTTTTTGGTGATCATGAAATCGATGATATCCGTGGCGCCACGTGCCGGGTAGTGAGTTGGACCTCTCGGCCCGTGCGCGTGAAGGGCGGGGTTCCCGCTAATGAGACGGTACAGTCCCCGGCCCTTTACGTTCTGGGTGCGGCTGTGCCAGCTTGGGTGTTTTGCGTTGAAGTCGCCTGCAATGCAAACCCTGTGGTGTAGGTTCAGGAGTGCCGTGATGTCCGCTTAATGGAAGCGCCCATCCGGCGGGTCATACACCGCCACAAGCACTAGGTCGTTCCCGCCCAAGGATAGCCTTATGGCGGTTGCTTCCAGGTGTTGTATCGGAGGAATGGTAACAGGAGTGTGGGTGAGATGGTTCTTTATGAAAATGGCAGTACCACCGCCCGGTCGGCCGACCCGATCAGACCGATGGGCGGGGTAACTTGGCAGGGTAAACTGTACACAGGCGTGCAAGTGCGTTTCACAGCGCATCAGGATATCAATCCCGTGACTCCAACAGGCCAGGTCTTTGGTCCCTAACTCCATTTGCGTTCCAGAACGCAGCTCTAAATGAACGCACAGTTCTATGGGCCATTAAGAGCTCGTGGAGTTAGAATAGAGTTTGAAGCACCGCGAGGTGCTTCTACACAGCGGAAATCTCGGGGTTGTTTATGACTTCCCTGCAGCGTCGTAGGACAGGGATGGAATGCTGTACCAAGTCAGCGAACCAGGTTGCCAACTGAATGAATTCAGCCATGTCCTGGGAAGCGAATGCATCCCCTAAGGTTGGTTGCTGGCTGTTTTGTTGAGGCACTGCTGCCTCTGGATTGGCTGGGCCGATCCGGGAGGACGGGCCAGCATTGACGGGATCTGCTGGTCACTGGTTGGCTGACGCAGCTGGAGCTGTAAATGCTGGTGGTGGGGAAAGTTTCCCAACAGTTTTGTTGTTAGCTTTCACCACAGCAGGTTATTCTGTGGTTTTCACCATAGAGGCTTTTTTCTTCCCCTTCTTGGGGGGACGTTTCTCCTTAGGAGCGACGCTGCGTGTTGGAGCAGTCTCCTTACTCGCAAACTTGGGTGTGACGCTTTCCGGGACTGGTGTTGTCATTGTCGTGGCAACCTGGCTTTTAGGGGCCACTTCCGCGGCCTCGGCCTGTGCGAGGGCACTTTCGTGTCCCGCCAGGGCCTTGGCGAAAGACACCCCCTGCCTAACCTCAGTGGTAGCCGTGGCCTGTTTGCCCTGCATTATTGCAAGTCTCTTAGGGCACCCGCGATAGATCCCTATGTGACATCCATCGCAGTTGGCGCACCTTTTATTTTCCATTGGTGTCGGGCAATCCTTCTCCAGGTGCTCGCCCGCAAAACGGAGATACTTGAGCGCCCTCTCACAGGCAAAACTGGAGTGGTGGAAACCCAGGCACTTGTAGCACTGGGTGGGCCCCTCCCTGCCGTGGTAGGGCTCAATTGTGACTCGCGTATGGTACAGACGAGTCACCTGGTCAATCTTAGGGTTTCCCTCCCCTTGTTTGATGATGGCCACTAGGAATAGTGGTAGGGGCACCTTGGTGGGTTTCCCCTCCTTCACCTTTGTTGTGGTGAGCTGCACCACGGACCGCGGCTAACGTATGAGGCTCCATTTGTCACATCCCGCTTTCAGCTCACGTTCGGCCGCCTACCTTGGGTTTTTCGTGGTTTTTAATTGGTCGGTAGGCCAATTATGGCTGATTTCTCATTTATCATGATCTCCTTTCCATAATTTTGCTTCAATTTCACTTCCTTCTCATCCTTCAGGTGTGTTTCTAAGTTTCATGACGAAAAGTGGTGCTGAATGGACGAGGGAGCCGGTTCTCAAATGAAAGAGTGCTTTCCGTGGACATTAGAGGGATGCTTAATAATCTGGTCGTTGATAGCCCTCTCTAGGCAGCTCCAGCTATGGGACGGTTCGTCGAGCCCGGAGCTGTTAGGGCCTACCTGCGGCCTGTAGCCTTCCGTGCCTCATTTCAGCTCTTCCTTCTGGAGTGTGTTAGTCTCATTAGATCTGTATAGCACGCAATGTGCGAGGTATCCACCTCTCATGTACAAACTCTACCTATGGCTCATTGTCAGAAAATAGCCAGAGGGATTTCTCTGTTCCAGAAAATCAACCTAAGAACTGTTCTTCTTCGTGTACAGGGATTAGGCCTATTGACTTATTCCATTTTGAAGTCATCCATGCATCTTGACCTCGGTCTTCCAACGTTGGTATTCAAAAATTGTTTAGTTATCCGATCACTATTCAATCTTCTAATATGATGGCACTAGTCTTGACTGTGCTTTTCTATTCTTTCAGTAAGACAGAATATGTTTAGTTGCACGTATATCTTCTTTTTTGCAATCCAACGGTTAAAACTTAGCAACATTTCAAAATAACTTTATCTCATTAATTACTCTTTTCGTTTTAGCTGATCGATTAAATTGTCAGTTTTGGGAGCCATAAGTCAATATTGCGACGTTTTTATGTCAGTAGTGTCGACTATTGTATTTTACTTTTTAAGTTCTTACTGTCTCACGCGTCTGTTGGAATTTGCACAATTTAAAAGGAATATCTTGTACTTCCAAGTATGCCGTTCCACAGCCTAAATAATTAAATGATATGACCTGTTTTATAGTATCATTATAACCGGTTGCATCTTCTCTCGTCCATTCGTTTAATACCCATTGTTTTTGTTTTGTTGGATGAAACATTTAACTTGGACATATCAATTACTCACCCAAATTGACAGCTGCTGTCTCCAGATCATCTTCTGGTTCTAGCATAAACATTTGATCGTCAGCGAAGATACTAGTGTTCAATAAAGTTTTACATATATTTATGCACGTTATTTTATTTTGCCATTCCTTTACAGTTGTCGGTATGTATATTAAACAATACTGGACATAACGTGCAGGCTTGCTTTAAACCTTCAAAGCATTTGCGTGCTGACAGCTCTAGGTTTGAAGGCATTGAAATACAAATAAAATACCTTCCAGTGACATACGGTCAGGGTTAGAGCTGTGCACAAATTCAACACGCTCTCACACCTATAGTCTATTCGCATTCTTTTCGCCCACTAAGTTAGTTTAAGGGCGGGAAGGACAGATCGGTGCAGCAAGTGGTACGAGGTGGCACACACATGCGTATGTAAACAGTGTAGACGACGTTGAACGTTCTACTCTCTATTACAAGTGAATGGTAAAAGAGGCCACCACCAACGATAATCCTACATCTGCAGGAGAATTATACAAGAAAGGCACAATAAACGCAAAATGCACACCGTTGATCAATTAGCTCCTAAGCATGGCTGAGTCCCATAGAGTATGTGTGCTTACAACGAAAATGAAACTTTGCAGCCAATAATGCCTTACGAAGAAAAAAAAAGTTACTGAAATAGGCGCCTTAGTTCAAAATAGTACAAGAACATTGAAAACAAGAATCATTGGCCTAACTACATACGCCATGTCGAACTGGAAAACATAGTTCCTTTGAAAGTAAAACGGAAAACAGCCAATTCCTGCTAATCGATTTATAAGATGGTATATTTTCAGAGGATGACCATTAATGTTAAACTAATTTCATGGTGTAACTAGTACAATAATTATTTATTCTTGAGTTTGCAGATTACTGCAGTTCCCCGATGTCTTATCCGGCCTGTATATTCAGGTTTCTTAGTTTCAATCACGCCGAAGCAATTTTCAGCCATATAAATACTGCAAACAAAGTTCGCGATCATGTTGCATAAGGATGTTATTACAACGTGGATATTGAGCTGCTCACGTCTGGCACACTACCACCACATGGTGGTGACGTAGCAGGAAGGTCAGGGTAGCCTAGCCTAACCCCTTCCCCCTCCTTCTAGCACCGGTCGAAAAGAATACGAATGGACTGTAGTTTGAGCGCTACTGTCTAAAAGTAGGTGAAAATGGTGGAGTGGCTGTTGCGTGTTACATGCAACTGTTTGACGCAAATATTTTCACAGTTCATATAAAAGGTGTAGGTATCGAATTTGTCCACTAAAATTCTAATAACAATGTCGCTTGATTGGATGCTAGAACAGTTATATATAGCTAAGCTTTCGATGCTAAATATTAGGAGTAAGAAGCGATACCGTGGTGTTGTTTCACTCCGTCGCAGCGGGGTTTCAGGCTTTCATTATTGGTCTCATTTACGTTTGCCATAAACCCGCTGCATTTGTTTAAACGCCGACGTGCTTCTTGCTCTCCGTAAATGCATAGCAGAACAAATAGTGCACATATAGGATTGTCGACAAAATTAAACGTGACCAGTAATACCAATACGAAATCCATACAGACACATTTACTCTGTAAATAATGAAGTTAAACATAATCATGCATATCCACAATAGAGAAAGAATCTGATGTGTTACATTCACACGCCTTTATCTACCTAGTACTATCGTTCATTTTCATACAGCTTCTGCAAACTATGCTTTCAGGCTCATTTTTGTATCTACTTATGTTCACTTCTACTTTCATTAAAAGTTTTGTTAAGATACATACAAGGGAATAGGTAGAGCAAGCACCGGAAGGTACACAACTTTAGAGCAGTGGAGAGTAGACGAAGCCAAGAGCTTGCTTGCTGAGCAGCGACCAGTGACATCACAGCAGTGAATGGCAGTGGAGGTTCAATGTTTGACACAGCAATACATACACAGTCATGGAAAAAATGTTTGAGCGCACTCTGAGAGCAGAACATTTCTAAGTCCCACTTCGTATCGCAGCGCAGTTTACACTGGTCGGTATTTGCAATATGCAGTTAAACCGAGCTAATAGTCTCAGCGCCATATGTTATCGTCTGTCGAACACTTAAATATAGACTGCCTCTTGAATCGTGTCTGCGAATGAATGAATGAATGAAAAAAGTTATTTGGGCATGTCTTTCAACATGCCCTGGCTGTTCAGGGACACCCCTCTTCAGCCTAGTAATATAGTTTTTGATGGTCGTGTGGCGGATTTCAGTGCCGTGTGCGTATATGTTTGTGCGTTGGAAGTGTCTGCATTTGTATTGGTTTCTAATAAAGAAAGAGGGTGTGGTGCGAGAACTAACGCCGTACTTCACATTCTTCGACAGCCAATTCGTTAAGAAACTCTAGCGTGTTTCTGCCTGATGCTATGCGCATTGGTAGTTTTACATATAGGAGGAACAGCGATATCCAATCAACCGAAACAACCAATAGCATGTTTCATAAAGCATGAAGTACCCTGAATACAGTAAATTAGCAATTTACCATAAAAACGTAGCCGTAGTTACAGCATATATATGGATGTGCCAGTAGACATTTCGAGGCCCAAGCAAATACAGCTCAGGGGTAACGCACGCGCTTTGAGAAGTGGTAAACATACGTTCAAACCTCGGCGACAGAAAGTACGTTTTTCCTCCCTTTATTTTGTTTCCTCTATTTTCATGTTGTACTTCGTATTTTTAATTTAAAGTAATATAGATTTTACGCAATATTAGTTAAGAATTGAGTGTTTATATATATATATATATATGTGGTAATCAACTCTTTCAACAACTGGTGAGAAGCTCGATTCTTGTCACATTGTGTTTCTGTTTGAGTCATAAACTTATGTTTGGTTCCATTCGGCACCGAAAGAGGTTCTCAATCACACGTAAAAGCAACTGGAGATGAGATTGCTGTATTTTTCTTCATGTTACAGTTTGTGAGAACAGCTGAAAAAGATTTCACATATAGTAGTCAATATTGATTTACAGAACATAATCTACATCGATATAAAAGGTGTTAATACGGAATAAAAATAAAAAAGAAGAAATAATAAACTTAATTACATGGACTCAAACCTCCATCCAACATAGCTTACGGAGCTTCAAGCGTACAATTTTGGCACTGAGTCATTTTTACCACGGGCAACCTGTTCTCGTATGTAGAAAACTCTTAACGGACAGTTCAGCCCTCAGGGTTTGGCTTACTTATTTCGTGAGCGTTTCCGTGCATATTGGCGAAGAACAGTTCTTTTGATTGTATTCTGGTTGCTATTTGATGCTATAAAGTAGCACACTCTGTCTTATCTCACTGTGTACAAGCCTGCTTTGAAGCATAGTGCTGCACCTTGTGTGAACCATGCTCTGGTTACTTCGTGTACTTCGTGAGGCCGAAGCGATACTTAGAAAATTTACAACGCTCTGTCTTTTTTCCATGGGTGTACATGCGTTCTTAATGAAAATATTATTTCAGTGCTTAGAATCAAGACAACACGAAATATCTCCCCAAATACTCATAGGTTGGTCAACAGGAAACTAACCAAAAAAGTAAAACATAATTTAAGCTACAGTTTAATTTTTTTGTATTTTATAATTGATATAAGTTATTTATTCATAATTTCTCATCAGCTAGACATTTAACTGTTCTAATTGTATTATCTGTCCTGGGTCTTTATATTATGAAATATAATTTTGTTTCTGTTATGATTACGAGTTCATCAGTTAAATGTAGAAAAGCTGTTTCTGTTTTGTTTACTGAATTAAATTCATCAAGTAGATAAACATAGCGAAAGTATTCTGCTGCAAGTGTAGCACAAAACTATGGATGATAAATTGTCTCACAAATTGGGATAAATGTGTGTGTAATTCACATACGCACACTTTGTAATGTTACAAATGTAGAATATTGGTTCACTATTAATATACTTTCAGGTTAATTGGACCTGCTGTATGCTTAGTGGTGTCATCAATAAGCACGGCACTGATGCAACCCGAGAGCCGCGCTGAGGCTCTAAGCTAGCAGCGAGCCAGAGCAAGGCTCTATCGGACAAACCCTACCGCTGCCTGAGGTAGAGGAAATGTCTAAAATGTTGAAAAACCGTGTAGTATATCATAGCATAGAAATGTCATAATTTTTCCATGGCATCGTGAGAAACAAGTCAACAGTGGCAGCATATTTAAAAAGGTGACAAACTATTGAATATTCAAACGAATAAAAACGAATATCCAGTAAATGGCTAATGCCATAAAAACGGCACTTGAAGAAAGTTTGTCACTTTAAAGACATCCACAAGTTTTGTGAAGTAAGTTCATGTCTATCTTTTATGGTTTACCCATTATACAAAATAACATGAAATCCCTTTCAAATGAAGACACTTCATATTCTATTTCCAGAAAAGTCAAGATATACATTTTAGTTGTGATGTAAAGACATATTAAATGTATGCTATTTTAATCAAAATCATTAGTCTCATTATTGAGAAAAATGGAAAACGTGAGATATTAAGGGCAGTTTGCATTTGAAAGATTTATGTTGCATCTTTAGACGACACTGAACTTAAATACCAAGTTTGGCATTCATTCTACTTTAGGCCGCTTAGGTTATACTGTTCACAGATCCAAATACACGAACCATTTTCTAAAACTGTTTTACTTATTGGATTCAGGTGGCCTCAAAACAAGTATTTCAGTGAAATCTCAGTATGAAATGTTTGGTTAAAATGCCGTACTTCCTCTATCCAATAGATACGTGGTAGAGAAGGCAACACCAAGGGCCAAGAGCCAAGAGCCAAATCAGGTCGTTCGGGTTTACCCGGGCGGGATGTATGCCCACGGTACCTATCCATTTAGTATGGATTTACCCGTGAGGTATGATAGATTTAGTCAATTTTTACAAGCTATTTGTCAATGTCAGCCAATGGTGATGATTGGTAACTCTCTTGCTATAGACTTGGGATATGAGTGCGAGTTAGAATGTCTACTCATCCTGGAGCACCCAGTGTCCGTCTCTGCACACTTAGCAGGTCAGCTTGTGTAACCAGCAAGTCAAGCAGTGTCAAATAGCGAGAAACCGAATGCAGTGGAATGTTTGGTGTAATGAGGAAGCAGAGAAGCTAATTAACCCAAGACATCCTTGGGTAAGTGATAGCTTTTGCGCCTCCTGGAAAGATGGTCATTATATTGACCCAGGGTATTTACCAGCTGGTTAGGGTGTGGCGTAAGTTTAGCATACATTGAGCGGGCTCTTTCACGCACAACATCCACAATGTATGGAATGCCAGAAAGAGTGTGGAGGATATAGGAAGAAAATCTACGGTCAGTATCGTAGATCATTTTAAGAGCCCTGTTCTGCACGACTTGCAGTCTGCGGATAGTGGTTTGAGCCGCGAATCCTAATGGCTCGCATCCATACAGGATCAGGGGAGGGATGATCGCACGATACAAGCGTAATTTGAGACGTGTAAGCATTGTGGACCTTAAGATGGGATACAGCTTTCCTAGAGCTCCGTGACCCTGGGCAGCTTTAGCTGTGACATGCTTGGTGAAGGTAAGTCCTCGGTCGAGTTGTACACCAAGGTACTTGGCAGTGTTCACCCAAGGGATTCTCCTGCGACCAAGTGTCAGGTCCCTATCTGGCCTACAGTTACGAATTTTACCTATCAGAAAAGCAGAGCTTTTCTGTGGACTGATGGCCATCCTTCACTTTTCACTCCATCTGTCGATGGCGTCGAGGTGTCTTTGTAATGGGGGAAGGCAGTAACGTAGATTTTTGTTACGGGCCAGTATGAGGACATCATCGGCATATTGGCATGTAACAGTGGTGGGTTCAACGGGGAAGTCAGACATGTATGCAGCAAAGAGCAGTGGCGACAGAACACTGCCTTCCGGGACTCCAGCCGCTATTGGTCTGATAGTTGATAACCTACCCTCCAATAGCACCCTGAAAGTGCGGTCCCGAAGGAAACTGGCTATGAGGGACAGGTAGGGGGAAGGGAGATCTGCATCTCTGAGTTTGTACAGTAGGCCCTGGTGCCATGTTGTTGCAAAGGCCTTATCCACATCCAGAAGCACTGCGATAGTTTTGAAGTTTTCCTGGAAACCCAGGGCAGCCTTCTCAACAAGACGCAGGAGCTGTAAGGTAGTGGAATGACCTTAACGGAACCCAAACTGAGTATCCAGAATGAGCTGCCTTTCCTCAAATATAGGAGTTAGGCAGGACAGAAGAAGTTTTTCAAAAATGTTGGAAATGATTCGGAGTAGACTAATAGATCGGTAACTTGATGGAAACATGGGATCCTTGCCTGGTTTTAATATGCAAATCATCCTCGCTTCCTTCCAAGCAGTAGGGAAGTGTCGAAGATGCAGGCAGGCATTGTAAAAGCTCGTCAAGTGGATAATGGCTTTGCGAGGAAGGTGTTGTAATATATGTGTCGTAACACAATCACATCCAGGGGATTTGTTGGGTTTGAGACACCTAATTTGCGAGGAAACTTGCCTTGGGGTGATGACAATTGGTATGCGAGTCGCCTCGTGTGGTGGCGGTGGGTACTCATAGAGGTAATCCACCGTTGCCTCAACTAGTTCGGAAAAGTCCTCGTCTTCTATGTCCTCTCGGGGCTCAAATTTGGACTCTAAATGGTCCGCGAAGTCAGTGGCTTTCTCTTGCGGTTCGAAAGATAATCTCCCGCGAGTGCCATGTATAGGATGCTGGTATAGTGTTCTGTCCCTTCTCAGGGATTTAATTATCCGCCAAGGCTTCTTTTCTGAGAGGTTAACGTTCCTCATGGTGTTTTCCCAGACTTCTTTGCGATGGGCGCGTAAGAGGCGCCTAGCCAGGTTCTTGAATCGCAGATAAATTGCCTGCAATCTGGGATGGCGGAAACGCTGTCAAAGCTTCCGAACTGTTGACCTAGCTCTTAGCAACAGTCGGAGTTCATTTGGGATGGTTGTGGGATTAGGAGTATTGCAAGGAATGCGGTAGGTGTGCCATCGCACGACATTTGATACTTGTCGGGAGAATGCAGTGGCCGCTAATTCTAACGACTCGATAGAATCGATACGCGGTCTGGGATCCACTGATTGGTTCAGTTCAAGGACGTCTGCATCTCAGTCTACCTCGTACGACCAATCCGGAGTTACCAATGCCGGCAGGTTAACATTAGAGTCTATTAATACTGGATCGTGGTCAGAATCCAGTTCATTGACTGTCGTGAGGTCTATATGGAATGTAAAGTTCTTAGTGACCATAATATCCAGCACGTCCGGTCTCCCTCAGGCAGGATGAAAAGTGGGCTCTCTCGGTCCATGCGCAATAGGCTTGAGTTACCGCTTATAAGGCGGAATAGTCATCGCCCCTTCGCATTGGTGGCACGACTATGCCAATTAGCATGTTTTGCATTTAGGTCACCTGTAATGCAGACCACAGGGTGGAGGTTTAACAATGCCATGTAATCTGCTTCATAGAAGCAATGATCAGGGGGTCATATGCCACAATCAGCAATGTATCTAGACCACCTAAAGATAGCCTATTGGCACAGGCTTCTACATGCTGAAGTGGTGGAAGAGGGAAAGGTTTATGTGTTATATGGTTTTTAATGAAGATGGCTGTACCTCCCCCTTGTTGGCCAACCCTATCAGACCGATGGTTGACGTAATTAGGGAAGGAGAAGTTGGTGGCAGCATCCAAATGAGTTTCACAGACCATCAGAATGTCGATTCCGAAATACTGTACAAACTCAGTGAGGTTTGGGTAGTGACTCCGTAGTCCGTTGGCGTTCCAAATCGCAGCTCTGAATGGTCTCCGGACATGTCTTCCGGCCATTATTGAGGTGAGTTGGGATAGAGCTGTTCCAATGTCTGAAGCAAGATGGAATGCTTCTGCATGGGGGTCAAGTTGGGGTTATTCATCTGCATCTTACAGTTACGAAGTGCAGGAGGTGCCTTGTTGATTAAATCCCCGAACCACGAGCATAGTGAGTGAAATTCCTCCAGGTCTCTTTCCGATATGGTCGCAAATGTGGAGGTTGTCACCGTGTTAGGCAGTGGTGTAATTGGGGTGGAGGGTATATCCCTATTCCGGGAAATAGGCTCTGCCTCTACAGGTGCATCTGTAGTTATTTCAGGAGCTTGTAGCTCCGAAGCTACACTGGGAGCAGAATATTTGCTCGGCTTATGTTTTCTGTTCCTCCTCTTTCTGCGTGGTTTTGGTGCAGGGGGTTTAGGCACTGTCGCCCTTTCCATAGGACCTGGAGGTGGTGGCACAGCATTCGACGATGGGGAAGCATTCTCCGGTGTAGCAGCCTCTTTTTCCACTGGACGCAGAGTGGACTCTGCCTTATTTAAGGCAGCGGCAAAGGACACCCCTGGGCGGACCATGTGTTCTTCAGGACGGCTTTTGCGGCGACTCTCAATGATCCTCTTCCTGGTAGAGCATCCTTTGTACACACTTACGTGTGTACCGTCGCAGTTAGCACACTTGCACTCGTCCGTAGGTTTAGTGCAGTTCCCTAGCAAGTGGTTCCCAGCACACCGCAAACATGTAAGCTTACGCTCACACATCATGCTATAGTGGTTGTAACCCATGCATCTATAGCTTTGCACTGGTCCCTCTGTGCCATAGTAGCGTTCCACTCTTACGACAGTGAAAATTAGCTTAGGCACGGTGTCAATAGGCTGTGTTTCTTGGTTACGCACTTTGTCAAGTACTACCAAGAAAAGTGGCATAGGAAGTGTATTAATTCCCCCCTCGGTGTTTACAGTTCTCTTAAGCTGTGCCACCGAGTTGACAGTTATGCCATGCTCTTCATAAAAGGCTCTTTTGATCTCATCAGGGGTACATTCAGAGTCAAGACCTCTGATAACACGACGTTCAATATTAGTGCGTTGCGGTGAATATGTGTAGAACATGATGTTGGCGGTTTCAAAATCAGCCAAGCTGTGTGTTAGGATATGCATGCTCTTTGGCTTGCGTTTTGCCTCAAAGGTTTCCCTAAGGCGTGTAGCCAATTGGCGCATGATCCGGACGTGGTTTGGGAATACATCCGCTATGATTGGTGGAAGTATTAACCCCTTTTTGGTTAGGGGTGACTCAACATTCTGTGCTTGTTGCATCAGATTGTTTGGCGATGGCGTCTTTCTTCCCCGTTTACGGTTTTCCACAACCGTAAACTCCCCCAGCTCCATATCAGACTCGGAGTCAGAGTCGGGTAAATGATCATTTGAACCCAGGCTTTCTAGTTCTGCCATGGGTAAGTGGCGTGGAGTAGAGCTCTTGCGCTTTTGTGTATCTGTCCTGGTGCGCTTCCTAATAGGCTCCGCTGCTCCAGGAGAGATGGATCTTGTTGAAGATGATGTGGGTGGAAGTTGTCCATCATCGGCAGTCAGCGCGGTTGCCCTCTGGCTGCTCACAGAGGACCGGACCTCCTCTAAGGCGGCGCCTTTGCGAGTCATTTCAGCTTGAGGTTTCAGGCCAGAAGCCGTCGACCTTTGGCTTTGATCTTGTGAGCCCGCTGTCACGTTTAGCTGTCGGTCTGTTGGTCAGTCAAGGAAAAAAGAATAAAGTAAGAGAGTAGTAAGAAAGGGGTTACCTGTAGGTAGCTCTTTATACCGCTCCGGGAAACCTTGCCTTGGGTTAGCTCTAAAGCTTGCTCTCCAAGACCCTGTTAGAACTTCACCAGTTAACTTGACTAATATCGATGTATTAGTCCATCGAATGAAGCACATGTGCACCGACGAATACTGAAGCACTCCACCAGGTCGGCACGGGATCTCCTGCTCCGGCGAGTCAGCTTGGATACCGTCTTTCCACCAGTGTCCACAAACATGTGTGATGAAGGCAACACAAGATTTTTGATGAGATTTATAGAGGGAATAAGACTTTTGCGTCATACCAACTAAGAAGAGAGAAAAGCATAGTCCCCTTTAATTGGCTGCTGTCGTGGAATAGGTTGCTGTGCGGTACAAAGAAGTTTCTTATTTAACATGATTATTTTATCCTAATATATTTGAAGAGAACTGTCAAATTTGTATCCAGATTGCGACTCCATCAGCACTGCAGTCCAGCTTTAGTACAAGGTGATTTAGTGAGTGAAGGTGAAGTTTATTTATTTTGAATATGATACTTTAATACCACTGATAGTGAAAGTGTTTATTAAGTAAAAGTCGTATATGTCATACAGTATTTTGTTTATATAGAGTAGTGTAAATGCAAAGGATAGTTAGTTTACGTTTAAATAATTTACAATTTAACTGACAGTGACAGTGGTGTGTAAGGTACAGTTGTGTCTAATTTAAGTTATATATAACTGATAGTGACAGTGAATTGTTAGAATAGTCTTAGATATAACTGATAGGACAGAGAAGTGATAATATAATTAATATATAACTGATAGTGACAGTCATGAGAAAGAATAGTTTTATATATAACTGCCAGTGACAGTTTAGTATTTTTAGTACGTTTTACGTGCATTATTTTAAATATGTGTAATTATTTATGTTTATTTGTCATTTTGATTATTACATTTTGCATTTTATATAATTATGCACGAGCGTATCTGAGCTGTAGTGTGGAGTTTAACAACTATAAAATATTTTCTAAATTTAGGGATTAAAATTTTTTCTTAATATTTAATTCTGAATTTGAAATATTAATATCTGATTTAAATTTAATGCTATATTTTATTTTATTAAATAAATTTAAATGTTTGAAGTTTTAGTATATTGATAAATTTGAAGGATTTGTTGTTTCTTTTGGAGGTTTGAATTTAATTTGTATTTTTGAGTTATCTAATTGAGGTTCTGAAGATTTTCAATTTTTCATTGTTTGTGTTATATGATGTTTATGTGTATTCAATCAAATATGTGTAATTTTGTTTATGTTTAATTGTTATTTTGATTATTGTATTTTATATAATTATGCATGACTGTATTTGAGCTGTGCTGTGGAGTAAAGGAAGTTAGGAGTGAGTTGGTGCTGGGTACCGGAACCAAGATGGCCGCCGGATTCCGGCGGTGATATTTTGTTATGGATATTTAATATTTTTAGATTTAGTGGTAACTGGTTACCAGTTATTTATTTTATTACTGGATACCAGTAACAGTTTTATTTAAATTTTTTGTTCTTCATAAATTTTGATTTTGAAAGAAAGAGCTCTTGTAAGTTATTTTATAACTTATAAGAGCTTGTGAAGAAAGAGGTGATTTTTTAACATTTGTATAGATTTTTATGAAATTTATAAAAGTTCTGAATAGGCATGATTTGGGATGAGATGGAATGTTTTCTAATTTATTTTGGTAATTTGTTTTTTTTTTTTCTTAATTTTAATTAGAAGAGGTGTGGTTTTGGGATGTTAAAATTTTGTGATTTAAACTACTTTATTTTCATTTTATTTTATTAATCTGTAAATTTTTGAAGTGTATATTTGTTTTATATTTGTAATAAATAATAAAGTTCTGAATATTGACCCCGGTTTAAGAAATTAGGTGCCGGGGTCCAGTATGCAGATTTTTAATTTAATTTTTATTTTATTTTTTATTTTTTTATTATTTTTTTTATCTATTTATTTTTTTTTTTTTTTTTTTTGTTGTTAAGTTTGTATTTTTATTAGCGTATGATTCAAGTATATCAGTAACAGCGTTTATGCATCTGGAATGCACGTAAATTATTGTCACCGCGCCCGCCGCATCTAATTGCCGACAACAGCAGTGTCACCCATCGCATTATTGTCGGCACTACCGCAAAGGAGCCGAAGGAAAGAGAAAGAGAATGGCCGCATTGTTGGGGCGCTTGCCGAAAGAGAGAAAAGGATAGAGGCTACTGGAATCTTCTACTTTGTATCTCACCGCTATAAGTGAACGTTCCTGAAGCTTCCAGAATAGTGCCTGGGAGATATAAATAGCGGAAAAAGTGTGAGAAGAGGCAGTCAGACGTATGTGAAACATTGAGTAGTCGTGCCGACGGAGAGGACAGACGTATGTGAAGGTTGAGGAGTCGTGCCGACGGAGAAGGGACAGTTCTTTGTGTTACGAATTCGGAGCCGTGCTGTTGGAGAATCGGAAAAGACTTTCTTGCTGTTGCAACGAGTGTACAAAGTTACTGTTTACGGAAATAAAAGTGTTTCTTTATCTCGACTACATCTGTCTACTTTACTTTTTACACCCAACAAAAGTCACATTATTATCAGCAAACGGGTAGGAGGATCCTTCGGTTTAAACCTGCCTCTCCTGATGACAAAAGCACAGTCATACATCTATCAGAATTAAGTGTTTTTTATCGCTTGCAGCAGGCTTATTTATCCTACACAGTAGCCAATCAGGGAAAAGAAGAGAGGGCGGAAGGACACATACGTATCAGCGAAAAAGTTATAAGAAAGAGAGTTTAGTCAACCAGTTTCAACCGAGCGAACTGAATCCGTGGTAAAGTGTGAGGCTCGCGTTCGGAGGTTCCGGTTTCAATTCCCGTCTACTGCCCACTCAGATCATGTTCTTTTCGTGGTTTTCCCGGGTTGGCAGGTGAATGCTGGGAGGATTCCTCCTTTACCTCTACATCTCTCATTCCTGTCCATCAGTTACTTCTTCCGATTCAGGGTTAAAGGACCAGGCGACGGTGTTTGACATACTGAGGCTGGGCAGTAGAGGACCTCTTTGTGAAGGTCTCTCCCTGGCGTCAATCAGAACCGCCCTCTGGGTGCTCACTGGGCATGCTTCCCTAAAGGGGACCCCGGGGGGTTCAGCGTTTGTGTACACTATTAAGTGCCGTCGGATACGTTACTAAGGACATTTCAGAGACCCCACCCACGATTGCGCGCCTTCGTCTCCCGGGACTGATCGTCCTTTGAATCTCTCCCTCATCCCCTCCTTTCTGGGGTCGCGTTTGAACCACAAAGGGCCGCATTGACTACGTGAGATGCTGTGTCTGTTTCGATTGACCCTCTGTGATAGGTACCTTTTCCTGTACTTCTTTAGAATTTCATAGCATGGGATCTTCATATTATGTTTTTTGGGAACCTAGCACTGCTTTGACTACTACTCCGTCATATAGTAACAAGCCAGGTTTTTCTTTCCAGAGTACTGAAAACATGATCATCAGATATGTTTAAGTAAAAGCGGCACTAAGAGCTTTAATTACGTAAAAGGAAAAGGAAAACCCTTCTGATTACCTTGTTCTTCATGTCTCTTTATGCAACACTCACGGAAACCTCATTTATATGGTTTGGGCAAATAGAAAAAGAACTATGCGTAAGATGAGAGGTATTATCAAAGTGTTGTAGCAGCTGAAGTTACGGTAGATTACATGTTTCCCTCATGTAAAAGGTACGGAGGAGGCTTTTTTGGGCACTAAGCAGGCTCTCCTATCGTAAAGACGTGTACAAAATAAACATAATTATTATATACTCAATAATCTGTCTTATGTTAGGCCATTACACCGTTAGAAGCCTAAGATAATTGTAGTTCTTACTACTAATATTCAAACCGCGTAAGAGAGCCCTGTTTACTCTCCACATTGCACATGTGCATGAGTAGTCCAGCATGTCTTTGTTAATCTTGTATGGGCGACAATCTGCAGTTTTCCTTCACATGTATTAAGCGCTAGTTGTTTAGATGTATTCTCGAAGGTATGGTACGGTAAGGTAATGACAGCGGCTTCGCATCTTGTACCTGTGTCCTATAAGGGACCGTCCGGGAGGGTAGCCGAAATAGCAGAGGAAAAGGTCTCGGGGGCAGTGGATTTGAGCCAGATTTAATATATGGAAAGGTCGTTTATTCTTAAGGGATATGAATTTGCGCCAACTGACTGTTTGGCTAAGAACTTTTATGTTTCTTAAGTTGGTAGTACAATAAATCGACTAGTACTTAGCTGCCGTGTTTTGTTTCAGTAGTAGCCCCATTGAGTGGGAGAACATAACCATTGTGAGATAGACTAATGAACAGTAAATGTTGTCATGGAAGTAGTTGAAAGGGGCAGCAACAGAGGACAGGATTTACTTGCATATAATAAGTTCAAGTTTCGTAAGGCGTACACATATATAGATAGACGTATACGTTGGCGTTGCACAGTGAAGAACTGTCCTGCCAAAATAACGTTAAACCGTTAAACATGAAGGAGTCTCTTCCGGCTGGTATCTCCCGTCACCAGTATGAAGGGAATCTTCTGCTCGTCGTCACTTTGAAGGGTCGGTATGATGAATTCTTTTCTCGTATAAAAGATCCGGCTAACTCTTTCGATGAACTGCGATGACTCTTTCTTTCCTATCTCGGTCGTGGTACGGGTATGAAGTATGTTCACAATTTACAGCTGATAATTTTCCTTGAGACGCGACCCCCGTGAAAATTATATGTTACGTCGATGTATTAACTTTTAGTCTTTCTAATGAGATAGTCTTCTTTGCTCTGGAGGCCACAATTGAAATAATATTAGTGTATTTATTATCACAATTTTATTCGTTAATATATATAACATTTACAATGAAGACAAAAGATAATCGCACTAGGCCAACTGCAAACGATATAATGCAAACAATCAAACAATGGGAAACAAAACACTCCAACACAACACCTACCATAACTAATAATACTGCATCAAACATGTGTACGAAAACTGTAGGCGGCCATACTCACCACCGTAACGAAAGAAATATCGTACGGCAAAAAGTACGTGTGTGGTGTAAAAGGAAAGCGGCTAGTGACTTAAGTGAAAAACCAGGCATTATGATAAGTACAACATTTAATGAAACTCCAGAGACTTGTACTAGTGTCTTACATTTCAGTGATGTTAAACTATTACGAGAAGCAATCTACAGAGAGCGATGTCACCATATGCCGAAACTACCTAATAACATACTTGAAGTTCACGAAGCTGTAACTTAAGTGCAACCACTGTCCTCTGCTAATGAAGATTTTGTGCTACTCAATGATCACGAACAAAATGTGATTATTTTTGGAAGTGAAAGTAGTTTGCAATATTTGTGTGAAGCAGAAACGCTTTACGTAAATGGGACTTTCAGATGTAGCACAAAATATTTTACGCAGTTATTTACATTGCATTTCGTTCACAATGGACATTACATTCCAGCAGTTTTTTGTTTACTGGCAAATAAAAACATAGACATGTATTCCTTGGTGCTTCGTTCCATAGTTGAAAAGTGTGAGTGTTTAGGGTTGATACTTCAACCTAAGAAAACAGTAGCAGATTCCAAGGTTGCTATACAGGAACCAATTAAGTCAACATAGAGTGACACAACTCAACTATTGGGTTGTAGGTTTCATCTCGGCCAGGCATGGTGGCGTAAACTACAAAGCATTGGACTAGCAAGTGTATTCAAAGACAATTCGTCTGAAGCCGATACGTGGCTTAAACATTGTTTTGGTTTGTCTTATTTGCTTCCACATGAAGTAGGTGATTGTTTTGTATTTGATGTGACTGATAAGCTGTTACGCCAAAAGATATAAGATATAATTTAGCGACTACCTTGTTAATTGTTATATATTTGAGGAGCCCAAGTTTAATCCTACAGTATGGGCAGAGCTATCGTATGAAGCCACTCACACTACAAACGCATGTGAGGCATTTCACAGAAAATTCAACGAATTGTTTCACAGCTCACATCCAGACATGTACAAATTCATTTCAGTTTTAAAACATTTCTGAAAATTAACGGCATGCACCTGGAACCAACTAAAAGAATCAAAATACAAAACAAAGAAAAGGAAATAGAAAATTACACAAATACAGAGAAAGACAAGTATCACGTATCGCTTATGTAAAATACGTTTACCATTTGAATGTATCCCCCGCATGAGAACCTGAAAGTAGAAATTTTAATCAAGGAGTTTTGACAATTTTAGTAATTTTAACCTTTAAAATGGTGTGACAATTGTTAACCACACGCGCATTTTAAAAATGTTATGGCAATTTTTAACCACATCACGCGCATTATACGCACGTTAGTCCGCAGTCGGAAAGTGGGACGGAAAATTGCTTCGTTTAACATTTTAGTTCTTTCAATCATAAAATATGTCTCACCATGTTAATGTGGTGTCAACCTCAGAACAAAAATACACATATTAATTCAGAATTATTGGCGCAAACGCATTATCCATACACAGCAATACATTGTGGCGCAAATCCATTTGGCGCAAATGTGGTGGCCCGAAGGTCTCTACGATTTCCAGTTTTGAAGCTCTGTCGCTGTGACTAGCACAACCGGCTTCCCTTCTCCCTGCATACTTGCACATCCCTCGTGGAGACTATCCCACCGGAGCACGGAGTTTTACGAGAGTATCCTTTTACCCTACCCGCTGAGACTCCTACCGACGGTTGCAATCCCGCTAATACCAAGCATATGAAAGGTAAAGTGAAACGAGAATGGGGATGAAATGTAGGAACAGGAAATTAAACGGATGTAATTATCCTTCTTAGCGTTTGCCTAGTGGCTCCAGGAAATCCTCCCAAAAACCCGTAGTCCGGGAAGGTCGGCCGCTGGAATCGAATTCACGACCTCCCGAATGCCCGTCACGCACCTCTCTCGGCTGTGTTGTCAACAGTTGAACTGGATTTCATCAGGTAAAAGCCATGTTTGGGATTCAAATGCCACCACTTCGGCATACTATACCTCCTTAAGCTTTAAACACTATGATTGTGTCTCTTGGTTTGTTTGCTTTTTTTTTTTTTTTTTTCTAATTGAGAAACGTGGCAAGTTATTTTTACAGAAGCGAATGGGAGGGGGGGGGGTGTCTAGCTCTCTGCCTAACCCTTAACCTCGAGGACTTGCTTCTTCTGCAGCCTCTGACGATTCCTGTTTGGTCTTCTTGGCTACCATAGCGATCCCATGGTAAACATGTGGAACCTATTTTAGAAAGTAAAGAAATATGGCATTGATGAGAGTAAGAAATAGTAACACTAGTGGCTCAGGGAAAATTATGCAAGAATTATGGAAATATGGACCGGACTTGTTAATCAGATTAAGTACCTACCATGATGTTTAATAAGAATTTGGAAGAAAATAATATTCCGTAGCACTGGTGTAGGTATGTAATATATCAGCTATACCTATACAAAAAATCTGATGCGTTGTACTCATATGACTTTCTCTACTCTTGTACTAACCATTCTTACAAACTCATATTCTTATATCTTCTTCGTGTTAGTTAAGTTAAACATTTGTACAACTTACCTTATTGCTTATTTCGTTGTAGGTGCAAGTGGAATGTTAGAATACAGTAGGCTTTGTGCGATAGTCAAATGTTTTAAAGCTTTGAGATTCTGTTGTCATTGCACACTTAGCATATAAAAAAATGAACAACGATGATCCATTTCACGAAAGTTCTAAGTTTTCCGAAACTCACACACATAACAAGGAATATCTCCGAAATGGTTCACCCTACAAGAAAATTTATTGAGACATAAATTGTGTATTTTAGCAAGATCTACATTTTTTGTACAGTATGATTTGGTCTATCTCTAACGGTTTACCAGTTATGCAAAAGTCGTCCAACGTAAATACGGCTAAAGGGGCTATAGCCAGAAAATTCAAGATGTACATTTCATTTGTCATAAAAATATCTCAAACATATGACATTTTAATCAAAATCGTTAGAGCCATTTTCAAGAAAATCAAAAATTTCCAAAAATTTTGCATGTAAAGGGTAGTTTAGGGTGGGGCTATTTTCTTCAAAATCTTCGTGTCGCATCCTTGAAAGACATTAAACTTAAATACCAACTTTGATTTTTAACCAACTTTTCGTTTTTGAGTTATGCTGTCCACAGACTGACACACAGACTGACATACAGACACACACGGACGTTCAGGGGGCCTCAAAACATATATTTCCGGTCAAATCTCGACATCGAATTTTTGGGTGGAATACAATACTTTCCCTACTTACCAGTAGCGAAACTAAAAAGGAAATCGAAAAGATGCAAATAATTATAGAGGAATTAGTGCAATAGCTTCAATTAGCAGGATTTTGAGTGATATACTTAAGATTAGATTGAATAACGAAATTGAAGGGAATACAGGATACAGAATACAGGAACGTTTCAGATCCGGACGATCCTGAATGGATCCTATATTTGTCTTAGACAAATTGGCGAAAAGTCAACTGCCAAAGACAAGATATACAGCGGGTATTTGTAGATTTACAAAAGGCCAACGATTCAGTGGCCATAAACCCTATGTGGCAGGCAATAAAGAAAATGTGTTAAAGGAACATTGATAAGTTTTATAAAGAAACTATATAGAAGTTGCCAGGCGGCAGTGAAGATAGGGAAGAAACTCTGAAACTCATTTAAAATAAACAAAGTACTTAGACAAGGATGCAGCATGTCTCCAACGCTATTAAAAGTTATATTTTCAACAAATATTGGAACCTTGGAATAAATGGTGTAGTGGTCTGAGAATACCATTTGAAAGAGAAACTGTGCACTCGTTATTTGCAAATAATCAAGTGATAGAGGTTATACAAAAATGATGATGGTGATAATAATAATAATAATAATAATAATAATAATAATAATAATAATAATAATAATAATAATAATAATAATAATAATAATAATAATAATAATAATAATAATAATAATAATAATAATAATAATAATAATAATAATAATAGTAATAATAATAATAATAATAATAATAATAATAATAATAATAATAATAATAATAATAATAATGATAATGATAATGATAATGATAATAATACTAATAATAATAATAATAATAATAATAATAATAATAATAATAATAATAATAATAATAATAATAATAATAATAATAATAATAATAATAATAATAATAATAATAATAATATTAATATTAATAATAATAATAATAATAATAATAATAATAATAATAATAATAATAATAATAATAATAATAATAATAATAATAATAATAATAATAATAATAATAATAATAATAATAGTAATAGTAATAGTAATAGTAATAGTAATAGTAATAGTAATAGTAATAGTAATAGTAATAGTAATAGTAATAATAATAATAATAATAATAATAATAATAATAATAATAATAATAATAATAATAATAATAATAATAATAATAATAATAATAATAATAATAATAATAATAATAATAATAATAATAATAATAATAATAATAATAATAATAATAATAATAATAATAATAATAATAATAATAATAATAATAATAATAATAATAATAATAATAATAATAATAATAATAATAATAATAATAATAATAATAATAATAATAATAATAATAATAATAATAATAATAATAATAATAATAATAATAATAATAATAATAATAATAATAATAATAATAATAATAATAATACGACAATAACATTAACAAGGAGCAAACAAATACCAAAAGAACATTACGTGCCCTCATTTTTGCACTGCCTTCGTCTATAAGCCGAACGAAGTTCGCACACACCTTTGCCGTCTCTATTGCTGTAGTTGCACCGTTGCCTTCTTCAACTATTTTAACGCACGAAGGGCTATCTATTTATGCCAAAGAACGATGTGTCGGGCCACCAGGAATAGTAATACTATTATGTATTCCTGTTAAGTTTTAATCATTACCTTCAGCTTCTATAACATTCAACAACAGAAGTCACAAATTTAGTGGTTTACTGTGACTACGAGGCTTGTAGACTACGTGTAAGTAACTTCCTCTCGGAGCATAAGACTGGTAGTAAAACCCCAACTGAGCGAAATGGTTCCTCGGTAACGTGTGAGCCTCGCATTCGGGAGGTCGTGGGTTGGATTCCCGTGGTCGAACTTCCTGACCCATAGGTTTCTTCGGGAGTTTCCTGAGTCGCTAGGCGAATGCTAATTACATCTCCCGAATTTCCTGTCCTTCCATTTCACTTCATTAATCATTTTATCCATCCTTCATCCTTTGGTTCTGACAGGGTCACAAGTGTCAGCGAAGGCGTTGGGTGCAGCTTGGCTGGGAAACTCTTT
Source organism: Tenodera sinensis (assembly GCA_030765045.1). Classification (NCBI taxonomy): domain Eukaryota; kingdom Metazoa; phylum Arthropoda; class Insecta; order Mantodea; family Mantidae; genus Tenodera; species Tenodera sinensis. The sequence goes on along the minus strand of JAUKNM010000024.1, from coordinate 1,009,185 downwards.
CTGTCCTTGCTTGTCCGTGGGATCCGGGTAGGAGGTGTTAGACCCCGTGCTAAGATGGCCCAGAAATGCCTAAATACTTCCTGATGTAGTCCAACTCTGTCAATGTCTGCGCCGTTAGTTCGGATCTGGTCGCCCGGTGTCTCTTCTAACTTTCCTCCCGGGCGTGTCCCTAGGGGGCAGGGTTTAATAAGCCCGGCTTTAGTGCCAAACTCGCTCGTATATCTCCTGTTCCTATCCTCCGAACACCATTTCTAGACAGAATAATAGTAAGAAAAGAAGCACATTAATTGGAATGCGTATATACAAGTGAGCACGGTTTTCTGACATGTGACTAAACGTGTATGTAAAGGAGTTTACATCCAGATACAGGTATACATGTAGTTAAAAACGGACAGGTGATTAAACGAATTACGCGTTTATTCGGGTACACGGATAAACAGAAGCCATACTTGAAAGCTTCGAAATAATGCTCTGCTTCTCCAACTCGTCCTTCTGGTTTCCTTATACGAATCAAATAAGAAAACCATGTCCTGAAGCTCAGCAACTATACCCACAGCACCAGGCTATTCTTTATTAGTCATGTGATCACCTTATAGTTGTAAAGCTTGAAGAATACGTTTAGGTCACGGAAAAGCCAGTGAAACACAATTTATATGCTGCAAGAAAAGCGCGAAGGTAAAAGCAGCAATAAAACTGTGAAAAGAAGCTCGCTACAGTGAAAATTGATACACTCCCCCTGAGTATTGACGTCATCGTCTTCCAGTGCATTGTTATTTCACTTCGTTGACACTTTATTATCTAAAACTCAATGCAACAAAAACTCTAAATGTGAACGAGAGCTCATATGAAGTCTTTGGTATTTCTTTATGTAGATATTTACTGTTGTTTCAGAGGGAATGGAGCCGTGTGTTGCTTATATTTGTGGAATTCTGTGCTGGCAAAACAAAGTAATGGCTTCGCTCTCAAAATGCATGGACATTTGAAGATAAGAAGAGAGCTTTGCTAGCGAAAGCAGTGCGTCTATGTATTCACCCAGCTGCCTAGTCAGGTCAAATAAAAGTAGCTGTTTTGTACATACAGGCCAGTAAACATTTAACTCGCCTACCCTATATGCCACTAACGCTCACCCTCTGCAGTCCAAAGGTCTGGTGTTCTGGACCTTTTAGTTGGTTTCACCGAGCGGGATGGCTCAGACGAAGCGTCTGTAGCCCACATTCGGGAGGTCGCATGTTCGCTCCCCGTGGCCGACCTTCTTGACCCATGGCTTCTTCCGGAGGTTTCTCCGGTTCGTTAGGCGAATACTGGGGAGAATTACCATATACCCCGAATTTCCTGTCCCTCCATTTCGTTTCATTAATTAGTTCATTTCACCCTTCATCCCGTTATGTTTCTTTCAGAGTTGGAAACGTCGGCAAGCGTCGCGAGAGCAGTGCGACAGGCGGAAAGAAAGCGCTCTGGAAATCTCGTCCCTCGGATTGGACGGCGAGCCTATGGTTTCCGGGCCTCCCATGGGATGGTAATAGCTCGAGGGGGGGGGGCTGTGTCCGTGTTCCACGCACCCCTTAGGAGTACGAACCCGAAGGGGCGGGAGAGGAACTGGGCAGAGACAGCCTACGCCGGGGTGCTTCTAACCGGGATAATGTAGGGGAACCTGGCACCTGCTCTGTCGTAGAAACGTTCCGGCTCCTCCATCCACTCGCCTCCTCCATCCTCCTATGCCCGTCATGGGCATAGACACAAAAGATCGCTTTTCGGTCGAGGTGCTAGTTGTCACAAAGTTATAGAATCAATGTGGTTCGAGTAAAACATTTTAAAACAAAAATTAACGAAGAGAAAATTCTAATTTTTAATATGTGGCGTCATTCTACGTTCTTGCATCTGGCTCCCAGGGTTCAAACATGGCGATGGGCGATGTATTTTTCGAGCGTAAAATTCGGAAGGGATATAAATTCATTGGCTCAGTATAATGTTTATTTACACGAGAAAATTTTCAGAAGGTTCCAAAGTAAAATTGTCGGTCATTTCACGGCGTACTCCTTCTCTCCCGTGGTGCTGTATATGGACAGTAGGCTACCACCATGCGCACGTAGTGGTGGAGTCAGTGACTATAGAAATCCACCTGAAGACAGAAACCACACTATGACAGTGGTATGACAGGAATCGACTTAAGGAATATGTGGAAAGAAAATAAATTATAGTTTTAAAAAACTAACAAAAACACGCTTTTATAACAAAAACACGCTTTTATAACAAACTGAACTCAAAAGTAGAACATGATTTTTAAGTATATAGAATTTGTTCTATAAAGTCAAACAGTTCATCACATTTCAAAATTTTGTAATAAGTTTAAAATAAAAAATAAAAAACTAATTTATATTAACAAAATAATAAATGTTATTGTGAAAAAGCATGGGGCACTTCGCGTTACTTTTATCATAATTTTACTTTTATATGCTAGCTAGCAATGTAACTATTTATAACATTGGATATCCGATACCCCACGCTTTTATACAATAACATTTATTATTTTGTTAACATAAATTAGTGTTTTGTTAGTTTTTTAAAACTATAATTTATTTTTAACCTTTTAGTCACATGTTTCTCTATCCAATCTTTCCAAAGTTTTAATTATAAATCTTTTAAAAATTTCTGAGTTCGAAATTTCTTTAAAATATGTATGATCCTGGTCCTGGGTAAACTTCGAGCCCCAATCCTTTCCCCGAAACCTCGTGTCCCTCTCAGGTCCTCTCTCCGGGCATCACCGTCTTTCAATATTTTCAAGCGAGTTAATTCCTTTGTCCAGTGTAACATGTGTCGATTTCTAAACTACCAATAGTTGTGTGTATCTTGATCCTGTATGAACTTCGGTCCGCGATATTTCCCCTGGGTCTCATGTTCCTCAAGTTCATGTTCCAGGTCCTCTCTCAGGAGATCTACGTCATCCAATATATAAATATGTATTTATTTAATTAAAGCAATTTCCAGGGTGCATGTAGAAATGTGCCTTAGAGACATCTGAGATGTCGTAACTGTAGCATTTTTGAAGCCGAAATTGTGAACGCCATAGTTATGCAAATAATCTGAGAAGAGTGGCAGAATTAAATAATCGGGAAATATTAAAACCATCGTACGTATAAAAGGTACAGACATGGGAATATTGCTCACGGTTAAAACCGTCAATAAGGGTAGCACAGGTGCACTGAACCACGAAAACAAGGTATTGCCACGTGTACTTCAGCAAAACCCCACTACCAGTGCAAAAGGCAATTAAGAAGTCAAAGGCATTGATAACGTCATGACGCTAAGTTTCGCGCGAAAACTTAGGAGGTAAATTGCAAGGTGACTTTATTACCGCGAGCGCGGAAAGCGGACACTTGCCTTCCAGACGCTCGAGTGATCAGGTCAGTCACAAAGACTTGCCTTCCGGACCCTCGAGTGTGAAGACGCAGTTCATACTTGCCTAGAAGTCGGAGGAGTTGCACATACGTGCATTTTAATTTGCTTGGCCATCACGTTACGTTCTACAGTAAATAATCTTCGGTCCTAGTAAAGACGCAGTAGCGACGCAACAATCCTAATAGCGATCGGCAAACCTCCAATGAGAATAAAAGTGATTCAACGAGAGTTCTGGCTTTTATGTGAAAATACTCACGCATACCCAGAAATTAAGGTCCATGCAGAGCAGCCCCAGCACAGAAACCACCTGAGAAATAGCATTCCACTTAGTATAGCTGAACGAGAGTAAGGAAGCAGTAATAGCGCTGCATATTTTATGAATTTAGCTTAGTCATTCTTTATCATGACGATCCTGGTCAGGACATTGCGACAAAGTTATGGTGATAATGTATTCTCATTGGTCCTTAACCAGTGTGCAAATATTTAAGCAATCAGACTAATCTACGTTGGTGAAAATTACGTTGAAATATTCTGTTACGTTGATAAATGAATCTAAGTAACCTTTTTTATCCTGATGATCCAATCAGCATATTAGGGCAAGTTCAAAATATTATGGGATTGTCATCAATCCTTGAATGTATGCAAATTTTAAGACAATCAAAAGTCTGAAATTGGTGAAAATTACGTTAGACTGTTATATTTAGCCAAGTCACTTTTTTATTCTTAGTGATCCTTGTCAGAACATTAAGAGAAAGTCGTGATATTGTATTGTCATCGGTTCTTGACATGCGTGCAAACTTTCAGGTCAATTAGAAGCTTAAAGTTGGTGAAAATTAGCTTACATTCTTAAATACAGCTCAGCCACTTCTTCATCCTGATGATCCTTGTTAGGACATTAGGACAAAGTCCTGATATTATTGTATTATCATCGGTCCTAGACATGCTTGCAAATTTTAAGGTCAATCAGACGACTCATGTTGGCGAAAATTAAGTTACATTGTTAAATTTAGCCAAGTCACTTTTTTATCCCGATAATGCTGGTGAGAGCATTAGGCCAAAGTCATTAGGTTGCCATCGGTCCTTGATATTTTTTTTTTTTTTTTTTTTTTTGTTTCTCTACTAGTAAGTAGGGGAAGTATTGTATTCCACCCAAAAATTCAATGCCGAGATTTCGCCGGAAATACATGTTTTGAGGCCCCCTGAATCCAAAGAAAAGCATTTTTAGAAAAAGGTCCATCTGTGTGTGTGTCTGTGTGTCAGTCTGTCAGTCTGTCAGTCTGTGGACAGCATAACTCAAAAACGAAAAGTCGGTTAAAACCCAAAGTTGGCATTTAAGTTTAATGTCTTTCAAGGATGTCACACGAAGATTTTGAAGGAAATAGTCCCACCCTAAACTACCCTTTACGTGGAAAATTTTTCGAAAATTTTGATTTTCTTGAAAATGGCTCTAACGATTTTTATTAAAATGTCATATGTTTGAGATATTTTGATGGCAAATGAAATGTATATCTTGAATTTTCTGGCTATAGCCCCTGTAGTCGTATTGACTCTGGACGACTTTTGCATAACTGGTAAACCGTTAGAGATAGACCAAATCATACTATACAAAAAATGTAGATCTTGCTAAAATATGTCTCAATAAATTTTCTTGTAGGGTGAACCATTTCGGAGATATTCCTTGTTATGTGTGTGAGTTTCCGAAAACTTAGAACTTTCGTGAAATGGGTCATCGTTGTTCATTTTTTTATGTGTTAAGCGTGCAAAGACAACAGAATCTAAAAGCTTGAAAACATTTGACTATCGCACAAAGCCTACTGTATTCTAACATTCACCTTGCACCTACAAGGAAATAAGCAATAAGATAAGCTGTACAAATGTTTATCTTAACTAACACGAAGAAGATATAGGAATAAGAGTTTGTATGAACTGTTAGTACAAGAGTAGAGAAAGTCATGTGAGTGCAACACATCAGATTTTTTCTTTCTCTACCGGTAAGTAGGGAAAGTATTGTATTCCACCCAAAAATTCGATGTCGAGATTTCACCGGAAATATATGTTTTGAGGGCCCCTGAATCCCAAAAAAGCATTTTTAGAAAAAGGTCCGACACTGTGTGTCTGTCAGTCTGTGGACAGCATACCTCAAAAACGAAAAGTCGGTTAAAAGCTAAACCTGGTATTTAAGTTTAACGTCTTTCAAGGATAGGACACGAAGATTTTGAAGAAAATAGTCCCACCCTACACTACCCTTTACATGGAAGATTTTTCGAAAATTTTGATTTTATTCAAAATGACTCTAACGATTTTGATTCAAATGCCATATGTTTGAGATATTTTGATGACAAATGAAATGTGTATCTTGAATTTTCTGGCTATAGCCCCTGTAGTCGTATTTACTCTGGACGACTTTTGCAATACTGGTAAACCGTTAGAGATAGACCAAATTATACCACATAAACAATTTAGATCTTGCTAAAATACACAATTTATGTCTCAATAAATTTTCTTGTAGGGTGAACCATTTCGGAGTTATTCCTTGTTATGTGTGTGAGTTTCGGAAAACTTAGAACTTTAGCGAAATGCAACAACGTTGTTAATTTGTTATATGTTATTCGTGCAAAGAGAACGGAATCTCAAAGGTCAAAAAGATTTGACTGTCGCACAAAGCCTTCTGTATTCTAATATTCCCCCTGCACCTACAAGGACATAAGCAGTAAGATAATTTGTACGAATGTTTATCTTAAACAACATGGAGATATAGGAATAAGAGTTTGTTTGAATGGTTAGTACAAGAGTAGGGAAAGTCATGTGAGTGCAACACATCAGATTTTTATTCTTATGATCCTGGTCAGGGTCTTAGGAAAAAGTTATATTATGGTATTGTCATCGTTTCATGTCAATCAGACGACTGTAAGTTCGTGAAAATTACACCAAAAGATTCCGCTACTTTGATTAATTTAGTTAATTAACTTCCCTTTATCCTGATGATCCTGGTGAGGATCTCAGGATGAAGTTATAGTATTATTGTATTGTCACCGGTCCTTGACATGTGTGCAAATTTTCAAGTCAATCACATGAATCTTAGTGGGTGAAAAATACGTCGAAATATTCCGTTACACACACACACACACACACACACACACACACACACACACACACACACACACACACACACACATGCAGGTGAAGCTAATATAAAGCCTGTAAAAAGAAAGACGTTAGGACAGGAGAAATAAACTGTACCTAATATGATTTGTTCTTTTTTATATATCAAATATGACAATTGTCTCTGTATTAATCGTTTTAGTTATTTTAATTAAAATTCTTTTTGCACGTTTAATATTAGCTTCACCTCTATGTATGTAAGTGTGTGTGTGTGTGTGTGTGTGTGTGTGTGTGTGTGTGTGTGTGTGTGTGTGTCTGTCTGTCTGTGTGTGTGAATGTATGTATGTATGTATTGACACGATTGAGTGAGTGAGTGAGTGAGTGTGTCGGGTTTAAGGGCCCGTCGACAACTTGGTCATTAGGGCCCCGACACGATTGAGACGATGTATTATTATATATATTATATAATACATCGTCTCAATCGTGTAAATAGAATATATATATATGTGTGTGTGTGTGTGTGTGTGTGTGTGTGTGTGTGTGTGTGTGATGTACTATAATGATAAGACCAGAATGTAGTCTCGGACACATAGCTTTAAGTATATTTTTTGTATAATAAAACTTGTAAAGCTCAGTAGTCTCTTGAATATATTATGTGAAACTGAGCGCATCTCTGGAGAAATCGACAGACGGCCAACATGTTTTGTGATTTTTAGCTAAGTGACGACTTTGTGTTGACACCGCCCAAGGTTACAGCTGGGGGAAACAAGCCCTACCTCCTAACGGGACCGGCTGAAGGTTGCGTGGGTGAAAAACATATAAATACTGGGAATTCATAGGACGGAGGGTCTGTTCTGGTGAAGTTGTCAAGGGGGAATCTGTAACAAACGGTATAGTTTCGCGCCAAAACGTCGCAGTCTCGAAAGTGATCGAGATTGGCATAAGAATGCGGTAAATAACTGGGTCATTCAGAAAGGTTAATACAGAATAACAGAAATTCGCACAGGTTTGTTTTTGTTCGAGGTATTTATGTGTTGTGAAATAAACCATAAAACGACAGTACAGTGTGTATCGTTATCCTTCCTCGCGCCTGAGAAGACTTAAATCCCTAACCAATACCTACCTAAAATCACATTACCTAATCTCATGCAAATCAAATGAGACGTCAGCAGTAGAGCCTGTAAACTGGGAGTACCGGCATCGATCCCAGGCAGCAACCTGCAGCGCAGAGGCGGCTACCGCACCGGCTGATCTCTTGAGGTATCAACGGGGAGAACCCGTTAGAGAATTGGCTCTCCAACGTGTGGGAGCTCGATAAGGATGACAACTAGATGATCGCTGATGAAGGAAGGTGACTCCACGAGAACATGGTTGACGTGTAGGAGGAACATCGCACGGTTGTGAAATTCGTCGGAGAGACAACAATAGACGCCGTGGACATAATAAAGACGACGACAACAAGGAACACCACGTACACCAGGTGGTAGACAACAATGGACGAACGAGGTATGGAAGAGGCAGTCTCAGGACAATTCAGGAAAGGCCCATAAAATGATGGTTCTACAAGCGACGCAATCTTCAACACCAGAGGACAACCACATCAACTCAGCAACGGAAGTCGGTGAAGGCTCAGATTCTAAAAATTTCTATGTAACAAATATATAATCATAATATGTGTAGATGTATGAAAATAATGTATGCATGAATGAGGGAGTCTTATGTATGGTATGCTTGAGCAGAGAAGGTAGACTAGGATAGTGTTAAATAGATGCTTCTTCGCAGCGCAAAATCAATTATAAAGAACAAAATGGATTCGTTAGGACAGCATAAGGGAAATGGTATACAGACAAATCCGGTAGAGACGGAAAGCTCAGGTAATAGGGAATCTCCGCAGGGTGAGATTTATTCTGGGGAAAGAGGTCTAAGCACAGCTGCTGGGAGCAGCGACACAGTCGTGAATATTACGGGTGATTGTTTTAAAATGCTCTTAGAAAAAATAAACGAAATAGGTGGTAGATTGGAGAACAAAATTACTAGTCAAATGAAAGAGCTCATAGATGAAGGATTTAGCACCCAAGATTCAAAATTGAAATAATTTGAGGAGAAAATGAGAGAAAATCTAAATACACAGCAGGCGAGCATTTCGGAAATCCAGCAAGGGTTAAGTTCCTTTAGAGGTAATGTGGGTGAACATTTTTAACGTGTGAAAGGGACGTGTAAACGAAATAATGTAGAAACTAGAAAAATGCTGACGGATGAGCTAATATCTATTAAGAATGCAGTGCATGGGGAAGTAGGCGAAAGTCTAAAGTCAGTACAGCGTGAATTAGAAGCCGAGGGATGAGAAATTGGTCAAATTAAGGAGAAAGTTGGGAAACAGCTGTCAGCTCATCCAGAAGTAGATGATGCGGTCTTCACGACTTGGGGCCGCTACTTTTCCATCAAGTTGCTCCTAAATTGGTTCCCCCGGGACTAACGAGGCTGAGTGCACCCCGCGCCAGACCTCCCAGAGAGGATAAAATCCCCATGCTGGTACCGGGGATCGAACCTGGTCCTCCACGCTAGAGGCAAGCGGGCTACCAACTTAAGTCGTCTGATTGACTTGAAAACTTGCACACATATCAAGCATTGATAAAAATAAGGTAATATCATGACTTTGTCCTAATGTCCTCACCAAGATCACTAGGATAAAAAAGTGACAGCTAAATTGATTAAAATAACGTAATTTTCACCAACTTAGATTCGTCTGAGTGGCTTCAAAATGTGTACATGTCAAGGACCGTGACAGTGCAATATCATGACTCTCCTACTGCCCTAATCGGGATCATCAGGATAAAAAAGAGATTTGGTTAAGTTTATCAATGTAGCATAGCTTTCACCAACTTAGAGTCCTCTGATTGACTTGAAAATTTGCACACATATCAAGCATTGATAACAATAAAGTAATATCATGACTTTGTCCTAATGTCCTCACCAAGATCACTAGGATAAAAAAGTGACAGCTAAATTTATCAAAACAACGTAATTTTCACCAACTTAGATTCGTCTGATTGACTTGAAGGCTTGCACACATGTCAAGAATCGATGACAGTACCATAATATCTTGAAGTTCCTCTAATGTACTTACTAGGATCTTCAGGACAAAAAAAGACTAAGCTAAAGTTGTCAATGCAAAGGAGCCTTTCGACGTAATTCTCACCAACTTAGAGTCGTTTGATTCACTTCAAGATTTTTACACGTGTCGAGGACCAATGGCAATATAATAATAATCATGACTTTGTACTAATGTACGCACCAGGATAGTCAGGATTAAAAAAATTACTTACATAAATTTATCAATGTATCAATCTTTTGACGTAATTTTCAACTTAGAGTTCTCTCATTGACTTTAAAATTTGTACCCATGTTATGGACCAATGAATGTGCAATATCACGACTTTGTCCCCATGTCCTGATCAGGATCGTCAGGATAAAGAATGATTAAGATAAATTTATAGAGAATAGTGCAATTATGACATCTTAGATGTCGCTAAAGCACATTTCAACCTATACCCTGAAAATTTACTTAAATAAGTACATGTATATTGGATGACGTAGGTGCCCAGAGAGAGGACCTGAAAGGAACGCGAGACCCAGGGGAAATATCAGGGACTGAAGTTTACACAGGGCCAAGACGTCCATAGTATTTTAGAAATCGACATTCCTATGCTGGACAAAGGAATTAAATAGCTTGAAAATATTGAAAGACGGAGATAGATGCCCGGAGAGAAGACGTGAGAGGGACACGCGATTTCGGGGGAAGGTTTGTGGATCTAAGTTTACCCAGGGTCAGGAAAGCCAAAACGGCTGACGGTGTGGCTAAAGCAGTAATTGTAATTCAAACTAAAAAGTGTGAAAAATATTTAAATAGAAAAATTTAGGACTAAAAAATTAAAAATAAATATAGTTTTAAAAAACTAAAAAAGACACGGTTTATAACAAAGCGAACTAAGAATTAGAAAATAATTGTTGAGTATGAAGAGTGTTCTATAGCGATATAATGACAGCTATGTACTTCATTATATTTCAAAATTTTGTAATTCGTTTAAAATAAAAACTCATTTATATTAACAAAATAATACATTTTATTGTAAAAAAGCGTGGGGTGTCTGTCATAAAATGGTATACATAGTTTATTGTTAGCTATTTATAGAAGTAAAGATATGACAAAAATATCTAAAAAGTACCCCACCCTTTTTTACAATAAAATGTATTAATTTGTTAATATAAATGAGTTTTTATTTTAAACGTGTTACATTTTGAAATATAATGAACTAGTTGTCTTTATATCGGCATAGAACAAACTCTTCATACTTAAAAATATTTTCTACTTTTTAGTTCTGTTTGTTATAAAAGCGTATCTTGTTTAGTTTTTTAAAACTATAATTTATGTATATTCTTCTTTCTTCTTCTTTTGCTGATTACCCTGCCCTTATGAAGGACTTACGCCCCCTAGGACTTACAAGCTAGTGTCTAGGGTCAGACGCCTGTCGGGGAGCAGACGAATCTATGGACCGGATAGTGTGAAGACCTGGAAGCGGGTGCTCATTTCAGCACCAGGTTGTTAATCCTCTCTGTATTAATTCGGGTGATAAAATTTCTTAAAATGGAGGTGAATGCTTTTTGAAGTGACAACATCTTTCTCCGCTTATTATGACATACAAAGATTAAACTGAAGTGGATTTATTTGCCTAAGCGTTGAAACCAAATTTTATTTCATGCCGGCATTTCCTTAGTTTGGCAAATAATATTTCACATAAGTTTACCTACATTTTGTATTATCAAGGGAAACGATAGGGGAAGGAATTCAAGATACACTTGCCAGATACAATATACGTTGAGCCCAGCTGGACTAAGAGGTAAATCGAATCCACAGCGCCAACCGGAGTAGAATTCTGACCTTAATGTGCTCTTTGTTGCTGCTTAAACGAACAATATGGGACATGGTTTCTGGCGGTTGACTGGCCCTTGCCGGCTTTCAGCTTATTTTCTTCAATTTTAATGGCAAATAAGTCAAGCGCTCGTCATTTTGTTCGGAAGCACTTGGTTGTCCGACTTAAGGCAAAGTCCCTTGAGGAAGATAGCAAACATCCGTCCTCTATGGAATCAAGAAGCAAAATCTGCGTTTGCTTTATTAGAATGGAAGTGGGCTTTGAACTTTTAAGAAACCTTGCGACTGAAAAATGAAGAAAAATTACCAAGCTACAAATGTGAGGAAAGAGACCACTAAACAAAAGAGGGAAGATGGGACATATGCAGGAGAGCACTTTTAGGCCAAACCGGTAATCTGGTCCATGATCATGATGCATGTGTGTAGAAAAATAATTGGTTTTTCCCAAGTAATACACTATCTGCTTCATGCGCATTAAATTCTGTGCAATGCTCCTAGAATTTTTCCAGCATGTGCTCCGTTTGTGTGAGTTCAACGTCAGCCTTGGTTTTAAAATTTGTAAGTTTGTTAGCTTTAAAAAAATTAAATACACAAAAAGTTAAAAAACAATATTTTCTATGTTCATCAAAGCAAATACATCAGTTAATTTAAAACTAATTATTTTTCCCTCCTGCCAGAGATTGGTGTTTTATGTATATTTATTTATTTATTTATTTTGGTGCAATTAAGGTTTATAAAATAAGAAAATGTGATAGTTTAGTTTTTGATGCGCATGGAGTATTTTGAATATTAAGGTATTTCTGCATTGTGATTCAATTGAATAATTATTTCCCTCAAAACTATAAAACAGATTGTGCTGGAACATTTTGAGATATTTTATTGCATAAATACCCTTAAGTGCGCAAAGTTTAGATTAAAAGTAATTAATATTTTCTATAAAAGTACAGAAAACTCAAATTTTAGTACCAGGATCCCTTAGGACCGTTTTCGCTTTGAATAAGAGCCTATGTGAGATATTCTCCTACACGTGTCTACCTACTTCTCGCCTTGAATACCCTTTCGAAATCCGAGGCTATTGGTAGGTAGGAGCTTTGCATAAGGAGAAACTTTGTCTGGCCCTTAAGACTAATAAGGTTAAATCCCAGATTTCAGTTCCAATTACACCATCGTTAAGTTTACAGCACTGGCCTGGTTTAATTGCAAGTGGTGATAAGAAACGTGTAAACATAACCTCATCAGCCTATGCAGTTTCCGCAGATTGTCCTTGATCCTAAAGTGGAAGCTGTTTGTTCTTTTGGTCTCCTTTAGATAGCACAGTTTGGACCGTGACCGCTTCCTTCCTGTTCTGCAACAGAATCATTATATCAAAGGGTGTGGGTTCATGTCACAAGCTAAACCGCTCTATTATAAATTCCAAGACTTCACAACTGGCTGTTATAATTTCCATAAACCACCATACAAGATCTGTCTTGTTCCATCTGGTAGCTATGAGATTTATTTCTCTGGAATTGTCCTATATTTGCTGCTATTTTTTGTGCATAAAAGTTTATCGTTACCACAGCATAGTACCTATTAGGTGTGGTCCACCAGCCTAAGAGGATCTGCTACTGAAATGTGTCACGTTTCAAGAACAAGTTTTACTCTAAAAACTTATATGAAAGTCTCTAGAATGACCTGCTAAACGTTTTAGTCAAGATTCGCTCTAGAAAAATACTATCTTTAAAACTCAGCATTCTCAGGTATTTAAAACTGTTAAAATCTTGAAAGATTGTTGGTAGTATATTATTCTTAGCTACTGTATAATAGCTTTACTTTTCTCACAACATAGCAACAGCTATGAACTGGAAACATGCAATTGTAGAATTGAAATACATGTATTTTTTTTCTGGTGCGATTCTGCGTAAAGTTTATTTTTCTGCGTGATAGAAGCAAGCATTTTTAGTAGTTTGTGCTTTCTAACAGAAAAGTTTTATACATAATCTAAGTATTACGCATACGAAAGTGCATAGTTGCAGATTATTTGTAGGTCTATCTTTAGGGAGCTAAAGCCTAAGCTAATTAAGGAGATCTACATTTTTTTATAGTAAGATTTGGTCTATCTCTTAGGGTTTACCAGTTATGCAAAAGTCATCCAGAGTAAACAGACTACATATATAAATATACATTTCATTTGCCATAAAAATACCTTGAACATATGGCATTTTAAGCAAAATCGTTAGAGCCATTTATGAGCAAATCAAAACTGTAGATAAACTTTCCATATAAAGGGTAAGTAGTTTAGGTAGCAGGAATTTTCTTCAAAATCCTTCTGCTGCATCCTTGAAATATATTAAACTTAAATGCCAACTTTGGTTTTTAACCGAGTTTTCGTTTATGCATCATACTGTCCACAGGCGCGCGCGCGCGCACGCACACACACACACACACACACACACACTCACTCACACACACACACACATATATATATATATATATATATATATATATATATATATATATATATATACACACGCGCGCGCGCGACACTTTCTAAAACGGTTTTTTCGGGATTCAGGGGGCCTCGAAATATACATTTCCGGCGAAATCTCGATATCGAAATTTTGGGTCGAATACAATACATCCTAGAGAAAGTTAAAATGGATCTACAAACATGGTGAAGTCTCGATATAGAATTTTAAGGTGGAATCTGGCCACTAGGTACGTGGTAGAAGTAAAGTACAAGCTTCTTTGATCAGTTATAATTTATTTATGCCAACAAACTTGCTGTTGGTGTTTTTAAACACACAAACCGTGTGTGGGAAAAAAAGAAAAAAGAATTCTTTGATCAGTTTTATTACTGAATAGCTTGTGAAGCGATATTCGAATTGAACTGGACTGTAAAGCAAAGGTATATATGATGCTGCTGTAGTGAAACGTCTAAGCATGAAGAAGCCATCAGACTACAAACCCCATCAGCTAGTTTGTTGGGAACTTTGCGAGCTCATTAAAATTCTCACTCACACAGGAGTGACAATTGTCACTGAGGGGCTAAAATTTGTCACTTTGAATTACAGTTCTTAGCTTTATCTCTTTTTAGCCTACTTATTTTTTTCTTATACCAATTATCTTGATCATTATAAGCTATAGGGGACTTTAGGGCAGAACTCAAAATAATTAGGCCCCACTTGAATATAGAAATATATATAATATACAAATTGGGTGGGTCAAAGCACACATAGGGATACAAGGCAATGAAATTGCAGACCGACTAGCAAAGAGAGCAATTACAAACGAAGAGGAATGCAGCTATAATAGACTTCCAAAGAGTACTGTTAGAAGAACGCTAAGACAAGAAAGTCTAAAACATTGGGAAAGTCAATAGCAAGGAACAACTGAAGGTCAGGGAACAAAGCAACACTTTCCTACTGTAGCAGACAGAATGAAGTTAAGGATAAATCTAACGGCAAAACTTACAACACTACTGACAGGGCACGGAAGACTCAAAGCATACTACTATAGGTTCCACATCATAGAAGACCCAAGTTGTTCCTCCAATGGAGGAGAGCAAACAACAGACCATATATTATACGACTGCAGAAATCTAGAGGAACAAAGAAGAACATTCAGAAGAAAAATAATTCAAAGAAGAGGAAAATGGCCACCAACTAAAGCAGAAATTGTTAAAAGTTATTTTGAAGAATATTTTCAGTATGCAAATTCAATCGAGCTAAAGAAAAATAATTGAATTGTGTAAATTTATATAATTATTAATGTTAATTCATATTTGATTATTAGTTTACTTTGCAAACACAAATAAGTTACCAAAGCAAATCCAACATGTTGTATTACATATTGTAATGGAACATGTAGAACAATAAAGAACCTAAAAAAAAAAAAAAAAAAAATAGACCCCAGTTTAGGCTACATTATATAGGATATTAATTGCTGAGATGATTAGATTTATCAAAAGTGTTTTGCAGCCAAGGCAATTAGAATAAAGATCTTATGTACTGCATTCATATGGCTTTGCCTACCGTTAGCTTCATATGTTCCACTATTTTATACCTGCTGCAGACTATTCATACGAAAATCTATTTACTATCTACTACATGTTACAGGATATACGACGAGGACGCCTCACGCACTGTCATCATCATCTTCTTCTTCTTCTTCTTCTTCTTCTTCTTCTTCTTCTTCTTCTTCTTCTTCTTCTTCTTCTTCTTCCTCTTCTTCTTCTTCTTCTTCTTCACTTCATGGATTAGGCTCTCGCCTGTTCCGTCTTCACAGTGTAGCACTGTCATCTACACACATATATTGTGGTTACCACCCCTCTGGAGAAACGGATGAGTGAAAGAACCACAGCAGGCTACAGGTCGAAGCACACAGGTCAGAGAGAGACGCGAAGGTTCCAAACAGTTGCAGGCTCGAAGACCCTCCTAGTGCTGGAGCTGCCTGGAGAGAGCGATGAACGACTCGTCGTCCAAGCAGCCCTCTAGTATCTATGGGAAATATTCTTTCATTCGAGCAAGCACCCGCGTCGCATGTCCGACACCACCATAAGCTGCGAAACCTATAAGTATAGAAGTACACCTAAAATATGAGAAGGGGAATGAAAAGGGAATGATGGGAGGGAAACCGTGTTAAGTGAGAAACCATTCCAACATTCATCAGTGGACCAGGTACAACCATGAAAAATTCAAAGGACCTCACATGTTACCGCGGAGTCATCTTGCTTAGTTTATTTCTTGTTAATCGTGATAAATATTTCCAGAAATGGTTTCATTTGATATTTCTTTGTAAGCACCTACAAAGGAAAATAAAATAGAGTCAGATGTTTTAATGTATGTCACTATATGCTAGTGGAAATTCCATGCTGATTGAAAAGTCGTGACATCTCAAGAAATAACTGAATAGTGGTAGCACATTAATGGAATGGCAGAGTATTGCAAATTTCAAACCAGTAACGGTATTTGCACAAAAAGGTGGCAACAAATGGCATCTATCGATTGTGCCTGACAGCGGCCGGTGCTAAGTCAACGCTACTGGAACGACTCGCATTCATTTTAGAAATAAATGTTCATAACAAAGCAAAAATGTTTTAAACTTAGACATAATTACCAAATCAGTCAGGGCAAGCTTACAAGTACTACACGAAACTCAGAAAATTAAATCCTTGCGTTTAAAATGTTAACACCGTAGGCGCAATGGTTCGTCTGAAAAACTGACAAATTTAACGAAGCTTTCAATCTAAACCATCAGTTCAACCGATTTAAACCAA
>JAUKNM010000024.1:942500-987500 GCA_030765045.1 Tenodera sinensis | reverse complement strand
GGATACGTACAAGTTATATATTAGCAGATTTAAATGGTATTTCGAAATCCGAGTTACGGATTGTGGTTGCAAGGATTTGCCTAATCTTTGAGATTCATGGGTAGCCTAGTTCGGAGAATAGGTCTGTGTCAACCTTTCTCCTGTTTTAGAAATTGTGGAAGAAGAACGTGGCGGATTTCAATTAGAAGAGGGAACGGCTACATTATAAAGGGGGTCCTGGACTACGACAGCTTGACCTCAGTGAAGGAAGACAAAGGAGAGTAATAGCAGTGTCCCGCCCTTGACATACTGTAACGGAAATGTATGTTACAACACGGTTGTAATGTCAGAGGAGTGTGACTTAAATATATGTATTGTTATATGCACACTTAAAAGGAAAATAAAACCTGAATCGAGGGAAATGACTCAGTTGACAGTGTCTTGTTTTTCACTCGAGGGACGTCCGATCCACGGAAACATTTGAAGGATTTTTAATCATGAGCTACTGGACATTTGACATGCAAAGATGTACGGGTGGTCCAGGTAAATCTGAAAATGTTAAAAATTAGTTAATATCATAAATAAATTAATTAAATACGTAGCTGAATAGTCTTATATTTGAAACGTTGGAGGGAAATTAGTATGGTTTAATAAAACCACGCAAAAATCATTCATAAAGAACTTGTGGCCTGCGAAGCTAGTCAAACGAGAACGTGGGCTTGCCCATGGGAGGAAATTCTGAATCCAAGGCAACCAATACTAGACATTTTGATTTAACTCTGGTCCATAAAGTAGCTCTTATAATATCAGGGCTAGCAAATTGAATATTTCAAAAAATGAAGACAGCCTAGAAACGACAGCTAATAAATATTACCTCGGTCATAATTGCAGCTATTTGGTACATTGATATACAACATTTTTGTGTAAGGTCCTTTGCTATACAAACCTACGATACTTATATCCATAACTTTATGGCATTAGGAACAGAAAAATACATGCTCTACAGGGATGCTTAGTGCTGGTTTTAAGGAAGATGCCAACAGATGTCGGAAACCATTTATTAGAAACATGAAAATGAGCTTTTCATTTGTTAGTCACCTTTAATTTCTATCCCATCGTTATTTGCTCATATATGTATTGCATGTCTTCAGTAACTTGACTTTTTTTAAAGTAAGGATGCAAATATTTACAAGAAATGTGACTGAAATTATACTGAACAAGTCTATCTTCTCCACTGTCAGGTTGTTTCTTCGTTGGACCACAGAGTGTATGGACGAGAAGACTCGTTTCACCTTTGCGCTGGGAGGGTGTTGCAAACAAACATTGCACCATCTTAAAAAACTCATAACAACAGTTAACAGTTCTTGATTTTGCACAACATTTTGTCCACTTTTGGTAGGCTTGTAAATCTTTCATGTCTCCATTTTCAGCCCAGTCATAGCCGAGTGGTTAGACCATTCGCTTCTCACCAAAGCGACCCGGGTTCGATCCCAGGCAACAAGTGGGATGCGTGGTGGACTAAGTGGAGCTGGGGCGGGTTTCCTGCTGGTTCTCCGGTTTCCCCTGCCATCTCATAGTCAGGTAATGCTCCATCTTCATTCCATGTATCATCAGTGTCACCGCATGCGGTGCCGCAGTAGTAAAAGCGGACGTTAAACGCTACAAAAAAGTCTTCATCCTCTTGCACCAGCTGCGTGAGTTTCTTCAGATTGCAGGTCTGGTTAAAGCACTGTGGACACTTTTTCAGCTAGAAACTTTACAATCGGTTCAACGTCATCTTATTTAGATATTTCACTCAATCAAATCCACAGCTAAGATGAGAATTCTTCCGTGGAATGCATTTACTTGCTGAGTTAGGTATTGTACAGAATCGCTCGGAGCGACACAGCCTTCCACCAAAGTATAACGGAATTTCTTGTGTAAATGTGTCTGAAGTAAGATGTGAAATGATAACTCATTCATATCGGAATTATAAGAAAGTTGAAGAAAGAAAGCAAGAAACAAAATTTCCGGACATTGCTAAACATTTGAAAATCCGTCTGGATATACAATTCAGACCACGAAAAGAGAATATTTCTGGGAAAAAGCGGCTACATTTGCACATGACAGAATATATACTATGAAGCAATGGTAGGGGCGTAAATGCCATTTCAAGGGCGTAACGGTACAGTTCTTCGAGGTGACACCTCATAAGGAACTTCATGCCTTCGCTTCTTAAAGGCTGAGAAAGGAAATGTTTCCCAATAGGCATAAAGCGTTCTGACCGTTTATTTCTGTAGCTCGGTGATTCCGGATGAATGATTTATTCCAACCAAGGGAAATGGGACGAATCGCACCATGAGTTTGAGTGATACAAGTATATCTGTACGTGGATCGTACAGCACCTACTACTGTCATTGTTCTACCACCTGACAGTGTAAATACGAAAAGACAAGAAACATCTTGAAAGATGAACGAATATGTGGAGTATGAATTGTCTATAATTTATGTTCCCTCACTTGTTCAAGCCCACATTTCACTTCAGCTGGTTTTGGAGGCTAACAGTTCCTTATATTAAAAGTTCAGTAGCGGGATAAGCTCAATTTATTTACTGGTTAATTTTACACGATTTTACTGCAGTATGCTGTGTATACTGTCTATACAATAATTGTATTTTAGATGAGATCTCTGCTTTTCCTACATAAACGATTATGCGTTCTTCAATAACATAATACTTGACGACGAGTATAAAGAAGGCTATAGAAGTTCTTTAGGAAATTTTTGCGTCATGACGTTCATGGCTCATTTCATTTTAACAATGCTATTAGGCAATGTTTGGAGAGTCTCCGTCTTGTATCTTAAAAATACTTTATTTATTAAAGTTTTCAGGTCTAGACACACACGCGCGCACGCACGCACGCAAGCACACAAACACACACAAATACACTTCAATAAACTCTTGGTTGTGAGGAACTCAAAGGTGTCTTACGGGTGAAATCGCAATATCGACGTTTTGACTCGCACTTCCTCTGAGAGAGGTTGAGAAATTGAAACATTACCCAATTCTGATTTTTAAGGCAATTTACTGTAGCATGCTTTAGGTGCGGTGTTTGAATGTTAAATATGCTATTTTTTATTTTTATATTTGTGCATATCAATGATTACATTTCTCTTGTATTAATTTCCTAAAATGATCGGTGTCCATGAAATATCTATTGTAATTCCAGTATATATGGTATAAAGCAGTTCAGGAAGTAAAATAATTAATAGCATGTCTTACATCTTACATTTGTGAATGCCTATGAAACATTGGTCGTTTCAATAGTAGTATGAAACAAGAACCTGAGCAACTGCCTCTGTATTAGAATTGTCCGCCTTTATTTTTTTTTTAGGATCATTCCCGAACTTCCGCAGAGTCTGGAAGTATGAATGTGAGTGTATTTCCTAAGGAAAATTAGTAAACACAAAGAATATGCACCTGCAGTCAACGAGTCTAAAGCTCCCGACTTGACCTTGACCGCAAGAGTTACGGGGGCAACCGCATAAATTGTTCTATGATAAACTTCTTGTCAGTCAGCGAGTGAATGAAATGGTGATTAAATGAGCTCGGGATCCATACAGTTACCAGATTAGGAAAGTCTTGTTTAGGTAACCCATCCCAACCAATATTTGAACTCAGTCCTCTTAAGTTTTAAACAAACGGTAGCCTATACTGTCTTAGAAACGGCGTTTGATGACAAAATCATTGACTGGCCTTTTCGTTCCCCAGATTTTTATGTTCAATAGCTTTAACAAGTAAAACGCAAACCATGGACGAAGTAGTGCAAAATATTCAATAAGTGTTCCGCAATAGCCCGGCTGCTATGGTGTTTGGCTATGTATTCCTCAACACTTTTATAACTGAAATCAATAGAGCTGTATTGCATGTAATTTTGCGCATTAAACAAGGAACACCAATCCTTCTCTACTCCAAGATAGACTAGGCTAGGGGTGTCCTTTGAATTGGATACTGTCGGTTGAGTTGCACACGACACACATAGCATGAACAAAAATGCTTTTCTGCCTATTACTGCCGTTGTTAGATACGCATGAATGATTCCTGTGAAAAATAACTTCGGTGAAACGCCAGTAGTATTTGGCATCTACTGTAAGCATATCTGCTTAAACTTAATTGCTGGTGAAAAATGGTTAGAGAATTACATATCCAAGGAACTTCAAGTAGAGGCAGCGAGGAGGAAGTGTTATCTCTACTGGACTCCGTATATGTAGGGTGTTTTTCTTTTCTTTCTTCTTTATGCGCTTCTGTTTTGAGTTAATGAACATCTTCCTCCCTTCTTGTTTATACACCTTTCCCATTTCTCCCTTTTGTTTTGAGCTTTTTAATTGGTTTCTTGCTATCCGAATTTCTACTAATTAGATTTTCCAAGCAAGAGTCTTCTGCAGGTGCCTTATTTCTTGTATTTTAGAATTATTTGGATGTGTACGATAGCCAGGTAATGCTCTCGTTTTCTTACACTGCAGTGAAGTATTAGCAATGAAACTACTCCATGATATTAGTAAATGTTAATTTATATTTAAGTAGCAAACTTCGAGTTAAAAGAAACTATATACCGCTTTAACAATGACTAATTACTGTTCTGTAGCTTTCTGGAAACTGCTGCATTTAATTGCAAAGAGGACCTGAAGCACAGAGGTACTGCACTCCATCCAAAAATTCGATACTGAAATTTCACCAGAAATCTCCTCCCCAAAAGAAAAGAAAAACAATACAGAGAAAGGCCTCTGTGTGTGTGTGTGTGTGTGTGTGTGTGTGTGTGTGCGCGCGCGCGTATGTGTATGTGTTTGTGCGTGTGTGTCTGCCTCTTTGTTTCTATATATGTATTATTTAAAATGAAGAGCCAATTAAACACTAAACTTGGTGTTTAAGATCATTATCTTCCAAGGATGCTAAGATTTTCAGGAAAACGCACCATCGCAAACTAGGAAGTTATGTGAGTGAAACGCGTCTGATTTTCTTCCCTGGTGGCCATGCAAATAGCAATTTCAACGGCATCCCTCCACAGCGACCAGCTTTGAGAAGATTTGGCTATCGCTTTATTTTACTCTGGAGATATTGAGCCGGCTGGGAGACTTGTTACGAGGTACATTCAGCTTCGTGAGATCCTTGGAGGCCAATTGAAGAGCTACTTGAAGGAAACTTATCGGCTCCAGGTTGCGAAGACCTGGCGCTTTACACGTCCTACCCTCTAATACTGCACCCCACTCACGAGGCCGTTGTGGGCAGAGGTAACTGGGAGTGCAGCGGTCGCTCAGAAAGCCTTGTGCAGGCATCGGGCTGTTGCGATGTACAATTCAATCCTTTTGGTTTAGTTTACTGCATTCTTCTTGAATCTACAACCCAATGTGTACTGAAGATTTAACTCTATTAACAAGAAGCAGATAGAAAAGTAAGCTTTCATGAGAATAGCTTTTGAGGAGTGAGTAGAGAAAGTCACACATCAGATTTTTCCGCCCTATTTGCAACATCTCCTTTGAAGATGATTCATTTCTATGAAACGGACCTTATAAAAATAACTAGCACGTATCTCATTTTTGGCTTTGTTTTTGCGTTCAAAATAGGTTACTAAATTAATTACTTTTTCAATTTACTCTATCTAGTTTCCTACTTTGCGTGACTGTACTCAATACACCTATTTTACACAATTAATTCCTCTCTTTTGGACAGTACTCTGTATAATATGCACACGCTTTATATTAGCTTCACCTGCATGTATGTTTATGCATGTATGTATGCATGCGTGTCTGTGTGCCTGCCTGCCCTACTGTCTACCTGCCTGACTGCCAACCTGCCTACCTGCCTGCAAACCTGCCTGTCTGCCTGCCTGCCAATCTGCCTGCCTGCCTGTCTGCCAACCTGCCTGTCTGCCTGCCTACCAATCTGCCTGTCTGCCAACCTGCCTGTCTGCCTGCCTGCCAATGTGGCTGCCTGCCAACCTGCCTGCCTGCCTGACTGCCTGCCAAACTGCCTGCCTGCCTGCCTGCCAACTTGCCTGCCTGACTGCCTGCCAACCTGCCCGTCTGCCCGCCTGCCAATGTGCCTGCCTGCCAACCTGCCTGCCTGCCTGACTGCCTGCCTGCCAACCTGCCTGCCTGCCTGACTGCCTGCCAACCTGCCTGCCTGCCAATCTGCCTGCCTGCCAATCTGCCTGCCAATCTGCCTGCGTGTCTGCGTGTCTGCCTGTCTGCCTGCCTGTCTGCCAACCTGCCTGCGTGTCTGCCTGCCTGCCTGCCCTCCTGTCTGCCTGCCTGACTGCCTGCCAACCTGCCTGTCTGCCTGCCTGCCAATCTGCCTGCCTGCCAATCTGCCTGCCTGCCTGTCTGTCTACCTGCCAATCTGCCTGCCAATCTGCTTGCCAATCTGCCTGCCCGCCTGCCTGCCTGTCTGCCTGCCTGCCAATCAGCCTGCCTGCCAACCTGCCTGCCTGCCAATCTGCCTGCCTGCCAACCTGCCTGCCTCCCAACCTGTCTGCCTGCCAACCTGCCTGTCTGCCTGCCTGCCTGCCAACCTGCCTGCCTGCCTGCTTGCCTGTCTGCCTGCCTGCCTGTCTGCCTGCCTGCCTACCTGTCTACCTGCCTGTCTGTCTGCCTGCCTGTCTGTCTGCCTGCCTGCCTGTCTGCTTGCCTGTCTGCCTGCCTGCCTGTCTGCCTGCCTGTCTGCCTGCCTGCCTGTCTGCCTGCCTGCCCACCTGCCTGCCTGCCTGACTGCCTGCCTGCCTGTCTGCCTGTCTGCCTGCCTGCCAACCTGCCTGCGTGTCTGCCTGCCCTCCTGTCTGCCTGCCAACCTGCCTGTCTGCCTGCCTGCCAATCTGCTTGCCTGCCTGCCTGTCTTCCTGCCTGCCAACCTGCCTGTCTGCCTGCCTGCTAATCTGCCTGCCTGCCAACCTGCCTGCCTGCCGATCTGCCTGCCTGCCAACCTGCCTGCCTGCCAACCTGCCTGCCTGCCAACCTGCCTGTCTGCCTGCCTGCCTGCCAACCTGCCTGCCTGCCTACCTGTCTGCCTGCCTGTCTGTCTGCCTGCCTGCCTGTCTGCTTGCCTCTCTGCCTGCCTGCCTGTCTGCCTGCCTGTCTGCCTGCCTGCCCACCTGCCTGCCCACCTGCCTGCCTGCCTGCCCACCTGCCTGCCTAACTGCCTGCCTGCCTGCCAGTCTGCCTGCCTGCCAACCTGCCTGCCTGAATGGCTGCCAACCTGCCTGTCTGCCTGCCTGCCAATCTGCCTGCCTGTCTGCCTGCCTGCCAATCTGCCTGCCTGCCAACCTGCCTGCCTTCCAACCTGCCTGTCTGCCTGCCTGCCAACCTGCCTGCCTGCTTGCCTGTCTGCCTGCCTGCCAACCTGCCTGCCTGTCTGCTTGCCTGTCTGCCTGCCTGCCCACTTGCCTGCCTGTCTGCCTGCCTGCCAATCAGCCTGCCTGCCAACCTGCCTGCCTGCCAACCTGCCTGTCTGCCTGCCTGCCTGCCAACCTGCCTGCCTGCTTGCCTGCCTGCCTGTCTGCCTCCCTGCCAACCTGCCTGCCTGCCTGCTTGCCTGCCTGCCTGCCAACCTCCCTGCCTGCCTGCTTGCCTGTCTGCCTGCCTGCCTGCCTGCCTGCCAACCTGCCTGCCTGCTTGCCTGTCTGCCTGCCTGCCAACGTGCCTGCCCACCTGCCTGCCTGCCTAACTGCCTGCCTGCCCACCTGCCTGCCTGCCTAACTGCCTGCCTGCCTGTCTGCCTGCCTGCCAACCTGCCTGCGTGTCTGCCTGCCCTCCTGTCTGCCTGCCAACCTGCCTGCCTGCCTGCCCTCCTGTCTGCTGCCTGCCTGCCTGCCAATCTGCCTGCCTGCCAACCTGCCTGCCTCCCAACCTGCCTGCCTGCCAACCTGCCTGTCTGCCTGCCTGCCTGCCTGTCTGCCTGCCTGTCTGTCTGCCTGCCTGTCTGTCTGCCTGCCTGCCTGTCTGCCTGTCTGCCTGCCTGTCTGTCTGCCTGCCTGTCTGTCTGCCTGCCTGCCTGTCTGTCTGCCTGCCTGTCTGCTTGCCTGTCTGCCTGCCTGCCTGTCTGCCTGCCTGTCTGCCTGCCTGCCTGTCTGCCTGCCTGCCCACCTGCCTGCCTGCCTGACTGCCTGCCTGCCTGTCTGCCTGGCTGCCAACCTGCCTGCGTGTCTGCCTGCCCTCCTGTCTGCCTGCCAACCTGCCTGCCTGCCCTCCTGTCTGCTGCCTGCCTGACTGCCTGCCAACCTGCCTGTCTGCCTGCCTGCCTATCTGCCTGACAACCTGCCTACCTGCCTGCTTCCCTGTCTGCCTGCCTGTCAACCTGCCTGCCTGTCTGCCTGCCTGCCAACCTGCCTGTCTGCCTGCCTGTCAACCTGCCTGCCTGTCTGCCTGCCTGCCAACCTGCCTGTCTGCCTGCCTGCCAACCTGCCTGCCTGCCTGTTTGCCTGCCTGTCTGCCTGCCAACCTGCCTGCCTGTCTGCCTGCCTGCCAACCTGCCTGCCTGCCTGTCTGCCTGCCTATCTGTCTGCCTGCCTGTCTGTCTGCCTGCCTGTCTGCTTGCCTGTCTGCCTGTCTGCCTGCCTGTCTGCCTGCCTGTCTGCCTGTCTGCCTGTCTGCCTGCCTGTCTGCCTGCCTGCCTGTCTGCTTGCCTGTCTGCCTGCCTGCCTGCCTGTCTGCCTGCCTGCCTGTCTGCCTGCCTGCCTGTCTGTCTGCCTGCCTGCCTGCCTACCTGTCTGCCTGCCTGTCTGCTTGCCTGACTGCCTGCCTGCTTGCCTGTCTGCCTGCCTGCATGTCTGCCTGACTGCCTGCCAACCTGCCTGCCTGCCAACCTGCCTGTCTGCCTGCCTGCCAATCTGCCTGCCTGCCAACCTGCCTGCCTGCCTGCTTGCCTGTCTGCCTGTGTGCCTGCCTGCCTCGCTGCCTGGCTGCCTGTCTGTCTGCCTGCCTGCATGCACGCATGTATGTATGTAAAGGAATTTTTCGACGTAATTTTCACCAACTTACAAGGGACGCTCGGAACCTCATGAAAACAGGCTAAGAATAACAATCGATCATAAACAAAGCAGTGGTCTGTGTCATTTCCATGCAAAACGTTGTATTCTACTTCAAGTGACATTTTAATAGAGAGAACCAGAACACAAAGATACCAATACCATAGGAGGGAAATTATTTGTAATTCAATGACGTCTGCGTATCATTACATTTTCCACCAACAGTGCCAAAAACTCTGTGCTTAAATTATTTATAATAGCACAAAATACACATACTACACATCTGATAGTGCTTACATTAGTCCTCAAAATGCAAATGCGGAATTTTGATGAAGTGGTTAAAACAAAGTGGAAGAGAACAATGTGTACACCTCATTAAAGCCGCATTATCACATTCCATATCACTTTCTCATTCATGCAGTGCAATATCAAAACCCACACTAATTATATTTGCAAATGATGATATCGGTATGTCAATGTTATATCATCATTTATCATAATATGATATATTCCCATACACCTACAGCTATATATATATATATATATATATATATATATATATATATATATATATATATATATACTGCTACATATACAGCTATATATAGTAATTTCAGTTACATTACGAGTGACTTGCCGTCTGCTTGAAAATAATTTAAACGGCAGTCGCCGAGCCCAAAATCACCTGCCCAGGTGGCCAAGACAAGCTCGAGGGTCATTGCATGCATATATTGAACACTGGAGTAATGTTTAATTGTTCTACGTCGAGAAGAAGAGTAACTAAATTCCCAAGTTCCAGGTGTTTTATTCAAACCGGCGCACAAAAGATACTGAAAGAAAATATATGTCGATAAGAAAATGGAAATAACATATAACAAAAGAGAGGGGATAACTATATCAGAGAGGCACCACTTCACAATTCCTTTTCTGTGCCCAATGAAAATCAAGACGCACTATGTTCAGATCAAGTGGTGAAGTAGCTAAGCAAAATAAATTATTTCTTAAGGTGGAACAGTGGGGGGAGGTTTTAGACGGCTTCATTTGTCACTAGATAGGGAACTGGTAAAAAATCGCGAAGCACTGCATTTTGTCTTGCTCCACCTACCCCCTCCCCTAAGACACGTGTGTGTGTTGAAACACACCCTGTCTTCATTTTCATAACGAGACAATGGAGAGGAAGGGTACCGCACCCTTTTCATCCTCCCCGTCTGTTTGCTTTCTTCTTTTCCCTTGACAGACAAAAAACACTCACTGCTGTTGCTGCCGATGCAGTTTCTAGCGTGAAGGGCAGCTCTCTTTCTTCCCAAATTACAAAGAGATAGTGGTAATTATGGGGATGATGCGCATAAAGGTACGGTCATTGCTCTGCGAGGGGATATAAACGTGTTATAGACGCAGTGTGACTAGAATATTCTCATGTGGAGTTTAATTCTGTGGGTCAATAATTTAAAAGTAATTTGAGGGAGCGTACCTATAATTAAAGGTAGGATTTACTTTTGTTTAAATACTTGCTTTTACCTTGTCATTGTTTTAATTTAAGTAGTCCCAAGTATGAAGAATTAATTTTGTATATTTTGGGAGTTTATGCGTATTGTTTACTTTTTACCTTATTTTAAGGTTTCCATTAAATACCGAACAGATAGGTTCGCGGTAAAGCATTAGCATCGCATTCGGAAAATACCGTGTTGGAATCCGTTGGGTTGGCCACGCTGACCTTGGGATTTTTTGTGGTCTCCTCAGGTCCGTAGGTGAATACTGTCACGCATTTCCTTTCATCTGCTTCAAGTTGCAGGACCAGAAGAGGGGGGTTGGTACGTGGTTGCTGGGCGGTAGACTTCGCACTGTTTAAAGGGTTTCTCCTGACGCTTGCATGGTAGCTTGTATGCTTTCCTGAGCGAATAAACGTGTGAAATTGTTATATAAATAAACTGAACAGGCGGAAATACGAATAAAAGTAGAACCTCGTTCCCAGCAAACCGGTTTAAAGATAGGGTCGACAGCTAAATTAGCGTTATTCGAAAATCGCTAAGGACTCCATCGTCCGGATTTATGGAATCCTCTATGGAATCCTCTTCATCGGTGTTTCCCAAGGGTCACGAAAGGACAATGTGCCTATTAAGATAGGTTAACTGTTGTACTGAGTTTCAGTGGGTGGGGCTTCCCTGCGTTTAACTATCCTATTCTTCCATCACAGACACACATTAGTTTCTAAGCCAACCGCACTCTTAATAGTGCATAAAGCAATCACAAAATTTGTCGTTCTTTTTCGCATTGAAATTTCCAAACCCACACAACCGTACCATGGGTAAAAGTGCATGAGATAATCTACATAACAAATGACCCACTTCAACCGGCATTGGCATAAGTAGATAACGCTTGGCGCGTTAAAACTGTTGCAGAACTCCACGGCGCAAGAGATAGCGTGGCGTGCTCTGCCTATCAGCGAAGACGTGAGTTGAGAGGCAGTTGAACTAGTCAAACAACCGAAAAGCTCTCATTTTACTTACAGGATCTCTATTTTTCAGGTAATAAACTCAACGCTGTATATCCTGCTATTGACTAACATTTGAATTGCAGAATGTGAAGTACAAGCACGAGGGCACGTAATGCTTCTTTGGCATTTGTTCGTATCTTACTAATGTTATTGTTGTAGTTTGCTGTTCTTATTGTTCTTATTGTTATCATCAGCATCATCATCATTATCATCATCATTATCATTATCATTATCATTATCATTATTATTATTATTATTATTATTATTATTATTATTATTATTATTATTATTATTATTATTATTATTATTATTATTATTATTATTATTATTATTATTATTATTATTATTATTATTATTATTATTATTATTATTATTATTATTATTATTATTATTATTATTATTATTATTATTATTATTATTATTATTATTATTATTATTATTATTATTATTATTATTATTATTATTATTATTATTATTATTATTATTATTATTATTATTATTATTATTATTATTATTATTATTATTATTATTATTATTATTATTATTATTATTATTATTATTATTATTATTATTATTATTATTATTATTATTATAACAACAGTAACAATAATAAACATAGAACAATAAGTTTATTGTGAAACGAGCAAATGGCAATTAAACCTACCTCACGTACCGTCATGCTTGCACTTTACAATCTGTAATGTTAGACAACAGCACCATGCACAGCAGTGGGTTTAATCTCTGGAAAATACACATCATATAAGTAAAGTGGGACCTCATCGGTTGATTATACTGTATATTGTCATGGACTACACGTGCTAGTTCAACTGCGACTCACTTTACGTCTTCGCTGAGAGTCACGCAACTGTTTTAACGCACCAAGAGTTGCCTACTTACACCTGTGCCGGATAAAGTGGGTTACCTGTTCGGTTGTTCATAACAGCGTTCCATGTGAAACCAACATAACGAAACGGAAAGTTGAGAAAGTTATATTTGTAACTATATTGAACACACGGAAGAACGCATATTATCAATATTCCAATGTTTTTTTCCCCCCCTTCCCTGGAGCACCTTAATATTTAATCCGGCACAAGCCTCCCTGTAAAACAAAATCTCGTAAACGATAATTTAGTTAGTTTTTCCCTCTAAGAACAAAGTGTGAAGCAATTGTGAACGGTCACAGCCTTGTCTCGTACCCTCTGATCACAGATGGTAGTTGAATTGTGGGCTGGTTGAGTTTCAAAATTGTCATTCTACCTGGTTGGACTTTTGGTTTTTCTGCTGGTTGGTGAGTGCGGTAATCTTCATGACGGACTTGCACACCTTTCTGACTTCTCCGCCACTTTTGACGCACAAAGCACATAAGAGGAAACTTGCAATACTGCTCGCACTCCGGAACATTTTTTTGGTATCCTCAACAACATATTGATATTTATGACTGTAGAATGCCAGGTACGTGAAACATTTATAATGACCACGCTCTTACTGATGAATTACTGGTTTCAATAGCCTTCTTCCCTGTGGAACTTTTTCTTTCTTTCTTTCTTTTTTTTTTTTTTCTTTTTTCTTTACTTTCAGACTTTCAGAACTTTCTCTGTCCACATTGTCAGACTTTACTTCATTTTACTTCAACAACTAAAATAAAGCCTTAGTTTCTCTTATAACAAACACCTCCTACATTCATTAGCGCTGTTCCTTGATCTATGCTTTTTGCTGGACGCAGTCGTCATTGGCATCTTGTGGTTGGCACTAGCGTCATCAAATGGGCCTTCTAGAAGAAGAAGAAGAAGAAGAAGAAGAAGAGAAGGAGGAAGAGGGAGAGGAAGAAGAAGACGAAGGAGGAGGAGGAGAAGGAGGAAAAGGAGGAGAAGGAGAAGAAGAAGAAGAAGAAGAAGAAGAAGAAGAAGAAGAAGAAGAAGAAGAAGAAGAAGAAGAAGAAGAAGAAAAGAGTGCGGGCGTTGCTCTGGGTTTGGCGATATATGCGCAAGGCTCCGGTTTCGCTGCTTAGACGGGGCATGTGTTTCTTTCTTTCTTTCCCGGTTGCGCAAGGAGGCATATGATGACTTGGGGTTTCGCAAAAGAGGACAACGTGTGGTTGATCGCCAACTCAGTTCCACAGAATGGAACGTGCGTTTAGGATTTCGCTCCGACTAGAAGATGTGACTATTTCGGACATACCTACTAAGAAACGATTTTCAGCTGCCTTTCTTATAAGTCCTTTTAGTTCCTAAAAGTCTTAAATTATGTACCTAAAATAGATTCTATCACAAATTAAAATAGGCTTTAAAATTGCAAAAATAGGTGAACAAAAAATGATATTTT
Organism: Tenodera sinensis; assembly: GCA_030765045.1. Taxonomy (NCBI): domain Eukaryota; kingdom Metazoa; phylum Arthropoda; class Insecta; order Mantodea; family Mantidae; genus Tenodera; species Tenodera sinensis. The sequence goes on along the minus strand of JAUKNM010000024.1, from coordinate 973,712 downwards.
TTGTTTCCCAGTACAAATTAGCGAAACATTTGACTTAGCTTTATTATGTATATCCATAATTAGAGTGGCAGTAAACAACTAACATCTTTTCTAAGCTTTCTATTGAGAAACTGCATCGCTTGTCACATAACACCTTCTTATAAGACGAAAATGAGCGTCCTACATCAGCTGATGTCACCGAAGCATATTTAAATGTTAGAATTAGACGCAAGGTAACAGCACATTCATATGTTTAGGTGTTTTTCCAGAGAAGATGTCAGCCACTGTGCGGATAACTGTCAGTCCTGGGTTTGTCTGAACCACTGATTGGAGTTTTTAGGCACTTTTCACCAACATAACCAGAAGCCAAGTTGAATTTTTCTGCCGCCTCTTCTAACAATCCCAGTTGCGTGTAGAGGGGTTTGACCGAAGGCTCTAGAGCATTAAGAGAGGGGATTAGAAATACATAATGTGATTTGATGAATAGAGTATCATGGACAATTGTTGGGTCCTGCAGAAGCTCTTTAGCTCCTCTCTGCATCCTCCGCCAGTTTCAAAACAATGTTCTTAATGTCCACCATATTATGCATTCTTTACTGTGATTGTTGTCAAGGTACGGCTGGCATACAGGCTTACACAGCGTTTTCATATTACCAAGTGAAGAAACTGAAAAATGTAAAATTAGATAAAAATAGGTTCTAATGTGAAATTAGGCATTTTAGGCTGTATAAGACCACCAATTTCGAACATATATTTCCATAATTAGTATATACACAACCTTTATGTTCTATATATCATGAGGAAAAAAATAGATTTTTACCTACAATCCGAGGTCTACTTATAAGTAAGCATATGAAGAGGCTCGCATTTTTATAAGAATCTTTTGAGGGCGTAATCATTAATGAACTTTTATTGGAGTTGGTCGAGTGATTAGTTTCCAGTAACTTGTGCTATTTTAAATTGTGCTTTCCGGTTGATATAGCCCTCTGACATCTAATAAGTGATGGGGCTCTGTTACACCGTAGGGAGAACTTATGTACCTGTTCGTGGAGGAATCAATCTGAATCGGCAGAAAGGGTTCACTGATCGAGACTGTGTAGGGTGGCCAGTTTCATCCGACATTGGTGTAAGTAGATATCCCTTCGTGCGTTAAAAGAGTTGCAGAAGGCAATGGCGCAGTTCTAGTCATAGAGGCGGCAGTGGCGTGTTCTGACTCTCAGTGAATACCTGAGAGGAGAGTCAGTTGAACTAGCGTGTGTAGTCCGTGATAATAGACAATAACACTATAAACAACCGAAAAGGTCTCACTTTACCTACAGGATCTTCATATTCCGAGGAATAAACTCACTCCTATATATGGTGTTATTGTCTAACATGACGAATTACAGATTAGAACCAGTTAGAGCAGCTACCTGGTAAGCGGAGGGTGTGTGGTTCAAATCTGGGCTGTGGCATTGAATTTTTCAATTCCACTTCTACCTATCATCATCATCATCATCATCATCATCGCCGTCGTCGTCGCCATCATCATCATTTTGAAATGCTACTGTTTCAGAGACTATTCCCAGGAAAGATAACATATTTTGGATGATAATCCAAATCGTTCAGAGCCAATTTTAGAAAATCAGGCGGTTTTGAAAAAAAAATTCCTTGCAAAGGGTAATTTGGGATGGGAAGAGTTTTTTTTTTCTCTCGAAAATCTTCGTGCCCCATCCTTGGGAAACGATGCACATAAATACCAAGATTTGTATGTATTGTCTCTTTCGTTTTGGTGCTATGCTGTTCACAGTCCAACAGAGGACACACGCGCTTTTTCTAAATATGCTTCTTTTTTCACTGAGGTAGTCTCAAAGCACATTTTCGGTGAAATTTCGACATCGAATTTTTGGGCAGACAAACCGTTGCTTATCACTACATTTTGGAACCCAGTATGTACTATTTGCACGGATAAGAAAGAGAAAAACGAAACGAAAGGGGCAAGATTTGTAATGAAGATATCTCTGTAGCACAGCCGACTATCTTGTATTCTATTGGCACACTTGGATGTAATTCATGTATATTAACTGTACGTTAAAATACTCAAAAAATATCTTCTTCGTCTGATTAGCCTCCCCGTATGGAGGACGACTTATACCGCCTAGGACTTAACAAGTCTGTGCCTGTCGGGGAGCAGACGAACCTATAGATCAGACAGCATGAAGACGTAGAAGCGGGTGGTCGGCCAAGCACCAAATACGAAAGTAAGGAAGAGAATGAGATGAAATGCAGGCGAAATCAATGATTGGAAAGGTGACGATGGAGAAGTTGTTAGAATGAGTGGCGGGGGAAACCGGAGAAGCTGGTAAAAGCCCGTCCAAGCGCCGCTTCGTCCACAGCGAATACCACATGCGGGTCTCTGGGGTTGAACTTGGTGATACGCGAACGGTCTAACCGCTCGGCCGCGGTGCTGCCACTCAAAATAATCTCTAGTTATTTTTCTCTCTAATGCTGATGGTGTGAATTATGAGAACTACAGAGCGTCCCCTACTAGCCGAACGGTAAGCTAATCTTAGAGGGCAACTGAAGTCTGCTAAAAAATTATTAAAGGCACAGGCTAAAAGTTAAGGTCATACGAAGATCCCTAAACAGTTGTTACAGAAAAATACATGTACCAATCAGCTTGTGTTTTAGCTAACTCCATAGTCTCAACAGTTATATAAAATAATTGAAGTGCATCCAGTAAATACATGAATAATCAAGTAAATTACCTCAAGTCTCGCCAGTTAGTTGAGTCTATCAGCTGCCTCACCTCTAACCTTGAATATTCAAATGTTAACTTTCACCACGAGTTAATCGTGCGTCAGTAGATGCAAAACACTGCAATTGAGTGTTTTATAATCTTCCTTAACCAAATAATTATTGAACTGCAATTGATGAACGCAGAGAAAGTATTATAGTCTAGTAATCTCTGCCGATTAGCATGGTCACGTAGCTGCCCAACAGTGAGTATTCGCCAGTTCTTTATTCAAATTACTAAAATATAGAAAGTAAATATGGGGAGAGCAATTTTTAAGAATGGCAATCCCTAATAGTTAGCATGGGAAAAAAACTGCACAAATGTATTCCTGAACACTTGAAAGTTCTCTAGTAAAATGGTTGCTGAATGGTACTTGTGAATCTAATTAATCGGTGCAATAATTGATACTACATTGGGGAACACACTTGGAAATACTGTTAACTTTTTCGTAACACTTGTCTTGAATACTTGCAGTTTTTTGGGCAAGAAAATTATTGAAACGTAATCCAGTCAGTAAGTACATCTGAAATTTAATTGGTTGGTGCAAATAACACACTTGTAAGTACTGTAACTTCCGCATATAATTATTCTTGAGTACCTGTAAGTCTAATGACAAAATAATTATTGAAATATGATTAGCAAATGCAATCATTGAGTGCAATGGAAACCAATCGGCAGTTGTAAAGAACACAGTCGTAATTGTAATTTCTGCACAAAACTTGTCCTTCAATATTGGCAAATTAATTGTTGCATCTATCTCGTTTAAGTGATGCTCTAGCCAAGAATATGAAAGCTCAATTCAGCACCGGACCAAAACTGGAGTCCGAGGGTTAACTACTGATTGCTACGTACATGCATCTACCTCAAATCTGCACTTGTACAAGTATACCACAGCAGTAATTCTAAGTAATAGCAGAGCAATGACTTTAATATACCAGGTGGCCCGTTTCATTCGGCACTGGCGTAGGTAGAAATCCCTTCGTGCGTTAAAAGAGTTTCAGAACGCAGCAGCGCAATTCAAGTCATAGAGACGCCAATAGCGTGTTCTGACTGTCAGCGAAGACGCATGTAGACACAGGAATCCTTTTCTAAATATGCATTTTTTTTATTTTTTTTTATTTTTTTTTTATTCAGGGGATCTCGAAAAGTGCATTACAAATGAATGCAATACGTTTTCTACCTAATATGTACGTGGTAGAGAAAGAAAAAAATAGGTTATTGCAATCATTTAAGCGATACGGCAGATTTTCATCCTCGAGGAGAAAAATACGAAGCTACCTACACTTAAAGCACACAGAAACAAGCATGAATGCTCAAGCAAGGAAGTAAAGCACATTGTTTTCGGCAGTGTCGCCGATAGAGAGCGGTTACCTCTGCTAGACAACATTTAGCAGATAATGTCATATAGACACAAGAGAATTTGTAATCGGGCTAATATGGTACGGTAAGAAAGCCCTCGTGTCGAAACGCACCTTTAGGTTCATGTGACCGAAACATGTAGTATAAGGAGCAACATCCACATCATCTGTCATTTTTAACTGCAGGACCTCGAGAGCGAACACCTAACCCTCTTCATAAACCACATGCAAATAACACTTCCGGAACTGGCTGCCGCACTACAACTACACGAGGAACTAAACTGTATTCCATGGAAGAATCCAACAACAGCCTCAGCTTTAATGCACTTAAGAAAAAGAGCAAAATCCTTAACGAATTAATTCAAGCATTAGGTGATTACGATATAACGTATGACAAATATTCAACGGCGCTATCTCTATTTGAAAGGACCATCGATCATGGGGAACCGGGCATGGATATGCAGCTATACCTCTATAATTTAGTAAACTACCCAGACGTTATGCATATCAGAACTGTGTCGCACACACAAGCGCACACACGCTCCCAGGGACCCGCATGTGGTATTCGTGGTGGACGAAGCGGCGTCAGGGCGGGTTTTCTCCGGGTACTCCGGTTTCCCCCGCCATCTCATTCCACCGGTGCTCCATCTTCATTCCATGTATCATCAGTGTTACCGCCTGCGGTGCCGTAGTAGTAAAAGCGGGCGTTAAACACTACAACACCAACACACGCTCCCTCCCTCTCTCTCTAAGAAACACCAGCCCTCAAGTCCTTGCGATTACCACAAGCCAAGGCGGTCCCGGGGGACGAGGGTACCCCCCTCCCCCCCCCCCCCGGCGTGTGGCATTGGCTAGCACCTGAAGTTCAGGCAGACACTCTTAGACGACCAGGCTCTCATAAGGATAGAGCAACCGGCACTCCATGAGATGTACAATGGCATAAAGTCACACTACAAAACAGCTGAAGACGTTGCCGTAAGGTGGAAAAATCTCAACAAAGTTTGCCATAACTAACGACGCCCCATTGCGCATACTGCCACCAATAATTGCATTCAATTGAATGTTATGTAGTAATGTGTCAGTTGTATGTGCATGCTTGATTTAGATTGAGGGACGCAGTAAGCAGGGTACTGACATGCGCACAAGACGTAGCGCTCAGGCGCAAAGGACACTGCAAACTGCAAAGTATAATTACACCTTGATTTCCGAAAACAACACACAGAATTCCGACTATACTCTCCCTAGGGGGCAGGCTGAGTCTTGGTCAAGCTTGCCTGCGAGGTCCCAATTCTTACTCCTCTGGTTATGCAAATGCTCCAGAGGCAGTTCGAGTCGAGCGGGTTCTTGGTCAACCGCTCGGGTGTCATAACCACAGTACCCAGCCGTAACACGGCTTTACCTCCGCGATGACGGATGGGGACTTTCTCTACTGGGATATAATGATAACTGGGAAAATTTAGTGGTGTCAGGGGTGTTCACTTGGGACGGATTGGTCCGCGAGCAGTAAATGCCGGCCTTCTGACTGGCTTCTTTCAGCCAATCGGGTGGTGCGCTTATACCGTCCAAGGTTCAGGCCCTCAGTCACTCACTGTGCGGTGATTCGAGCGTTGGACGTCCTGAAGCTTCATAGCGAACGGACGTGTTTTGCTTTTGCTCGTCGAGCGCTATTCGCCAGTGGATGGATTGCATCGTACTAGCATCGTGTGATCTTCAAGTTCTACACAGCCAAATGATTGGTTACAATATTCTAATCACTCATTGGTGCAATTAATTCTGCACAGACTTTCCCTTCTCAGACAAGACTTTTGTGCTTTCTAGCACACTTACTTACCTTTACTTACCGGTGGGTAAGATTATACGGTCAAAGCCATCAGTTTTTAACTGGTAAGGCGCCTTCGGGTCGGGCCCTCTATAATCTGCGCCTAACAGCGCCCATTAAACTGTACAAATTACGACAACCATGGCATGTCCCCGGACAAACGAGTTGGCCGACTCCAAGCTGTATTACCTACAGGGGGGTAATATTTCACTATTTCTGGACGAACCGCTCATTCAAGAGCCCACACTGCCTCTGGAAGAGAACTCCCGCTCCATTCTGCTACTTGAACGCCAGGCTAGGCAAGCCTATATCACACAGGCAGATCTCAAGCTGCTGGAGATTTTGCCCAAAGATGAAGTGCCCCGACAGGAACTGACACACCTGTACCGCTCCATGGCTGCACACAGAGCACGTGTTGATGCCATTGCCAGCTATTTGGCCCATCATGACCAAGCTGTGCACTCGTCACAATGGCAAACGGTGCAGGCGAAGAGGAAGCGAAAGATCCACGCTCCTGCTGCATCCTCCGTTCCTTTAAGCACGGCAAACCAGTTTCAACCTCTGGCCACCACCTCTGCGGCACAAGATCCTGCACCAGAGTGCATGGAGGAAGATGCACCTCTTCCAGCAAGAAACGCACCTGGAAACACTGCCGCACAGCCACTACAACAACGGCTTAAACGGCCTACCCCAATTTTCCTGCGCAATCCAGCAGACGCCAGGAAAATTATTAGCGCCGTACCATCAGAAAAGGCTAAATATGCCTTAAAGAATCTCAGAGGAACGGTGGCTTTACTTCCGACATCGCCCGATGACCACCGCTTTCTCCGTAAGCATATGGAGCAACAGCAGATTGAAGGAGTTACTACTCTCCTTCCAGAAGACCGGTTCCTGCACGTCACCCTTAAGGATATCCCGATCTTCGTTTCAGAAGATGAGGTCAGGGACCTATTAACCCAGAAAGGGTACACGGTGGAACGTGTAGCCCAGCTAACAACCAGAAGACCCAACCCGCAACCACTGCCACATTTCCGCGTCGCTCTGAAAAAGACAGAGAACGCAAGAAACATTTTCGCTGAAACACACATGTTTCATGCAATTATTCGAGTGGAAACCTTTAAGCCACCACCACGTCCTCAACAATGTACGAACTGTCAAAAGTTCACACATAATGCTGCTGGTTGTTTGCTGCAACCTGTTTGTACCTTTTGTGGTGAGACTGGGCACAAAAGAGTAAATTGCCAGAGATTGGCAATACCTGGCTCCACTCCACGCTGCTGTAACTGCGGAGACTCACATTCCTGCAGATATGCCAAATGCCCAGTGTGGCAGGAAGCCCGATTGGAAATGATGGCCAACAAACAGGGACGCATGTCCAAATACAACGCCAGACCTCAGGTTCCTCACCACCTGGAACTGCCACGCGAAGCCTTCAGAGGAGCCCGATGGCCCGGACTTCCTAGCCAGACATCAATTACCTTCCCCAGTTATGCAGCGGCCACTGTAGGAAGTCAAGAGCCCCAACCTACACCAGCCCCTGTCGCACCTCCTCAGCCACAGCGGCAACCAGTTGTGCACTCTACACAACCATCTACCACCCCGACAGCCCCGCCACGGCCACAACAACCTGCACAGCAAAGAATAACTCCACCAAGAGTCACTCGTCAGCAGCAGCCAACTTCTGACTCCTCCCGGCCTCGCCCACCTCAGCAGAACTCTCCTCCCGCTGTTCCGGATGAGGCCTTCTTAAACACGATGAAACAAATCCCCATCCCACTTCAGCCTGAGTTTGCGGCTTTCCTGGCGGAAGCTCTCAGCAACAGACCACAACACATCCACCCCTACACGATCTTCGTACACACCGTCCTCTCCTTCACTGTCCACTATGGGTGCTAGGCCAGATAGAAGATTAAATATTCAATCTCTGAAGATCTGTTCTTGGAATGCCAATGGACTTCGCTACAAATTACGCGAAACAACTAACTTTGTGGCCGCTAAGGGCATTCAGGTCCTTCTAATCCAAGAAACACATCTTTCACCAACACACAAAGCTACCATTCCAGGTATGCTTTGCTACAGGACCTACAGGGCTGACGGCTATGGTGGAACCGCCATCTACGTGAATCGTAGCGTTACCCATCACCAACTTTTCACCACCCCGACTACCAACCTGGAAACCACTGGAGTCCAAGTGGAGACCAACAAAGGACCACTCAGACTTTTTTCTGTCTACATTCCCCCTGGTCGCCCCATCCTTGACCAGGAGTTAAACACCTTGTTTACCAGCAACATAGCCACCATCGCTTTGGGCGATTATAATGCAAAAAGTCCCGCTTGGAACTCTACAGTGCTTACCAGTCGGGGTAGAATCCTGGAACGCTACGTGCAAGCAAACAATATAGTAGTTCTCTCGCCATCATCTCCAACCATGGACTACAGAGGTCGTCGTCCCCCAGATTGGCTGGACATTGCCCTGGTCAAGAACACAACCCTACATTCTCAAATATTTTCCCTTCCAGAACTGACTTCCGACCATTACCCTCTGCTACTGATCTTCCATACCAAACCAAACTACAAAACACAATCCCTCTTTCCATCTCCCAGGCGAGTCGATTGGAAAACATTCTCCAGCATAATGGCCGACCTGCCAGCACCTATAGACCCCTGTACTGCGATACAGGAAGTGGACTTACTGGTGGACCACCTCACCACATCCATCTCTACAGCCATTACACAAGCCACTCCACCGAGCAGAGGACCCGCTCAAGCGGTCAGGAAGTTGCCTCGTCACCTCCGTGACCTAATAGCCAACAAAAACAGAGCCCGCCGACGAGCTCAACACACTGGAAGCCCTCTCGACCGTAGAGAATACAATCGCCTGCAACGTGTGTTAAAAATGAAACTGACCGACCATTCATTGCCGACTGGGAACGAAAATTGTCTTCACTTGATACCACAGACAACTCACTTTGGCAGATGTCCAAAGCCTTGCTCCGTTTGCCCACACAGGACAAACCCATTCGACATGGCACTCGTGTTGCACAATCTGCCCGAGAGAAGATCGAACTGATGGCGGAATTCCTTGAAGACACCTTCCATCCAGCAGACACCTGTGACCTAGAACTCAGGCATCAAGTCGAAGGCCAAGTCGCTGACTTTTTATCCCGGCCCTTCCTGCCAGAAGATACAACTCCAACCACTGTAGAGGAAGTTCGTAGTCTACTTTCTACTGTCGCCCCCTACAAAGCTTCTGGGTTCGACAACATACCGTATGCGGCTCTTAAGGCCCTACCACAGCAGTGGTTGGCCCTTCTCGTACAATTATTTAACACCATTCTTCAACTGGCGTACTTTCCGCAGGCCTGGAAACATGCCAAGGTGATTACACTGCCAAAACCAGGGAAAGACACTTCCTCCCCTGACGGTTATCGACCCATCAGTTTACTTCCTTCTCTAAGCAAGCTATTTGAGAAAATTGTGCAGGCACGCCTCCAAAACTTCCTGGATACCCATCAGATCCTCAAATCGGAGCAGTTTGGCTTTCGCAGAAAACACTCCACCACTCACCAACTCCTTCGGCTGGTGGACGACCTTCTCAAAGGTTTTAACAACCGACAGTTTGTGGTCTTCCTCTTCCTCGATATTTCACGGGCCTTTGACTCTGTCTGGCACGAGGGGCTCCTTTACAGACTTATCCACTACGACATTCCTCCCCATATTGTTCATCTTCTCCATTCCTATCTGCATAATAGAACCTTTTCCGTCTGCAAAGAAGAGGTATTCTCCATTTCTCGACCCATCCATGCAGGAGTCCCCCAGGGAAGTGTTCTCGGGCCGCTTCTGTTCCTGATATACATAAATTCCTTGCCATCATACCCTGGATGTACCCTCTACCAGTTTGCAGATGACACCGCCATTGCCACTGCCTCTATTAAACATAGGGTAGCAGCAAACAGACTGCAACGATATGCCGACTCTTTGACAGCATGGTTTTCCACCTGGCGCCTGAAGATAAACCCAACCAAGTCGCAGGCAGTCACCTTCACCAGGCGAGTGGTGCAGGCAGATCCTCCTGAACTCCAAATAGCTGGTGGTAGAGTTCACTGGTCCAACAGAGCCAAGTACCTTGGAGTTATACTAGACTACAAACTCACCTGGAAGCCACACATAGAAGACCTCATAAACAAAATCAATAGAAGGATGGCTATGCTGTACCCTCTTTATAACAGAAAATCGGGAATGTCCGTTCCCAACAAACTAATACTTTACAAGCAGATTCTCCGACCAGCTCTTACCTACGGTTGCCAAGTCTGGGGCATTGCAGCTGCTTCTCATCTCCAGAGACTACAAACCCTTCAGAATCGATATCTACGCATATCTACTGATGCAGACTGGTATATTCCCAACAAAAACATCCACCAAGACTTATCTATCCCCACTCTCACGGACTATATCCTATCTCTCTCCCGCACCTTCTACAACGCCCTGCCACAAACCTTCAATACCCTGATCCGTGGCCTCGGGGAATATGACATTGACCCTGGGGAAACCTACAAACGCTCCAGACTTCTTCTTGGACAAAATTAGTCAATTCAATTCCCATAAAAAAAAATCTCAATGCAATATACTTAACAAATTTCCGACAACTTTTCCACCCCCTTACCACAGTCCCATTCTCTTATATCATCCTCTAAGCCAGTAAAGGACTTCTCCTGGCATGGCATTTGTCTTGAGGCCCACCACGGTGGAATCCCTCATGCGACACCCACCCAATTCGAGCGTTGGAGTTCAAACAGCGCGTACGTGTTTGCTTCACTCTGGTGGAAAGACGGAATTTTCAGCCATCTCTACGGAGCAGGGGATCCCGCAACAAGGTGGAGTGCATATGCCGGCGGATAGCACAAGCTTCAAGCTTCGGGTTAATACACCTTTATTAGCCAAGACAACCTGGTAAAGCTCTAAAGGAAGTTTGAAAAGCAAACTTTAGAGCTCACCCAAGGCTAGCTTTCTTGGAGTGGCAACAACAGCTGGCTCCTGATTGGTGTTTGTATTGGAGATCCTGATTGGTGCTTGCATCAAGCATCGGGATTGGCCTCATAGTACTACACGCTAAGGAGAGTTTTGTGCTTTTTAGTACCTGCATATGAGCAAAAATCGACTACTAATCGTCGTTAAATAAGCAGTAGCGGTTCAGTCAACAAGGCCAAAGCCAACACCTTCGGGTGGACATAGGCGCATCCTTTGGGTGTTCGGTCCTCTGTTGGCGACGCTTCTTAGCAGTCGCTGCTGGAGGTAAGTGGTCAGCCCGATACTATTGTACACGCGCTGCACCTTCGGGTACTGAGCAATGCCTACTACCAAACCTTTACCCGTACCCAATCCCACTGTTAAAACCAACAAACCCAGACCTGATATACAGGACTCAGCAATGCCCAGCACATCTGGCGCAACTAATAGCGCATCCGAGAACCTAACGCAGAAGACAGTCAACCGGCGACGCCAAAAGCCCATACAAGGCAGAAATGGCAACGACAAACGTTTGGCCTTAGCCGAATACACACCTAACCAAGACGCTAAACGCGGATTAAGTTCACGGTTAGGTCAAAGCTCAGAGGCAGACTTTGACAGTTCCCGCGAAAACTCAGACGCGGAATCTAATACCGACGAGACCGTGGTCCCGTCTGACCCGTCCAGGATGGACGAAGACGAGGTAAGCTCCTCTGACATCTCTACTGAGGTGGACGAGGCAGAATTTCGGGAAGTGGTCAACCGCCGGAAGAAGCGCCGACAGAACCCACCAACTGTCTCGACTGATGGACCAACACAACAAAAACCAGCTAAGCAGCATATTCCGCCTATCATTGTGGACGACTTTAGGAGAATGGCAGGCTTCTTAAAAGAAGTTATGCCAACACTTTCGGGGTCGTGCTCGGTGACGAGTAGGAAGAGCCGCTACGTCTTACAGGCTAAACATGTGGAGGACTATATGACCCTCCTATCTGTCCTTGAGCGGAGAAATCTCCCTCATTTTACGTTTGGTCTTGACAAAACTCGAAACATCCGCCGCATCATCAAAGGTCTTCCGATGGATACGCCCGTGGGCGATGTCGAGGAAAAACTAACCCGTAAAGGCCACTCCCCTCGGCTGGTGAAGCAACTTACCAAACCGGGCGAGAATGGGGAAGCCAAGAGGTCAATTCCCCTTTTCCTGGTTGTGGTGGAGAGGGCGTGAGCTCCGGAGATGAAAATCGACAACAGTCACGTCTCTCTGCTACCTCAGGGTGAAGGTGGAGGCGGTGAGGAGCTCTTTTGGGCCCCCACAGTGCTACCGGTGTCTTGGCCTTAACCATTCGTGCCACTTCTGTCGCAGAAACCTGCGATGTCTTCGCTGTGGTTATGCGCATCACAAAGAATCCTGTCCTCGAATAATAACGGACGAGCCCACCTGCGCAAACTGCAAGGGCAAACATGTGGCCTCTTACGGAGGATGTCCTACGAGGAAGACAGATCCCAAGGTTCAACTCCCGTCAGAGGAGACCAAGGGAGACCTTCCACCTCAAATCCTCAGAGACACCAGGCACCTCAACCTCAACCAGTCAACACCCCTGAGGTGTCACATGCTCAAACCACGCAACGCACCTCGGGTAGTCCACGGACGTCTCGAGAGCAACACCAACAACCGTCACACAACACACAACACCAGCCCCAAAATAAACCTCCCATGCAAGCAAACCCAAGACCGCAGAGGGAGAGAAAACCCCGGGAGCCTAAACCTGCGCCCAGAGTGGCCGAGGTGAGTGATGTTTCCACCACTCGACGACCTCAGGAGGAGGCTAGGGCTGAGGAGTCTCCAGCACCTCTTCCTTCCACACACAACACACCTTCAACCCCTGGTTTTGACCTCGCTGACTTGCTCAAGTGGGTGCAGCTAGTGTTTCAGACCCATGTGCAAAGGATATGCGACCTCATTCCCAGATTCTGTTCTGCGAGCGACTCAACAGCCAAGACGCTCATTGCAATGGAGGGGCTTGCCTTCCTGACCTCTGTACTCCAGTGCGCCCAAAATGGCCATACAAACTAGACCAAGCACCTCGTTTCGGTTCGCGTTCTGGAGCGCATGCGGATTGACCGGCCAGGCGGGGAAGTTATCCCACTTTGCCCGCACTTATGCCCCAGACGCCATTTTAGTTAGCGAAACACATCTCTGCCCAAATGATCGCTTCCGTTTACCGGGCTACGTTTGCCATAGAACTGAACGTCAAGGTCGTCCTGGAGGCGGAACGACGGTGTTCGTAAGGCAGAGCGTAGTCCATCGTCCAAACCAGCTCCCACCCCTTCAAACCCCAGAGGCAACGGATATCACTCTGAATCTCGACGGCACGGAGATTCTGATAGTCTCAGTATACCACCCTCCCCGAAGGCAGTTTGTCCCAAATGATTACCTATCTAAGGGCATGCGCCCTTTATCCTAACGTCATCCTGGCTGGTGACTTCAATGCCAAACACCAACGCTGGCACTGCGGTCGAAGGGCGGACGCCCGAGGCAATTCCATAATCCCCCTCATTGACGCGGACCCCGAACTAAGGGTGGAGGGCCCGTGGCAACCCACACATCATCCGCATGGTCTAGGACTACCCTCTGTCATAGACTTTGCGATCATCAAGCATTTCCCATTTCATCTCACACTGAGATCAATAAACGAACTCCAGTCAGACCACAACCCAGTGCTGACAGAAATCAACACCCGGATTGCCAGTCATAACAGCTCGACATATACTCGAGAAGCGGACTGGGAAGGAGTTCGTAATTGCCTTCGCACCTCCATCCCACCTAACCCCAGAGTCAACGACATTCCAACTCTTGAGGCGGCAGTTTCTTCTTTCACATCCATCGTGACAAGAACTGCCCATAACCTCACAATCCGTGTTCCAGCACCCTTACACCCAGACGTCCTCCCACTTTGCATAGTCCTACTCATCCGCCAGTCCTGGGCGCCACGGAGACTTTACCAAAGGCATCGCACGCCCCACAAGAGAGCCCTATTATGGCGATTCCACCGACTGGTCGGAGCCCGACTGCGTGGCCACCGAGTGCAAGCGTGGGAGGACAAGATGGCCAGCCTGGACACTGAAAGTGGGGACGTATGGAAGATCGCCAAAGGTCTTCGAAACCGTCGAGGCCAATACATCTCAGCAATTCAGGGCACCCGAGGCCTGGCATACGAACCTGAAGTCAAAGCCAACGTGTTCGCCAACTATCTAGAGCGTACCATGTGTCCAAGAAACGACCCCCAGGACTACAGATTCTCAGAACGTACCCGCCGAGAAGTACGTCGATTTCATCGACGCCCCCCGGAGGATGCGGAACGACTGCCGGTAATACGCCCCAGCGAAACCCATGGCGCATTACAACGCCTCAAAATCAAAAAGGCGGCGGGACCTGATAGACTAACTCCCCTCATTCTTCGTCACCTTCCCTTCAACGCCGTGCTCTTCCTAACTAGGGTATTCAACATGTGCCTTACCCTGGGTCACTTCCCACGTGAGTGGAGAGAGGCTCGGGTGATCTGCATTTTGAAACCTGGGAAAGACCCGGTGCATCCCTCCAACTACAGATCCATAAGCCTATTGTCCATCCTCTCGAAAGTTCTCGATACGATGATCCTAAACCGATTGTCCCCTTTACTGGGAAACATCCAAGCTATCCCTGAACATCCGTTCGGCTTTCGTCCTGGGCACTCTACGCCTCAGCAGCTGCTGCGGGTGGTGGAGGCTACTGCCCTGGGTTTTCAGGAACGCGCCTTCACTGCTGCGGTGTCCCTGGATGTAGGAAAGGCCTTCTCAACCACCTGGCACACAGGGCTCCTTCACAAGTTGATCCACCTGGGGCTACCCACAACTTATACACATCCTACACAGTTTCCTCCGACACCGGACCCTCAAAGTCACAGTTGCGGGGCGAACTTCCACACTTAGGCCAATAAGAGCCGGAGTCCCCGAGGGCTCTGTTCTGTCCCCTACTCTCTTTAGTGTCGTTACGGCAGACTTCCCAACAGAACCACAGGTCAGTATAGCTCAATACGCAGACGACGTATTACTATACTGCACCAACAAACACATCCTCAGAGCCTTCAACCCTATACAAAGACACCTCCGACTCGTCCATGACTGGTGTCGGCGATGGCGAATGTCTGTTAATCCAGACAAGAGCCATGCCATCCTCTTCACGAGACGTCCCACACCTGCAGACTGCCCCACTTTCCAACTTCGGGGTCAAAGGATCCAGTGGAGAGACTCCGTCACCTATCTGGGAGTCAAACTGTAAAGGAGTCTAACATTCCAAGGGCATATTGGAGACCTATAGGCGCGGACACAGGGGGCTGTTGCCTCACTGTACCCTGTGCTGAGGTCTGAGAGGCCAGTCCGCCTGAAATTACACCTATTCCGAGCTCTGATTATCCCCCTCATGCTTTACGCCTGTGAAGTGTGGGGCATGGCAGCGGGTAGTAGGCTCCTGTGGCTCCAGAGGGCGCAGAACAGAGGACTTCGGTCCATCTTCTCTGTCCACTTATCCTTCCCCGTGAGACTACTTCACGAAGCCTCATCTCTTCCATACGTGGAGGATGAAATTAGGCGCCGGGCTGCACAATTCTACAAGTTACCAAGTTACCAACTCATGAAAGCGCCCTGGTTATATCTCTAGGGGATTATGACCCCAGAACACACCGTTTCAGGTCGTGTAGGGTTCCCCGTATGGCTTGCAGGTATATCCCATAACTAAGTAGTTAACCCACCAGCAGCAAAAGCTAAACTACAAACATAATCCCAACAAAGAGCTATTCGGCTCAAAATTCAAACCAGCATCAAAATTCAAAATTTAATAAGATCTAAAAGATCTTAAAACTTTATCAAAAATTTTTTATATCCACAGAATGCAAACATTGCTGACTTCTGCGAACCATCAGAAAAGAGGCAAAATAGCCTCCTTAATAAATAAGCATTAACCAAAAATTTTAACAACGTCACCCTTAACCACCCAATATCTCAGAAATCTATCTGCGATTAAACCCTATTAAGGGTAGGAACGCAGCAAAATAATCATTGGGCTGTACCTCAGCCTGTCAGTAGGTCGCCACTGTGCGGTGAACTGAAATAGGTGTTGGTCTGTTTCGAATACAGACTTTTTGTCGCTCTCCCATCCTCCAAATTAACCCGGTGGACCTAAGATGTCCCTATATCAGCTTTATTGGTGTATATTATATCTGTCTTAACATACGACAATGTACACTTATTCGGGAAGCAGACCTGACGCCAGCCTGTTGTCCGTGAAAACTTTGGTAAGCTGGGCAGCCGTGGAAAGCACAATAGAACATCGGAGTGTGAGTGAAAACTAGGATTTTTATGAGGCGTGTCGAATCTTGATGTGTGACCCGTTCCCATGGAAATATATACAACATTTGTCGAGGTCATATTATAACCGCGACAAATGGTGTTATTGTCCATTTATCCATCAATGAAGATATTGAATTTACGTTGAGAAAATTTGATCCATGAATACCAATAACGTAAAGCTCATATGAGGGGGCGGGGGGAGAAGAAACGCAAAAGTTATACGGTACTTATCAGTAGACACGGGTAAGATCACTAGCGATTTGGACATCAATAGTTACGGAGATGTAATTTGGTTGTTGAAAGCACGCGGAGGCACTGAGTATTCACAAAATGTGAATATTGGATCTTATTGTCAAATGTCTCAGTTTCGAAAAGGGGGTTCTTCACAAACAGCTCGACAAGTAAAGAACACAAACCCGCATATATTAATATTTGTGTGGTTGGGATCGAACTGCGGGAAATAGGCTAACAGGGATAATACTAAGTGGGTGTAATTTGCCTAAGTTTTTCAGCTACAAACGCCTTTTTAATTTCACATAAGAACACGTCCTGAGAGAGAAAGAGAGAGACCTTCTACCCACGCATTTCCTGTACAGCTTAATCACCCTTCCCGTGGTAAGAGTGCTCCTGTACCAACACATGTAAATGTTATTTCATTAATACTCTTTCAAATTTTTACTTACTATCATTTATACACTAATTGCTTTCTTTAACACATACCCTTTAATAATTATAACACTTTAACACTCGTATTGTACTGTATAGACTATTTCCCTTTCAACACTTCCTCAATGTATCCTCCCGCTGGCTAATACTATTCCGCCTCCATATGCTCAGGATTCACCATTTCCCACATTTCGCTCCTCCGCTTCTCTGTTCTACCCTACTCTAACCGGGACCATCTCCACTCCCCTCTTCTCCCCACCTTCGTCAATATTTCTCCGATATCTATTTGTACTTGGCATAAGTTTCTTCTTCACTTCTCAAATTATCCTCCTCCATTCATTCCAGAATTAACCTCCTAATAAAATACAGTAATATCTAATTATGTCTATGTGGCCTCAAATTTCGATTTCCTTCGTTACCTTCTTGCGCATAAGTTATTGTTTCCACTCATTCAATTTCCTCTTCCCAGCCAATTTTACCAATTATGTTTGCTGGTTTGTCCAAATAATTATACAAGTCTTTGTTTCTTAACTTATCTACTGTTTGATGCTCAATTCAATTCGGTCTTGAGCTACTTGCTTATCGTGGACATTCACACAGGGCATCCTTGGTTGTATGTTGTTTGTTACAAATAGTGCAAAATATCGATTGGTACAAATAGCAGAAATATCGATTTGTATTTTGCTGTTCCTCTTCTAATATGTTTTATTAGGTCCGTGTCCAATAATAATCTAATGAGTTAATCCTTTGGTAGGCTGAATGTGCTTGAATGTAAGTCTTTCGGTGATGTTATTAAATAAACTGCTAACTCTCCTTCCTGTTTACGTGATATTCCATTTTCGTTGCCAATTTAATTTTAAAATCCGCTTATTCCAGCCACATTTTTTCACAATATTTGTGTTACTATCTCCATTTCATTCTACTTTAACCAACATTTTGCTTCTTTCAATTAATTAAAATATCTATTGGCCAAATTCCTGTCGTAACTGTGTCCATAGCATAACTGCTCCAGAAAATTTTAGCAACAACTCTGGGTGACAGTCCAGTGAACAGTGACCAGACGAGATAGTCAGTAGAACTGCTTTTTTGGTGGAGGGGAAAAATCATATTATTGCGACCTGAGACTGTAATGTCTGGGTGGCTCAGTTGGTTAGACGCTGGCCTACTGTTCCCAAGGTCGCGGGTTCAAATCCGGCCCAGGCCGATGGTTTTTAAGTGTGCTTAAAAACGACAGCTCCATGTCAGTAGATTTACTGGCATGTAAAAGAACTCCTGCGGGACAAACTTCCGGCACACCGGCGACGCTGATGTGATCCTGGTAATTGACAGCGTCGTTAAACAACAAAATAATTTTTTTAAATGTGGGATTCGTCATTGAAGATGGCCATACCCACTAAAAAACCGCTGCCGCCAGAGTTGCAAGGAGAAGGTCTCCTATGGTAACGCCTGAAGCACCCGCGCATTCAGTGGTGAAAGTGGAACTGGATCGCAATATACAACCAGAACTGTGCGTTCATTTAGTGCCGCGTTCTGGAACGCAAACGGAGTGTCCCTCGGCAGTCTGAGAGGTGGTAGTCAGCGCGGCTGTCTCTGGTCATATCTTTCAGGAGTGTTTACCAGCGGGTTGGGTTGGTTCTGGAGTTTGTTGTACATTGTTCGAGCGCGCGTTCTTATATCGTCGACAATGTACGGGATACTGGAGTGTTCATTTAGGACGTGGGCAGGAAATCTCCAGCCAGTACCGTATATCGTCCTTAGTGCCCAATTGTGCAACGTCTGGACCCTGATGAAGGTGGACTTCGCCACCACTCCCCAGATGTAACATCCGTACAGAATCAGACGCGGGATAATCGCACGATATAGCTGAAGCTTTAGGCGTATAGGCATGGTTTTGGAACTGTGGATGGGATATAACTGCCGGAGGGCTGCGTGCCATTGTAGCACTTTGCCCCTGACGTGGTGTCTATATGTCAGTTTCCGGTCCAGCGTGACCCCTAGATACTTCACCGTAGTGACCCAAGGGATCTGACGGCACCGAATCACAATGTCCAGTGGGAGCCGGTTCGCTACTGTATTAGAAAGGACAATCGCCCAGTTCTTGCACCATCTATCGATGGCACGGAGATGAGCTTGTACTTGCCGGTAGCTGTAGTGCGGGTTTTTGTTGGTAGCGGAGATCATGAGATTGTCCGCATACAGATGTGTGTGTGTTTGGGTGTGTGGGGAGATCAGCCATGTAAGTGGCAAAGAGATCCTAGGGTGACAGTACAATGCCCTCGGGGACTCCTGCACCAATGGGCCCTTCTCTTGAAAATGATCCCTCCACCGTCACGTTCCTGCAGGAGACTAGCCACCAAGTAAATTTATGGAGGCGGGATTTCATGCTGTATGAGCTTGTAGACAAACCCTTGGTGCCAAGTCGTAGAAAATGCTTTTTTCACACCAAGCAATACTGCCACCGTTTTAGCCCTTTCCTGGTAAGCCAGGGAGACTTTTTCGGCTACACTCAGTAGTTGCTCGATCGTGGAACGGCCAGAACGAAAACAAACTGATGTTCCGGTAGGAGGTCTTTTACCTCCTGAAGAGGTCGGAGACGGGTCAGGAGCAATTTCTCGAAAACTTTCGAAATGACTGGCAGGAGGCTGATGGATGATTATCTAGTTACCAACTAGACGGGAAAGCCGGATTTTTCACCGGTTTCAAAACACACATCACACGCGCCTGTTTCCAGACAACATAAAAATGGCGCATGCTGAGGCATGCGTTGTAAATCCGAGTCAAATGAATCAGGGGTCTAAGGGGAAGGTGCTGGAGGATTCCCGCTGTTACACGGTCCTGTTCAGGGGCTTTTAGGGATTCTAGATTTTGGATAATGGAAGTTACCTCGCGAGGAGTAACTATCGGGTTGTGGAAATCCTCGTGGTCCGCGGGTCCAACTTCTAAGAAATCTTCTACGACTTGTTTTACGAGGTCAGTATGATCGTCGACCTGTGGACCTTCCCTGGGCTGGAATTGAGTCTCCAGATAGTCTGCTGGCGCCTCTGCTTTTTCCTCGGTTCGAAGGCAAGTGTTTCACGAGGGCTACGCACAGGATGCTGGTGTCAGGGTTGCCAACTCGTACGATAATTATGGGGGCATACAATAATTTTAATGTTTGTACGATGGTGGTCAACCCATACAATATTTATGGGGGTGTACGATAATTTGAATGTATGATAGTTCGATATCGGCGAAATATCATTTTCACTGGTTTGTCACTCCAGCGAAGTGAAACTAATTACAAATAACACCACTTTTGTCCTCATTGTCTGTCTCCATCCCATAGCCACTAAGCCTTTTATCCTCTTATTGCAAGTGTGCCCAGGTCTGATAATCTCAATGATGAAGGCACTGTTCAGAAAATTGAGGAACAATGTAGAAAAGTGGTGGAAAACTCGGAATACGTGCTATTCCGTGTGGAATAAAGAACATGCCTGAGCCTGACAGTTTCTGGAGTGCTGTTAAACATGTCACCTTGGTGGAAATACTGATTTCAAAGAACTAGCAACCTTTGCATTGTCAGTGCTTTCCTTGCCCTACAGAAGCACTTCTTGTGAAACAGTTTTTTTTTCTAAACTGGGTTTAATAAGAACCAAAGTTAGAAACAGATTGGCACTAGATAAGGTAAATGAACTCATTTTGTCGTCTCAACTTATGAAAGAACGTGGTAGATCTTAAAATCTGCAAATCGCCGAGAGGACGTTAAGGTTTATCTCAACAACAAATTTGTTTAATGCTGCAACGGTTGAGGAAGCTGAACTTTCAAGTAAATAGTGCGAGAAAAACAAGTGCTAAAGTTGTAATATAATATTTGTTGAGGTCATCGATCTTGGAAGTGGATATTATAAACATCATTACTCTTATATTTTCGTAAGTATTGTACTGATATTTTTATTGTTGTAGCGTTTGCTTTGTGATGTATGATAATTGTGAGTGGCTGGTACGATAATTTTACTTCTAGATGTTGGCAACCTTGGCTGGTGTACAGTTTTATCTTTTCTCAAGCCTCCAACGATGCGCCACGGTTTCCTGTCCTGGAGGTTTACGTAACGCAGAGTGTTTTCCCAAGCTGCTTGCTTATGTTTTCTTAGGGATTTGAACCTCTGGTATATTACTCCTATCCTAGGGTGACGGAATCTCTGCCACAGTCTTCTCACAGCATGAGGCGCTTCAGTGGGACAGGGTTTGGTGCGTCAATAGGGATGAGGTGTGTGTGAGCACGAACCATATTTTCGACGGAGGTTGAAGACACCGCGGTTGCCTCGTCGAGAGCCTCTATCAAGTCTATTCGAAGTCATGTTTCAACGGAGCTTTAGAGCGCTAAAACGGCTGCGTCCAAGTCGACTTCCGCAAAACCAGTCCGCCACTCCCAGCGCAGTAAGATTATCGTCTGAATCGGCCACAACTGGGTTGTGGTCTGAGTCCAGAGCGTTAGTCACCGAGAGATCCAGGTGAAATGGGGTGTTCTTGGTGACTATGATATCTATGACGTCCGCCACGCCGCTTGACGGGAAATGAGTTGAACCTCTCGGACCGTGCGCGAATAAGGGCGGGGGTTCCCGCTAATGAGACGGCACAGTCCCCGACCCTTTACGTTCTGGGTGCGGCGGGGTAGCTTAGGTGTTTTGCGATGAGGTCGCCTGCAATGCATACCCTGTGGTGTAGGTTCAGGAGTGCCGTGATGTCCGTTTCGTGGAAGCGTCCATCCAGCTGGTCATACACCGCCACAACCACTAGGTCGTTCCCGCCGAATGATAGTCTTATGGCGGTCGCTTGCAGGTGTTATAGCGGGGGAATGGTGGCAGAAGTGTGAGATGATTATTTATGAATATGGCCATACCATCGCCCTGTCAGCCGCTCCGATCCAACCGATGGGCGACGTAACTTTGCAGGGTAAACATGATACCAGCGTGCAAGTGTGTTTCGCGGACCATCAGGACATCAATCTTGTGTCTGTCTACAAACTCTAATATGCCTGGTCTCTGTTATCTAACTCCATTTGCGCTCCAGAACATGGCTCTAAATGAACGCGCCATTGAAAGCTAATGGGGTTATTGTACAGTTCTTTGGCCGTTTGCAGCACGGCGAGGTGCTTCTCCACTGCATGGATACGGGGGTTTTCCATCATTTCTACGCAGCGTCTCAAGATTGGGTGGGAACGTTGCACCAGTTCAGCGAAGCAGGTTGCCAGGTCAATAAACTCAGCCATGCTCCAGAGGCTTCAGAGGCAGTTCGAGTCGATTGGGGATGATGTTTCCCCCGCTCGAGTGTCTTTACCGCAGTACCTAGCCGTCATACGGCTTAACCTGCGCGATGGTTTCGATGGTGTTACTACAGGGATATTTGGTACACTAGGAAAAAAATTTGTGGGAACAGGGGTTTTTATAGGGGCGGGAGGGATGGCAGGCAGGGATTGGTCCGCAAGCGGGCTGAGCGCGACTATTGACTGGCGTTTCTAGCCAGTCAGGTGACGCGCTAATCCCCACCAGGGTTCTGGCCGTCAGTCACTCACTCAGAGGTGAACTGAAACAGGTGATTCCCTCTGTTTTGAATACAGATTGTATTTTCGCCTTTCCCATCTTAAAGATTAGACCGCCGGACTTAAGATGTTCTTTGGCAATCTTTTGGATGGTAGTCGGCGCGGCTGACTCTGGTCGTATTGTCCCAGAGTATTCACCAGAGGGTTAGGGTGGTTCTGGAGTTTGTAGTACATTGTTCTAGCGCGAGTTTTAATCACGTCGAGAATGTACGGGATACCGGAATGTTCATGTAGGATATGGGCAGGACATCTCCAGCCAGTATCATAGATCATCCTTAATGCCCGGTTCTGCAACGTCTGGAGTCTGATGACGGTGGGCTTTGCCACCATTCCCCAGATCTCACATCCGTACAGGACCAGAGGCGGGATGATCGCTCGATACAACTGGAGCTTCAGGCGTAAGGGCATGGTTTGGGAACTGAGGATGGGATACAACTGCCCAAGGGCAGCGTGGCCTTGCAGTACCTTGCCCCTGAAGTGATGTCTATACGTCAGCCGCCGGCCCAGCGTGACCCCGAGATACTTCGCCGTAGTGACCCAGGCGATCCAACGGCGCCGAAGCACGAGGTCCCGCGGGAGCCGGTTTGCTTTCGTGTTAGCCAGGAGAATCGCAGGGCTTTCCTCCGGGTTAACAGTCATACGCCAGTTCTCGCACCATCTACTGATGGCACAGAGGTGGGCTTGTACTTGGTGGTAACTGTAGCGCGGGTTCTTGTTAGTAGCGAAGATCATGAGATCGTCCGCATACTGACAGATGTGTGTGTTGGGGTGCGTGGGGAGATCGACCATGTAAGCTCCAAAGAGTGCCCGTGACAGTACACTGCCCTCGGGGACTCCTGCGCCAATGGGCCTTTCTCTGGAGAATGATCCCTCCACCTTCACTCGGAAGCTACGTTCCTGTAGGAAACTAGCCACCAAGTAAATGTATGGAGGGGGGATTTCGTGCTGTATGAGCTTGTAGAAAAGCCCCTCATTCCAAGAGGTAGAAAATGCCTTTTCCACGTCAAGCAACACTGCCACCTTTTTAGCCCTCTCCTGGTAAGCCAGGGAAGCTTTCGCGGCTACACGTAGTAGTTGCTCAGTCGTGGAGTGACCAGAACGAAAACCAGACTGGTGTTCCGGTAGGAGACCTTTTCCGCCAATAGAGGTTCGAGGCGGAAAGGAACAGTTTCTCGAACACTTTCGAGACAACTGGTAGGAGGCTGATGGAACGGTAACTAGATGGAAAAACCGGATTTTTGCCCTACTTCAGAACGCACACCACACGCGCCTGTTTCCAGACAACTGGAAAATGACGCATGCTGAGGCATGCGTTGTAAATGCGGGTCAAGTGCATCAGGGCTCTATGGGGAAGCTGCTGGAGCATTTCCGCTGTCACACGGTCCTGTCTAGGGGATTTTCTGGATTACGGATTTTTAAGGATTTGATGGTGTTGGTTACCTCGCGAGGGGTAACTATCGGGATATGGAGCTCCTCTTGGCCCGCGGGTCCGACTTGTAGGAAGTCTTCTACCGCTTGTTCGACGAGGTCAGTGTTGTCATCGTTCTGTGGATCTACCCTAGGCTGGAATTAAGTTTCCAGATAGTCTGCTAGTGCCTCTGCCTTTTCTCTCGGTTCAAAGACAAGTCTTCCCCGATGGCTGTGCACTGGATGCTGGTGTACAGATTTATCTTTCCGCAAGCCTCGGACGATGCGCCACGGTTTCCTCTCCTGGAGGTTTACGGGACGCAGCGTGTTTTCCCAAGCTGCTTGCCTATGTTTTCTTAGGAGTCGTCTCACCAGGGAATTGAACCTCTGGTGTATTACTCCTATCCTAGGATGACGGAATCTCTGCCATAGCCTTCTGAGAGCATTCTTAGCTTGAATGCGGCGTTTCAGTGGGACAGGGATAGATGTCGGGTTTGGTGCATCGGTAGGAATGCGGTGTGTGTGAGCACGCACCGCATTTAGGAAGGAGGGAGAAAACCCCGTGGCTGCCTCCTCGAGATTTTTTTTTTATTTACTGCTTAACTAATATTATTTCTGGGGTGACTCAATTTATTTGAACAGTGGTGGTGTGTGTGTCCGGTACCGCCGAAGCAAACCGGATGATTGTGGGTGGATATTAAAGGTGGATCATTGGATTAGGCAGGTCAAGTATAATGGCGGTGCCCTGACACTGACCTGCGATTTGGGGGGAACTTTGGTCGTATTGGAGGACCGATTGGAAATCTGGGGAGTGTCAGAAACTCGAGAATCTGACTAAGTGAAGTCTGTAGTGGTGTTGTGTGTCCTTGTAGTATTTCTTCTAACGTCTTATGGACCTTGTGTATGCGTGAGTCGTTGATGTAGGTGACTACTTTCTCCAGCTGTTTTTTGAAGTGGTCTCGGAGGCTATTGTCGTCTTGATGGACTGTGGCAGGTAGCGTTGTTTGCAGGTTATGGGTGGCATCCTGAACGTCCTCGAGAGCACGAGTCAGAGCTATCTCCCATGCTGCAACCCGGTCGGTGAGAGTCTGGAGTGTGTCTTGTAGTTTCTGCAGGGCGGCGGTGTTGTGGAGTACAGCGGTGTAAAGTTGGTTGTCTGCGGCGTCTTGTTGGTCGGCGGTTTGGCAGTTGGTGTTGACATGTTCTTGGTGTGTGACGGTGATGGTCTGCGAGGCGGAGAGTGGTTGTTGCGTGGGCAAGTTGTGAGCTGCAGGCGGCTGACGGCGTGGGTTCCTGGGGCACGCCACCTGAGCCGTGAAGTGGCCAGTGCAATTGCACGTGGCACAATACACGGGGCGACGTGTCAGGTCATGGCTGGTGCAGAATGTGGTGAAGGTGCCAGCGCCACAATAGTGGCAGCGTGGGGCGTCGGCGCAGGCGTCGGCGGTGTGACCGTACTGGCAACAGCGTTTGCAGGGAATAGGGCGGACAGCATGACTAGCCTCAACTGGGAGCACCTGCCCAAGGGCAGGAAGGCCGTCCGTCAAAGCAGCGCGGTAATCCGCCCCATCCCAGAACTCCAGGCGCATCAGCGGTGACGGTCCTCTGGCTGTGATGATGCGCGTCGCTTTCATAAGAGAAGGCCAGCGACGTCGGGCTGCGCTGAGGAGGAGAGAGTCCGGAAGCTGCCGATGTACTCCGCGCACAACTGCGGTGTAACTCTGCAGCCTCGCGAGGTTAGGATGACTCTCTGTGGACGTTCGGTATTCAACCTCTGGCTGTGTCATCTGTGTGCGGTGGGTGGTTGGTTTCGGCGTGGTGTCGCAGGCTGAGATACCTTGTTCAGGCGGCATAGATGGAAATGGAGTTGGCGAGGAGGCTGGCTGTGAGGCAGGGGCGGCGCTGGCGTTTTCAGTTTCCTCAGAAGGTACTTCGGAGGATTCTTGGACTGCTGCGGTGGCTCTCTTTTTCTTTCTTCCTGCCATGTTGTCTCTGCGGCGGCTGTGACTGGACTCCTCCCTCGAGAGCCTCTATCGAGTCTATTCGAGGACGTGCTTCCACAGAGTTCTGAAGGGCTAGGACGGCTGCATCCCAGTCGGCTTCTTCCACCCAGACCGGTACTCCCAGAGCAGTGAGATTAACGTCTGCATCTAGCACAGCACGGTTGTGGTCAGAGTACAGATCGTTAATCACAGAGCGGTCGAAGTGAAATGGTATGTTTTTGGTGATCATGAATTCGATGATATCCGCGGCGCCGCGTAGTAAGTTGGACCTTTCGGCCCGTGTCAGTTAAGGGCGGGGTTCCCGCTAATGAGACGGTACAGTCCCCTGCCCTTTACGTTCTGGGTGCGGCTGTGCCAGCTTGGGTGTTTTGCGTTGAAGTCGCCTGCAATGCAAACCCTGTGGTGTAGGTTCAGGAGTGACGTGATGTCCTCTTCATAGAAGCGCCCATCCGGCGGGTCATACACCGCCACAAACACTAGGTCGTTCCCGCCCAAGGAAAGCCTTATGGCGGTTGCTTCCAGGTGTTGTAGTGGAGGAATGGTAACAGGAGTGTGGGTGAGATGGTTCTTTATGAAAATGACAGTACCACCGCCCGGTCGGCCGACCCGATCAGACCGATGAGCGGCGTAACTTGGCAGGGTAAACTGTACACCAGCGTGCAAGTGCGTTTCACAGACCAACAGGATATCAATCCCGTGACTGTCCGCGAACTCCAACAGGCCAGGTCTCTGGTCTCTAACTCCATTTGCCTTCCAGAACGCAGCTCTAAATGAACGCACAGTTCTATGCGCCATTAAGAGCTCGTGGAGTTAGAATAGAGTTCCTTAGCCGTTTGAAGCACCGCAAGGTGCTTCTTCACAGCGGAAATCCCGGGGTTGTTGACGGTTTCCCTGCGGCGTCTTAAGATCGGGAGGGAGCGCTGGACTAAGTCGGCGAACCAGGTTGCCAATCGAATGAACTCTGCCATGTTCTCAGAAGCAAATGCGTCCCCTAAGGTTGGTTGAGGGCTGTTTTGAGGCACTGCTGCCTCTGGATTGGCTGAGCCGGTCCGGGAGGACGAGCCAGCATTGGCGAGCTCAGCTGGTCGCTGGTTGGTTGACGCAGCTAGAGCTGTAGATGCTGGTGGTGGGGGAAGTTTCTCAACAGTTTTGTTGTGATCCTTCCGCACGGCAGGTTGCTTTGTTGTTTTGGCCACAGAGCGCTTTTTCTTCCCCTTCTTGGGGGGACGTTGCTCCTTGGGAGCGACGCAAGGCGTTGGAGCGGTCTCCTTGCTCACAACCTTAGGTATGACGCTATCTGGGACTGGCGTTGTCATTGTAGCGGCAACCTGGCTTTTAGGGGCCACTTCCGCGGCCACGGCCTGTGCAAGGGCACCTTCGTGTCCCGCCAGTGCCGTGGCGAAGGAGACCCCTTGCCTGACCTCAGTGCTACCCTTGCCCTGTTTGCCTTGCATTATTGCAAGTCTTTTCGGGCACCCGCGATAGATGCCTATGTGGTATCCATCGCAGTTAGCTCACCTTTTATTCTCTATTCGTGTCGGGCAATCCTTCACCAAGTGCTCGCCCGCACAACGCAGACACTTAAGAGCCCTCTCACAGGCAAAACTGGAGTGGTGAAAACCCAGGCACTTGTAGCACTGGGCCGGCCCCTCCCTGCCGTGATAGAGCTCAACTGTGACTCGCGTGTGATATAGGCGAGTCACCTGGTTATCTTAGGGGTTCCCTCCCCTTGTTTTGTGATGGCCACTAGAAATAGTGGTAGGGGCACTTTGGTGGGTTCCCCTCCTTCACCTTTGTTGTGGTGAGTTGCACCACGGACCGCGGTTCGATTCCGTGTTCGTCTATCAGGCCGGCACGCATATCCTGGGGGGTCTGTCTCAGAGTCAAGACCCCTGATGACCCTGCGAACCACGTGGGGTCGCTGAAGCGAGTATGTGTGGAATTTAATTCCACACGCTTTCAGTACCTCCTTTGTGGCCGCATGGTCCTCAGAGGAGGTGGTCCGGATCACAACACGCCGTGGATGCCGCGTTGCCTGGAATTCTGCCGTTAGCTTCCCCCTGAGCTCCTTCATCACTTTGACGTGATTCGGGAAGGAGTCAGACACAATTGGCGGGATTTTTCCTGCCTTTTGTGCGGCTTGGTGCTGGGGGACGCTGCAGGTCCCTGTGAAGGAGCGGGTCGCTCTGGATTTGAACCAGAGGACCTTTTCCTACGGCTCTGTACCAGTACAAAGCCGTCATCATCCGCCAGTGCAGGAGTTGGGTTGGCCGGAGCTGGTGGTGTTAAAGGGACTACTGCCCTTGGTTGACAAGGCCCACGGCCTTTTTTACCTTCGGCCTAGTCTTGGCCCTAGTGAGTGCCATGGCTTTCGCTTTGGCGATGCTCACTCGGGGATCGGGTGAGGGGTTCGTGGTAGAGGGTGTCGAAACCATGTCAGGTCTTACCTTTGTGCTGGTACTCGGTATGTCAGGGTTGGTCATTGCAGGTGCCATTCGGCTCCCCACAGAGGGCCGGACGCCTTGCGGCGCGCCTAATGGGGCGAACCCCGGGTCCAGACCTGAGTCCGGACCCTTGGCTACAACCTTGTGGGCTGCGGTAACGTCAGTCCGTCAGTCAGTCGCACCGAGTCTCCTCCTGCCTGGCATGTGTGTGGAAGAGCTCTACGAGCCTCTTCCACTAGACAGGCGAGTAGAGGGCCAATGCCCACTGCCGCTCTCGAGTTGGGACAGCTCCGGGAAAGCTGCCTCGGTGGTGTCTTCGTCTTCTTCAGCTTTAGAGTGCCCTAAAACCTGCTTGTCAGTGTTTGTAGTGTTTAACGCCCGCTTTTACTACTACGGCACCGCAGGCGGTGACACTGATGTTACATGGAATGAAGATGGAGCACCGGTGGAATGAGATGGCGGGGGAAACCGGAGTACTCGGAGAAAACCTGCCCTGACACCGCTTCGTCCACCACGACTACCACATGCGGGTCCCTTGGATCGAACCCGGGCCGCCTAGGTGGTAAACCTGCTGGTCAGGTCTCTTATAGGACACTCTGAGAACTAGTGGCGCCAGCCTGGCAAGTGCTCTTTATAACTTTGGCGCGGTGCGTAGGTGTTGCTCCCTGGCGAGAGGTCACGCTGTTGGCTCTCCGGTTCCACCAGTGGTCCAGTAGTAGTAGCTGGGAGGAGTGGACGATGCGAGCTTCATCCATGGAATGTCAGCCATGCTGGTTTTTTTTTTTTTTTTTTTTTTTTTTTTTTTTTTTTTTTTTTTTTTTTTTTTTTTTGCTGAGCGGGCGCTTCTTTGTTTATACTCTGGCAGTGGTGGGCATGTTTCAAGAGGCTTTACGCTGATTGGCTGATGTTACCCCTATCCCCGGTTCTTTATCACTGCCTGCCAGAGGATGTGAAGAATCCTGCCACAGCCAGATCATAAATAAGAAAGCGCCTGCTTCTCTGCACATGGCAGCGGACCAGGTAGGACCTACCTGCGAGCGCCAGAAACCGATTCATCCTCAAGGGATCATGGGAAGGAAGAAGCATCGCCGAAGATCGCCGTCTTCGCCGGCCAAAGGAGCCACATCGGCCCCTGAACCCGAAAGCATCGCCTCAACGCATAACTCCGAAACACTCAGCACAGCCGCCATAGTTCTGGCGGGAGCCGCGCCGAGCGCCACTGGCGCTCCCACTGCCGCACAAGAAGATAGTCGGCCAGTCGAGCGGCCACTGCCGTCAAGGCAGGAGGTCAGCTCCCCGGGAGAGGCAGTGGCAGTGCCAATCCCGGAGTTGCCGGCTACGTCACCGCCACCTACCGACCATCAACCGGCCACCGCACCACCGCCGCCTGCTCACTCTGGTTCCTCCTCGGGGGCCAGTGTTATCATTAGAGGAATTCCTCGAAACATCCCAACAAGGTATTTACTTAGCGCAGCACAACACCAGTGGCCATCAGCAATGAGGGCACTCGCATCGTCACCTCCCGGGGCCCTTCACGCCTGATGAGGATCATCTTCGCAGACTTAGCAGATCGTAAAGCCGCCTTGAGGGCGGGCCTGCCCTTATTTGGTTGGTGCCTGCCCGCTGAGCCCGGCCGTACCACCAGACAAGTGCCCTGCCACCGATGCTGCCTTTTTGGGTATGACGCCATCTCCTGCAACGCCGCTCCTAGGTGTCACTACTGTGGAGCCCACTGCCTCACACAAGAGTGCACCAGCCATGATCTACGCCGACGTCGCCGGTCTGCGCCACCTGTAATGGCCTCGGCCACTTTACAGGACAGGCGCAGTGCCCACTATACCCCAGGCAACATAACAGGCAGACAACTCCATCCAGCGCAGCCACACAACCACATCACGTGACTACACCAATCTCCGCCGACGCACCCACACCACGTGGCACTACCTCCTACGCCGCAGTAACGGCAAGTGTGGAACATCGCAGTACCGAGGCCCATGAACTACATTCCACAGGCACTGGCCTCTACCAACGCCTACGCCGCATCCAGGACGCCTGCAAACAACTGACCATAGCCGTCACTTCACTAACATCAGTTGTTACCGCCCTGCCACAACACCCTGTCCACGACCTACAGGCCACAACTTCTGCAGTTCAAGAAGTCCGAGACATCGCCGCAGAGAGTGTCACGCTCTCTCACAGACCGTCTCGACACTACACTCCAAGACCAACAAGCACATACGGGAGAGCCGCAAGCGCCACGCTGCGATCGCCCGACAACTCACACATCACACCACCGGCAGCCCGGCTATTACACCAACTACGAGCAGCTATCATCGACCTAGACAACACGGATCTTCTCGAGTCCATACAACGCAAGCTGTATCGGATAGAGACTACACTCAGAGCAGCTACAATAGAAACCACCACCAATACTCCTCAGCCAGCAGCACCAACACAAGCGGCAACACAACAACCACGTAAACTGACACCAGAGCAAATTTCACTCTTCCAGAGGAGAGGCTACTTCAGCCACACAGAACATCCATATGTCAACAAGTGCCGGACCATGCTCTGTAGCGGCACCGGACTAACACCTGCGGACATCATGCCCTATATCAGCGGCTCCTCGAAGCCACCAACACAGTCTTCCCAAGAAACCACAAACATGAACACCCAACTCAAATAAAGAGCTTCACCTTTAGCTCCCCCTCAACACTCTCTCTTACTTCTCTTACCCACCTTCACCCTTAACCCCACGGTCATGGCCAGTGCCTCGTGCAATGGCCATGT
>JAUKNM010000024.1:837500-935000 GCA_030765045.1 Tenodera sinensis | reverse complement strand
CTTATATCCCTACGCGATAACCTGAGGTTCATATCACCTGCAACTAACACTAACACCACGTGGACTCATGACTCGTGTTTATGTTGCAACAGAACGATATTTACTCAGGAGTTCCAGGAATAGCGCTGCTATCGCGTTACATTCAAGTAGTCTTCACTAGGTTTTCATACATCTTGAGCACTTACAGACACTCACCAATATTTAAGGTACTATATTTTATGGTGTGCTTTGGTTTCGGTGTATCGCGAGTTAGTTGTTAACGGTTTGTGTTTACATGAAGTGCGGATCTAAGAGTGGAGCAATTATAACCATATATTTTGTAGTATTTTGGCCTGTGGAAAAACCTATATGGTGACCATTCTTAGGCCACTGAGGACAGTTTTATTTAATATTACCTGTTACTGTTGCTCTTGGATTGTCTGTTTCCTTTGATGTATTTATATAGGCTTATACACACGCATACACACACACGCACTCTCTTGGGTACGCCCCACTCTCTCATGTACGCCCCAGCGCACCGTACACACACACACACACACACACACACACACACACACACACACACACACACACACACACACACACACACATACATACACACATACGCCCGCACTTCACTATGCAACTTTTCCTCTGCTGTCCCTTGCGGCAGGTTGCGGCTCCTTTTGTCCCCGAGGCCGGGGCCTCTGCAGTAGAGTGTGCGCCCTAGGGACGGGGTTACGTGGGCGCACATTTAAAACATTTTTATTCTTGAATGTTTTCTGTGCTTCGGCTCACCTTTGGCGATGTTGGCGATCACGTACTTTCGGTTATTTCTAATGCGCGTCCACGTTCCGGAAGCTATTGTCTCTGGGATGGATGGGATCTGGGTTTCAAGGTGAAGGGTTTCGCTGGTGGTTCGGTGGGAAGCAGAGAGGAGTTTCTGAATGGAGAGGTTTTGGAGGGTTTGGATTTGTTTTAAGGCGGTTTTGGAAGCATTGGCCCAGGTCACATATGCATACAGGACCACCGAAAGAATGAAAGACTTATATAAAGTTAATTTGGGTTTAATTTGCAGCAGTTTGCTGCGGAAGACAGGGGCGCATAATTTTAGCCGCTGTCTGTCTTTGTTGACGCTATTTTTATGTGGGTGGACCAGGCACATCGTGCGGTCCATGGTGACGCCTAGGTATTTAATATGCCGACGACAGTGCAATGTTTGACCACCAGTGTTAGGTCCATTGCCAAGGCGTGGTGCCGCTTTGTGAAATGAATCAGCTGACATTTGTTAGGATTAATTTTGATTTTTACATATCTTTGCATTTCTGCAAGGCCGAAACGAGGATTTTATGGTGGCTGCATATTGTAATGGTGTCAGTATACACGGCGACCTTTTGTCTGGCATCCACTGGGAAATCATTTGTAAGCACTGTATACAGTAACGAGGACCTGATTGCCCCTTGTGGGACGTCAGCCCGCATCACTCTCTCTCTCGGGAGGAGTAGCCCAGTTGGGCGTAGAATCGGTGATTTCTAAAAAGTTGTGCAGCAAGAACAGATAATTTTGAAGTGCCGGAAAATTGCGGTACAGCTTATAAATCTGGCGATTGTGTTAGCACCGGGCGAAAGTGGCCTCGACGTCTAGAAGTAGCGCCATCGACGAAGACCCATTGCTAAATTATTCAGTGATGTCATCAGCTAGCTTTAGGAGCTGTAATTCTGTGGTATGTTCTTTTATAAACCCAAATTGTGAATTTGAAGGTTCATGTAGTTCTTAAACTGTTTTTGAAGTGGAGAAATTATACGTTTTTCGAGCAATTTACCAGTAGTAAACAAGAGAGTAATGCGGTGGTGGTGTTCAGGTTGTCTGGTGCTTTTACCTTGCTTTGAGAGCATAATAACCTTGACTCGCTTCCAAGTGGAGGAGAAATAGCTGTGCTGCAAACAGGCGTTAAATATCTTAGGTGCACCAGGGCTTTTCTTGAGAAATGCTTAAGTTTCTCATTACTCACTTTGTCTGAGCTGGCAGCTTTCCCATTAGACAATTTCCTAATGAGCCTCTACACTTCCTGCGGCGTGATAAGGGATAGTTGTTGCTCTTGCTTCTGCGCCTCCCAAGTTTGTACCCACGCCTGAACTTCCCGTGCTGGATCACGGTTGGTCACTGGGTTTTCGGTGAATCTGTCTTGGAGGCAGTCAGCGAAGACCTCGGCTTTCTCCTCTGCGGAGAAGTGCAGACCGCGTTGAGTGTACAGCACCTCAGTTGCGGAGTTGATGCTTGTGCAGACCTTGAATGCCTTTAATAATTACCACAAAGAAGAGTTCGAATGGGTGGTACTTAACACTTTGTTTTCTCACTGTTCAATTTTTGTTGATTTTAATTTGCTGCCGAATGACGTTGCGTAGCCATTTTGCTAGCGCTCTATATTCGGGTTGACAGGTATACCGCTACATGCTTGTCAAGCGTCGTCTCCGCGCAACGAACTGCTCTACCTTGGGGTACGTGCAAAAACTGGGTGTTTTTGTGGTGTATGAGGTAGCATTTCTTTTGGCCGCACGTAGCGAGGCAGTTAAGATTTTCATGGTGACATCTATGTCTGCCTCGCTATAGTATGACAGCCTGGGTTGGGCCATCCTATGGATTTCAGTGGTAAAGATATTCCAGTCGGTGTCCGCCTTATACGTGGGCCCAGAGGTCCCGGTATGTCGAAGCGCACAGGAAAATGATCGGAGCCCACGCTGTGATACACAGTGGAATTATTTGTGAGTGTCGCATTTTTTCAGAGCACGAAGTACAAAATTCCAGGATCAAACTTCCCTTATCTCTCCCAAAACTTGGGTTCTGTGGGAAGGTGTACCTCAATATCGTCATTTTTTGTTATAAGTTCAACCAGGGCATTTCCGGCCGCGTTTGCTCGGCGACAGTACCACCAGGGGCATTGAAATCTCCTGAAATTATAACATGGTCCTCTAGAGCGAAGATTTGTTCGAGGTCTTGTATGAACTCTAGGGAGTTAGGGAACCAATAAAGTGCTAGCAGCATCACCGTTCTGTTATTAACACGAGTTTTAAGAAGCGTGCGCTCTAACACTGCCAGTGGGGGCAGCATATTTGGAGCATGAGCAACTGTGTTATTGAACAAGATAGCAGTCCCTTCATCTTGACTGCCAAGTCGTCGTTCCGAAATATTTGGTAACCTTGGAGCTTAAAAGTGTACTCTTGTTTTAATTTGGTTTCGCAGATAAATGCAACGTCATTTTTTTTACGCTGTAGGTGGTTTTCAAGTTCGTGTTGAGAGGTGATGCTGAGATCGCTTAAACCAAACAGTTTAAGTTTAGTGTTCTTCGAGTTTACGCTATAATTTGTTAAATAGCAAACAGAAGCCTCTAAATATAGCAGGAATTCAACAGGAAGGAAGTACACTCTAGCTACAATAATAAGACTTGGTGAGTTTTCAAGTAATTAATTAATTTTCAAGTCTGTAAGATCATATATCCTTAGAATTGAATTAGGCTAAAACAAACAAATGGCTGCTAACAGCAGCCAACAACGCCACCAAAGGAATTTCAACCATAAAGACACGCTAGAACGACTGACAGTCACCAACCCAGGGAACGTAAGCATAAGAGATACCACTACAGAAATGATAACAAACCACAAAGATACTATACAGCTCACCAAGTAACATACTCTAAAGCACTACAAACGCCACCCAACAGAGAACAAGCAATTTTATTGTTATTGAATCAAGAGAGAGCATTTCAATAAAAGATTACGTTCTAAAAAAAGCGGTAAAGTAGGAAAACTAACGGACCCAACAAACATAAGATTTGTATCAAGAATATCAAATGGACGAGTTTGCCTTTATTTAGTGAACAAGAAAATAGTCGAGGAGCTCACGACTAAGAATGAATTAATAGTAATAAACAATGAATCATTGTACCTCAGACCTTTACTGTCAAAAAATAAGAGAATTAACCTATCCAATGTGTGCCCAGTAATCCCAAATAGGTCCATAGAAGATAGCTTATTAAAACTAGGTGTAAATATAGCATCGACTATTGAACACATACGAGCTAATATCTCTATACCAGGTTTTTCCTTCATCATGAGCTTTCGTAGCCAGATATATGTAAATCCAGAAGACCTAGAGAAACTCCCAGAGAGCATCTTGATTCCCCACGACGGAGCAAATTATTGGGTATATATCTCCATGGACAACCCTATCTGATTTCTTTGTAAACAAAATGCATATGACTTGGCCCCGATCTTCTCTATGCTCACCTTCCTAAATTATAATGCTAACGGGCTAAAATCCAAGCGCCTAAGTTTCCTTTCGCTTCTTTCTCGGCACAACGTCGACGTTGCTTGTGTTTCCGAAACAGATCCAACCCCTCCTGAGAAGTTTACTGTTCCTGGATACAGAATTTACCGGGAGGTTCGTTACGCTGCCGTGACCTCCGGTGAGTTCCACTATCATTAAACGCCGTATTAGGCACCACTCTCTCTGTCTACCTCGACTTCGTTGCTTCGAAGCGTGCGTTATCCAAGTCGCCACTGCTAACGGCCAACTGTTTACCATTTTGGCAGCCTACAAACTGCCCCCTAACACTGAGTATTCAGGATTTGCATCCTTTATTTTCTACCACTGCCCCTATCATTTTTCAAGGAGAGGTGAAGAGCAAAAATGTCATCTGGGCTACCGAGTCAGTACACCTAACGGTCGTCATCTTAGCGAGCTGCTGATGCCTGTAGTTTCCACCTCGTTGCCCTTGATGAGCCAATTGTTTACCCTAATAACGCCAGCCTCCACCCAGATATTTTAGATGTCGCTCTAATAAAGAATTTTAAGCAAACCCTCCTCTTGCACGTGCTGCCTGAAATAGAAACCGACCATTGTCCGTTTTTATAACCTTTCATCTGGATAGAACTTACTCTACACACGTTCCTCCCTTGATACAACGACACGTAGACTGGGACCAGTTTCGGCATTACCTCAACCGGAGCTCTACCCGCATTTTCCTTTGACACAGAAGCAGGATGTTGATATGACTATAACTCATTTCACCACTACCGTTATTGCGTCTTTCGATCGCTTACCAGTGTTTCCTGGTGTGCTGGCCACCACCCACAATTGCATGGAACGCTGCATCCGACGGTTCTTCAGCCGCTTAGAGAGAAGCATCGCATCCGTCGTTGCTGGCAACTGCACCATCAATCCCAGCAGCGTCATAGATTGAACCACTTGACGCGGCAACTTAAGCGTGCGTTGGATGAATGCCGCTATTCTTCGTATCAGCGCCGTATCTTCGTATCCTCACAAGAGAGCAGTCTCTGGAAGGAAACCAGCTGCATTCTACGGGAATCACCTCTGATGCCACCTCTCCGCTGCACTGGTCGCCACTACACCAGTGACAGCGAAAAGTGTGAGCCTTTGCTGACAATTTTGGGACAGTCTCTACACCCAGCTCAGTCGCTGATGCTGTTCATAAATTCTCTATAGAGGACCAGACTCTTTTTTCTCCGAGTGTTCCTGTGCCCATCAAGTTTACTTCAGCGAGTGAGGTTCGTCGCCTGTTTAACACAGTGGTATTCAAAAAGGCTGCCGGTCATGACCGTATTCCCAATATTGCTCTTAAAAAGTTTTATCGCAAAGCCCACGCCATTCTCGCCCCTTTCTTCAACACTCTACTCCACTTGGACTATTTTCATGACCGTATTCCCAATATTGCTCTTAAAAGGTTTTCTCGCAAAGCCCACGCCATTCTCACCCCTTTCTTCAAAACTCTGCTCCACTTGGGCTATTTTCCTACCTTCTGGAAATCGGCTAATGTTATAGTTCTGTACGAGCCCGAAAAAGCTGCACATCGAGCTTCGGGTTATCGCCCAATAAGTCTTCTACCGGCACCGTCCAAAATGTTTGTAAATATGTGCATTTTAAAATTGTTATCCACCTCAGTGTTACCACCATTTCAATTTAGCTTTCGGCAACGGCAATCTCAAGTACCAGCTTCTTCGCGTTATCGAACACATCGCTCAATCCTTCGACAGGAAGCAGCTTAACTTAGCTGCCTTCTTAGATTTCAGTCAACCCTTTGAAAAATGCTGGCATCGTTGTCTGTTGTTTAAACTTCATAATGTTGGTCTTCCTGATTACCTATATTAGTTAATTTACAGTTTCCTACTCGGTCGCACTTTCACCGTCACTTTAGGTTCAGACCTTTCCTCCTCTTGACCCGTTCTTGCTGGTGTACCTCAGGGTTCCGTCTTATTTACATTTTAGACATTTCTCTCCTGTAGTTTGTCAGTTTGTCCATGTGCGCCCACGATACAGCCTTATTTACCTCCTATAAAGATATTCACGTAGCTGGCAATCATCTTCAAGGCGAATCGCTTTCAACCACAGTAAATGCGAAATTATGTGTTTCACTCTCCGGCGGCTCGCATCTCCTGCACCTGTTTTCTTAGATAACATCCACATACCTTGGAAGCGCAAGGACAACACAGTAAAATATTTGGGAGTACTGTTTGACCGCCGACTTACCTAGAAGGCTCATACCAACAGTAAACTCAACTTGGCTTATTTCCTGCTTTCCAAGGTTTATCCCCTGATTAACAGTAACTCTTCTCTGAATAGTGTTACAGTTCTTATAGTTTACACTTCCTTACTTTGTCCTCCTCTCACGTGTAGATGTCCTGTGTGGGGAGGCGCAGCTTCTCGTAAAATTGCGGCCAAGCAGTCCTTTCAGAGTGTACTTGTACCTACGACTCGCTCTACATGCCCCCTGGTTTGTTCGGAACACTCAGCTACCCCCTGAAATTGGAATTCCCTCCATAACGGACTTCATTCGTCATCAGGCTCATCGCTTCTTTGGCTTTTCTTCATCAGGTACCAAGTGTGGTCCATAGTTCTCAGCCTTCAAACCGCATCCGCAGTCGTCTGCCACAAGATGTTTTGCTACCAACTGAGAACCTGTCGGACACCACAAAAGTGGATTGAGATATTCTACAACGTTCTCAGCAGGTGCTTGTTCAGGAGGGAGCTGTGGAAGTTGAGCTCATTCCTGTTACAGAATTCTTGTTAATATTTAGTATGTTGTGTTAATTTTATTTCTCTGTAATTCTCGCTTATCTGTATAGCGCTGCAACGCTGACCCGATAAAAAAGGCTCCTGTGGGACGAAATACCGGCACACTGGTGACGTCGATGTGATCCTCGCAATTGATAGCGTCGTTAAACAACAACATAATATTGTTAAGTCTGAATTTACAGCAAAATCTTTGTATCATACTTCGGGTAGAATATAATACTTCTTACTTGGTATAATTAGATAAATAATAGAGCGCAAATGTTTGCAGATTAGATCATATAAAGCTTAAAGCGGAAATTTTAAATATCTAATTAATACATATTAAAACTGGTTCAATCTATGAGGAACTATGCCCTTGTATGTCGATGTAAATGTGCATGTAAAAACCTGGAGATGGCGTCTTTCCAAAAGGTTGCCTAATGTGCAGCAGCTTCTTACCTGAAAGAAAAAGAAAACTACATCAGATTTATAGGATACAAAGCATGTAACCATCTAAATATTTCTTACATTACATGAAGAGATGCCTGTATGAGAACTAAGATAGTCGTTTCGCCAGAATCTCAAATACACAAAATTAAACGCATCAAATATCTAGACAGTGGGCTGGAAAAAAACCGAGTTTAAGATGTAGAGTGATATTTTCAGATACACCAAAAAGGTGTTAAATAATGTTTATTGAAGTATCGCCAATCAATCCATACCCGACCTAATCATTTTCTGCATTTTTGGCCCCAGCAAATTAAAAACCACACCATTCTAAAGCCACTGAAAACTCTTATCAGTGCAGTAATTGATAAATAAGCAATATCGCAACTGCGCATTGTTTTCTGCAACATTTTCGTAAAATAGGTGCCAGGAACATGTGGTGGTAGTATGTGTTAGCCAACGACCATGGCAAAATCTGCTAAGTTCAAACTTTTAAACCAGAGTCAATGAGAAGCTTCCTGAGCCAGCAGACAACACAGCGTCCAATAGGAGAGTAAAGAAATCTGACTTCCATGCGGGAAAACCGAAGACCATCAGTTTCTAGCATTTGAGGGTTGTTTCCGGGATAAGAGGGCACTCCCAACAGTTTCTGTCGCCCAGAGAACACGC
This sequence comes from Tenodera sinensis, assembly GCA_030765045.1. Lineage (NCBI taxonomy): Eukaryota > Metazoa > Arthropoda > Insecta > Mantodea > Mantidae > Tenodera > Tenodera sinensis. The sequence goes on along the minus strand of JAUKNM010000024.1, from coordinate 926,837 downwards.
GGCTCGTGATTATAGGAATGTGACGCCCGAACATTCGCGAAATTTAGATGTGAGACATAATAATACGGAGACAGTAAATAGTGAGTGGAATATTGTAGTGACCGAGAGAATGGTACATTATACCCGTGCGAAAGACTAGTACGTAAATTGCCACGCAGAAGAGAACTTCTTCGAGACGGTATAGAAAATCACGGAAGACTATGATTATCAGAGTTCACAAACTTGCAGGAAACATAGCAGTGAGGAAGCGGTATTAGAGCTAAGTAATTCCCGATTATTATTTAAGTATACCTTGCCGCACTTTTTTCCTTTTTCCTCTTCCCGCCATTGCACTCCGCGACACCAGTAACATTTCAAGCCTTCTGCCAACCATAAGAGCTGGACCGAACCTCAAACTGTGCTACCTAGTCCAATCAACACAGAGGTCACATTTGAGCCGGGCAGCCCAAAGTAAAGGAGTAGTGATATTCATCAGGTGTAAGGTAGAAGGACTTACGAGTATCAGTCAGGGATCCAAAGAAGTGCAGCAGGAAACCTCCAAGGTTGCGATACGAGCAATTGCTGCAGATGTAAACGTTTCCACAGTCACGTTCGACCAAGGTCTTAGATATTTTATCTGTTTTGATTAAAAGAATAATGTATACTGCTTTGTAAGTAATCTACAGCAAATATACAGCTCACTTATGCTGAGCAAATTTAATTTTATAACTAAATATCGAATAACATTTAATAGTAAATGTTCATGTTGCAACAAGGCGAAAAGTGCTAGGTATGTTAAAAAACAGGTTCTATTGGATTCACACTTCAATGGATGAATTTTTATCTTAAAGTAAGAAAATCTACTTGCCTACTGGCTAGGGTCTATAAAATGAGAAAGATATTGGAAAAATTATTTGATTGAAATTACTATGAATATTAAATTATTAAAGGATTGAAGCTGATACATTAATGGGTGAAACTTAACATTATTGTCACCTACGTAGTACCCTCATGTTTAATTCACTTTTATATAGAAATGACTAAATATTAGCCTAAAAGAACACGTAAATAAAAAAACGGCTTAAGAAATGTAAGCAAGCCATTGTGCAGACATGAAAACAGTAATGAAACAAATGAAGCTAATAAGGCTAAATTAGCATTTCTCATTTTAAATTATTGGAGAGCTAAGTTGACATTAATACACCCCTAATTAATTAAAATAAACTTCTTATTGTTGCCAAGTTTTGTTCTTCACTTCTTCAAGTAATTAACCTCCAAATTACTGAGTATGGAATGTCCGAAAGGAGTTTTTGTTCTTGTGCGAACAGAATGCAACTGCACACTTCTCACATTTCACCTATGAAAAGCCCTTGCACCCAGGCATTTTGCACATATGCCTCACTTCTAAGTAAGTTAGCAGATGTCCCACTTGGTAGCACAAATTTTGGTGTGGTATTCTTGAGGTGAATGCTATGGGATTTGTCTTTCTCCCACCCAGACTTAGAGGGAACTCCTGCAAGATGAGCTTCAGGATTTTCTTGATGAGGTTCGGGTACGACTTGTGTTAAAACACCGTTTCCAACAAGATGGTGCATGTACCTCTAAAGGCCCATTTCAACTAGCTGTACCCTGGTCGCTGAACCAGCCTAGGTGTCATATCAAGAATATAGCGCTTGAAACACATCACCATCAAACAGAGGTCTTACCTCAAAAGATCGTTGAAGCTTGTGCCTCTGTCACAGCCTCAGTCCTCAGAAACATCCATATGGAGACAAGAGGAGCGTAGGAACATTGTGTCAATCAACAAGGTAGCTTATAAACACCTATTCTGTGAATGAAGTCAGCATATCTGTAGCGCTTGATGACAATAATAAGGAATAAATAAGGCATACAGTAATAATAAAAATAAAAATAATAATGATAATGATAATGATAATGATAATGATGATGATCATATTAATAATAATAATAATAATAATAATAATAATAATAATAATAATAATAATAATAATAATAATAATAATAATAATAATAATAATAATAATAATAATAATAATAATAATAATAATAATAATAATAATAATAATAATAATAATAATAATAATAATAATAATAATAATAATAATAATAATAATAATAATAATAATAATAATAATAATAATAATAATAATAATAATAATAATAATAATAATAATAATAATAATAATAATAATAATAATAATCAGGATTAGGATTTTATAGGTGCGCAACATTTTTCTTAGGGTAAATTTAATGTCTTCGGAAAGATAGCGCAATGTGAAGCTTTGTTTTTAGTTGCCAAAAGACGCATTGTTTCACGCTCTTTTTCCCTTTTTGGGTACCTTTATCCCTTATCTGTCTTTTTTGTTTTATGTTTCCTTCCATTTTACTCTATATGATTTTAATCAATATAAGCTATTTAACTTTTAATTAACATCTCCTCAGCTTGCAGTGAACATGTGAAGAGTAAGTCTAACTTTTTCCGTAAACGCTGCGTGGGAGCTGAAAGCACACCTACAACAATGGAATATAATTGTGTACTACAAATCCTTTTTCTCTTGCTGTCCCGCTATAAAGCAGCCCGCTATAATGTAGCTGGCAATGACTCATTGTCATTGTTTATAGCATTCTATCCTTTTAATCTCACCAGAAGCAGTAGCCTACTTTTCGTGAATGTGAGTTAGTTACTGTGACAGACATGATCTGTTCGCGCGGATTCCTAGGTCAAGCGGAGGCAGCAGTAACCGTACACGCGTAGTTCCAAGAATTGACTGTGGGTTATGCTCGAAGCTACTAGAAATCGCAGAGACTGCAGTTCGAGCAAGAATGAGAACATTCTGATAATTGTCGCGGTGTTATATGAGAATGTGGACAGCAAGTGAATGAGTTGTGTAACAGGTGTTAGTCCTTTGTTAGCTTACTAAACGAGTGTAACTAAATTTTACCATGCTAAGGCTGTCCAGGGCTCGACTTATTGTTCTGATTCAGGAATTCAAACAAGATTTCATAGACACAGATGGAACAATATTTCGATGTACTATTTGCGATTGAAGCTGAAATAATGATACGAAGAAATAATAAGAAAGTAATCAAAGTTAAAAATTAAAAAAATGAGAAATAATAGCAAGATAAAAATATTCAGAATATGTGTTAAAGCAGAAATACATATTAAAAGCTGGTAACTCTTTTGTGAACGGTATCATTAGTGCAAGGGCAGTTGTTAGCGTAATTATCTTGAAGCAGGTCGATAGGCTAATCGATTTTTACCCTCTCAGCTTGCAAAAGTCATTAGCGACAGTGCCTACATAACCTAGGCAGCGTCACTCTGGTTAAAATTCCACGTAATGCTAGGCTCACTGAATGGATATGACGTTCTAGTGAGATAGACTCATTACTGAAAAAAGCGGAAGATCTGTTGCGTCTAGGGAAGGTTTAAGCTTGTCACAGACACTCAGCGATAGGACAATCGGCAACCAGGCACGCAGCGTGATAGCTGTGTCTTATTGCAGCGCGGTCAAAAGTATATGCCCGCCACGTGCAAGTTGTAAACTTGCACATTCTTTAGTCTACGAATATAACCAGCAGTATTATCGATATTCTTTTTTAACCCATCCGAGGGAATATCGCCTTGACGTGGCAGAGGTGCTCAGTGCTCGATCTAGACGGTCTACTAAGTGTGTCATGTTTGACTGCAGGTAGGCAAGAGGTGAGGGGTAGCAAAGAAGATTCCAAAACGGGTAGATGAGGCTCGGTAGTCTTGGTCGACGACTCATCTAGGACTCCGAAATCAAACTCCCTCACGGAGTCCTACTACGGTAAGTACGGGTTTGGCGTACCCGGGACCCCGAGCCGTACTCTCAATTGGGTTCCTCTAAGAGGTGAGAGGGCACATACCAAACGCCCAAGAAACTTTGGTCCACTAAAAGTTATTTTAAAGAATATATTCAGTATGCCAATGCAATTGATCTGACAAACAATAATTCAACTATATAAATCTATGTAATTATTAATGTTAAATTAAGATGTATTTATCAGTTTACTTTGTAAGCAAACCCAACATGTAGTATTACATATTGTAATGGAACATGTAGAACAATAAAGAATCTTTAAAAAAAAAAAAAAAAAAAAAAAATTTGGTCCACTTTTGTGTCTGACCTCCCACCTGATACCTCCCTGTACAGTCTGATGAATAACCTACGCGTGGGTTGTAGGAGGATGGGGTGACGCAAGGGGTGACTGGGTAACCGGTAAGTCCCAGCCCCTGGTTATCATGTAGGATCTGTGCTCGTATCCGCTGATAAAGGTCAGTCCCGGGGAGGAGCCATTCCATGAGCCGATGCACTCCTGAATGCGATTGGGTCCCTCTGTCCGTACATTGGGAGGTGAGATCCTAAGGTGAACATGGTCAAGGCCAGGACTCTCACCTAAGCCGGGGTGGCGCCCAGGATGTGAGCATGCCAGCAGAGACATTTGCAACGGTGGAGGATTAATGTGCCATGAGTTCTTCCAAAGCTCAAAAAAAAAAAAAAAAAAAAAAAAAAAATTACAAAACTTTGTGTAAAGGTAGTATCAGAGTCGCTACTTAGTAATAGCTGGAACTGAGGCACATAATAAATTTCTATCGGTGAGCCCATTTACTATTCAAAAGTGTTTGGATAACATTGCTGGTCCAGTAAAGTCATGCACTAGATCTCGCAATGGCACGCTCCTGGTTGAAGCACATTCAGCTACCCAGGCTGTTAAAATATTGAAAGTGAATATGTTAGCAAGTTATCCTGTACGTGTTAAGATGCACAGAACCTTGAACTCCTCGCGCGGCGTGACAAGTACCCGTGTATTGGAGGTGAATGGGGATATTCAAGAGAATCTGACAGAACAAGGCGTCATTCACGTATACCGGGTTCAACGCAGAGAAGGTGGTGAGTTACAGCCAACTAATACCCTATTCCTGACCTTTGATCGGGTAGATCTCCCGCAAAGGATTAACGCAGGATATGAATCCATCGAAGTTAGACCTTTCATCCCGAACCCACTCAGATGCTTTGGACATACAAGCGAGCTTTGTAAGGGAGATGAATCAATGTCAATCCCTCAATGCGGAGATGAATTCCACGGTGGTGCATGTACTGCAGCCCCATCATGCGTCAACTGCAGAGGTGAACATCCATCTTGTTCCCGAGATTGCCCCCGATTTTTAGAGGAAAGGACGATCCAAGAGATACGGGTTAAAGAGAAAGTGCCCTTGTCAGAAGCCCGGAAGCCCTTGGGTATACGCCAACCCTTTGTTTCAAGATCTTGAAACTATAGCTCAGTAGCAGCTAAACTGGTACTGAGCAGAGAGACCGTAACGCAGACCAGCGATTTCAATGGGGCAACAATTTCTGAAAAGACCCTTGCAGCTCGTAGCTCTGTTCCAAAACTTTCAACATCAGCGCGTATATCTGTATCAACGTCTACAAAAGCTGTTCGTGAAAAAAAATACAACCGTTAGATCACCAACAAGAATGTCAAACTCAACACAGAAGACTAACAAGCCTGTAATCTATAATGCCTCACAGATAAAGTTTAAGAACAGCTACAAAAGCAATGATTTCCTCAAGGAAGATAAGCCTGATCCCAGTACATCAAAGGGATATTAGAGCCAAAGATCTCTTGGAAGATGCTCTTTTGGGGAATTTTCAGGGGTGGATTCAGACCGCCGTCTTTCATCTTCGCCGATCCCCATTAACAACCTGTTCGAGACACTCTAACCCAATTCTCTATGGGAAAACGGAAGTCCTTGGCAGGGGACCTAGAGGTAGACCAATCTGCCCACACTGGGAGAAACCCAGTGGAAAATAGGCGCGAAAAAGCGTCCGAGAAGAAAACCAGGCAAGAGAGAAAAAAAAACGCCTAAATTATTTCGACAACCGCCTACTCCAAAGTAATGCAGAGTTACCCTGAAATACCTGTCCCATATAAATATCAATATGGCTATCCTACAGTGGAACACACATGGTATTAGAACACAACGACCAGAACTTGAACTTTTGCTCAAAGAAAACGAACCTTTGGTCGCATGTTTGCAAGAGACTAAGCTGCGTCCACAAAACGCTTTCCATTTAAGCCGATACACCCCGGTATGGTGTGATGTTACACCAGAAGAGGGTGTTCCGGCACATGACGGCGCTATGATGCTTGTGAGAGATGACATATATATACAGGGTGTTAGGGGTATGAGTGCGCAGACTTCGCGTGCTGGGAGATCCAAATATGACTAATAATAAAGTCCAATAACAACTCCATCTATCTTGAAAGGTAAAGGAAATAATCGAACATTATTGAATACATTATCAGCACAGTCTGACAACACGGGCCGAATGTTTCGTTTTGGTTTACGGCCAGGTATGCGTTCACACCTACAACGGGTTAAGGTATAAACTAGGCTAGCGCGTGAAATCCGGTTCGCCACGTGCCTGTGTGTTTCTTGTTAGCTAATGCCAGTAACGAGGGATGTGGTGGTTTACTTTTAAGCTATTCAGTCGTATTCACGAGAACGAAACTAAAAGCTGCGTAACAGGCTACGCATAAGGTGTAGTCCAATGATAAGAGATAGCTACTTCAAATGTTAAGTATGGCAATACCTCATTCGTGTAATTGTGTAATTACAGCCAGCCGCTTTTTGCTAAACGGGAAAATCTGTTATAAAGAACACAACTTTGGGGCCGGAACAGCCTAAATGGCCTAAGACGTGAAGAAGAAGAAGAAGAAGAAGAAGCAGAAGAAGAAGAAGAAGAAGAAGAAGAAGAAGAAGAAGAAGAAGAAGAAGTAGAAGAAGAGGAAGAAAAAGAAAATTATTAATGGTCAATAACTGCAAACTCAACAAGATGTCTTTTACAGTAGATGTTCAAAATGTGCTCCGTGAGAATCTATGCAAGCATCGCATCTTCTTAGCCAATTTTGCCCTACCCTCGTTAGAGCTTCTGTGTTCTGCTCAATCTCATGGGCTGCTTCAAACATTCGTGTGGGAAGATCATCAAGCGTTGCGCTTCACGTGTGTTGCAATCGGTTTTGCCCTAAGCAAGAAGCATATCTAAATACTCCTGATTTGTAAAGACTGTCATAGTTCTGAATACATTTAACGCACCTGAAGCGCTGACAGAACCTGCTGTTGTGCACTGATGTCGCGGGTGTAGTTGTACTGTCAACATTCGCTCACTTTCCTCTCTTCTTATGCACTAATGTTGCGGGGTTGCCAAGCGTATGCCCACGACTTTATTCCAATAGACACGCTGGAATCCAGTCCTTTCATATCATTTTGTGGCTAAACGAATCATTTTAGCAACATATGGTAAAGACATAAATAACCCAACTTTTGTAGCTCTACTTCGCTGTTCTAATTGCAGAAGTAAACGATAACGGAGTGGGGACATTAGCAATCACACTTATGACCAGTTTTAGCTTTTATTTATGAAACTATACACTATAGAGGAAAATGGTACAGGAACTTATGCATCCGTTTAACGTCAGGAAGTTGCCTTTAAAGTCTGCGCACTCATACCCCTAACACTTGTATATGCAATCTGTAGCATTACGGTCTGATATCCAATCAGTTGCAATAAGGATCCTACTGCCAGACATCCATTTCACCATTTGCAATGTATATTTGCCTCCGTCCCATGACTTCTCGCCCATTGATTTAGAAGATCTAGTTTCCCAGTTACCAACAGAACCGTTTCTGTTGGTGGGAGACTTCATTGCGCACCACCCACTGTGGGGCTCAAGTCGCGCTTGTGTCAGAGGCAAGCTCCTCGCTGTCTTCCTGGCCAGTTACAACCTAGCTCTCCTCAACACTGGAGAGCCTACATTCATTTCTGACTCTTTCAATAGTTTCTCGCACCTTGATCTTGCAGTTTGTTCACCTCAGCTGACAGTCTCATTACAATGGAATGCCATCTCTGATTGACACTCTAGTGACCACTTTCCATGTCTTATTAGCCTCTTAACGCAAGATACATGTTCCACACGTATGCCCAGATGGCGTTTGGACCATGCCAACTGGAATCTTTCCACCCAGTTGGCTGTATTTACGTACAACGAGCACGACTCAGTGAATGATTTGGCACAGCATCTCACGGAGACGATTCTTTCTGCTGCTGAACAATCCATTCCGCGGTCGAACTCACAACAATCTCGATTTCCTGTCCCCTGCTGGACGGAAGAATGCCGGGATGCCATTCGTGCTCGGAGGCGTGCTCTTAGGGTTTTTCAACGTCACCCTACTTTGGATAACCTAGTCCAATACAAGAAAATGCGCGCCAGGTCCAGACCAGTTATTGAGGATAGCAAAAAGTTATCTTGGAGCAAATTTGTGGCCTTATTTAACCGACACACACCTTACTCGGTTGTGTGTGATAGGTTAAGGCGTGTTGCTGGTCGACCAACCCATATAGCAATTGCGGGACTGAAAACAGCCTCAGGAGCTGCTGTTGATCCACTTGAGGTTGCGAACAAATTTGGCAGTGCTTTCGCTCAAGTGTCTAGCTCGGAAAACTACTCCCCTGGGTTCCTTCCAATTAAAATTCAGGTAGAATCTCAAGGCTTCTTAGTGCACGGCGTTCTTACAACGGCGCCTGCAGCAATGTTTGCACAACCTTAGAGAATGGAGCTCCAAAAAGGGCTTCCGTTTCTCCACTGAGAAGTCAATCTACGTTAATTTCTGGCGTCGTAGGAGACGTTTACCACCTTCCCTCCGTTTCGATCCGGACTTACTTCCCTTCGCAGATGACACGCATTTCCTGGGTATGATCTTCCACAGGAAGCTTAGTTGTTCGTCGCATATTGCACAGCTAAGAGCACTGTGACTGTTTCCTAAATATCATGCGAGTACTAAATGGCAAATCGTGGGGAGCGGATCGGACAATTTTGTTGCGAATGTATCGCGCACCCATCCGATCCAAAATGGACTATGGATGTACTCTTTATTCGTCAGCACGACCATTTGTGCTGAGAAGATTAGATGCGGTCCTCAATAGGGTCATCCACATTGCAATAGGAGCTTTTCCAACAAGCCCAGTGGTGAGCCTTTACGCCGAGTCCTCAGAACCTCCTCTGCAATATCGGCGTGAGATTCTCTTGGCAAATTACGGTTGTGCGCTCAGCTGTATGCCTAAACACCCAACGCTCGCTTCTTTTTTCACCCCCACGCTAAGAGAACTATAGGAATAGCACCCTTAATACTAAGCTTGTGGGGTTTCGTTTCCAAGATCTTCTAGTGAAGCTTGGAGTGGAACTGCCTAGGATGTTTGCCAAGGACGAGAAGCTTTACCGCCCTTGACTATCTGGCACGCCGCATGTAGATCTGGGGATGACCGTACACCGAAAATCCAACGATGCCTATTTCTAGTATCCGCACGTGTTTTTTAGAATATTTGTCAAACTACACTGACCGTCGATCTATTTACACCGATGGGTCAAAGAGCACCAACGGTGTTGGATGTGCTTATGTTTATGGAACCGAATCAGATACATTCGGTTTTCCAAATAGCACTTCCATTATCAGTGCAGAGCTTTATGCAATTTACCGAGCCGTTCTGTATGTGTGACGTCGTAAATTGGATGACTGATTTTGAGCGATTCCCTTAGTGCACTTCAAAGCCTTTGTGCGCTGTACAACCCCCACCCTATTGTACAACGGATCTAGGATGCCCTCCATGTTTTACAGGCTTCTAGTGTTGACGTGGTGTGTGCATGGATTCCTGGACACGTAGGTTTGCCAGGGAATGAAATGCCAGCAAAGACGGCTACTACAGAACCCAGTATTACCATCACACGTGTTACTTCGGAAGACTTTAGGCTTGAAGTGCGGAGAGCGGTGCTGTCGTCCTGGTACGAAGAGTGGTCAGCTCTCCGTGGTAATAAGCTTAGAGAAGTAAAAGAACTTCGGATTAACATGGCAACTTCCTGTCGCATATCTCGCCGCGAGTAGGTTAGATTGGCTGGATTAAGAATAGGGCACTGCAATTTGTCGCATGGTTACCTATTTAAAAGGGACCCTGCCCCTCTATGTCCACTGTGCGACAACCTTTTGACTGTCCATCACGTGCTGCTAGAGTACTTCTCTCTAGCGCACCTTCAGGATTCTCTGCAGCTGCCTGCCAGACTTGCAGAGGCCTTAGCGGACAACAAAACAGCGGTTGATAAGTTTTTAGCGGAGTGTAGCATCAATTTGAGGACTTAAAACTTGAGATATCTCTTTTTATGCTTTTTGACATATTTATCACCTTGTTTCATATCTGGCTATTGCCACTGTTTTTAACTCTTTGTGTATATTTTCCTTGTTGCTAGTATTTTTATTTTTGAAGGAAAATTATATCTAGCTATTGCTATGAATCTTTTAAGGGCGCTGATGACCTCAAAGTTGAGCACCCTTAACAAACCAAATCAAGTTAATCTATTAGTACTCGGTCGGCAATTTCTCGACAAGTTAGTACAAGTTTCTGATATAAATTAAGTTAGTAAACTTGATTTATATCAGAAACTGGTGTTGTTGTTATTCACAAACATCCACTCATACCCCGAGTTAAAGAGTAAGATTGCTTGAGCTAAGCCCGGGAAACAACGAGACGACATATTGTGTATTGCAAATACACTGGCGCCCAGAACATCATATCTTCAGCAGAACGGTGAGTTCCCAAGTTACCCCAGCGATGGCACGGTTGTTGCTTCAAACCGACGACCATAACGTGGAGCAGTCAAAATTGCTTCACGATTCAGTAATTTCGTTAGATGAAAAACACCGGCGAGATCGCATAAAATTGCACATTTTCAGCTCTAAGCATCAAATGAACAAGACTCTTCACTCAAATCGCGGCAGCCTCTATTACGAATTGCGTTTCAACACAGTTCTTTAAAAGCCAAAATTTAAGGAAATAAACATTGAGTTGTGTGCAGCTCTTACACAAGTAGGAATTCCTCTCAATAAGGTGAATCATCCAGCCTTCAAGGGATCTCTTGAAAAATACACAAAGATGTCAATGCTGAATGAGAGTACTTCAAGAAAAAACTACATGGAGCCTGTTTACCAAGAAACCATACAAAGAATCAAGGAGAAAGTGTCTGATTGCAATGTGGGAATAATTTTGGATGAAACCATAGACTCAATGTAACAATATGTTTTGAACATTTTAGTTTTTCCCTTAGCAGGGGAGAAAGTTAAGCCCATGTTGTTAGAAATGCATGAGCTACACACATAGAGCCAATACCAGTACAGTGATGCCATCAATTATGGACTTTTGTCAAAAACTCTGGCCTGCTGGTATCGAGTTTGAAAAACTTCTTGTGGTTACGGACCAGACTCCATACATGGTTTCAGCTGTTAACCAATCGAAGCCCTTATTTTCTAAGTTGGAACATGCGACAATGCTTGGTTCATGTCCTTCACAGGGATTGTGAATCCAGGAAGGAATGCAACATCCTAAATCAGTTCATCTCTGCCCTGCAGAAGATTCTGCTGAAAGCTCCGAATCGTGTTGTGGTCTACAAGGAAACCACTGGCCTGCCCCTTCCAAATGTCTCAGTCATTACTCGCTGGGGATCTTGGATCGAGTGTGCTGCTCTGTTGTGTGAGAATTTTGACAAAATTAAAGAGTTTGTGCTTTCTTTGGATCCAGCCGACGCAGGTGCAATTTCTAAGGCATACCAACTTCTGTTACCGGAGAAAATATATAATTTGCAGACAGAACTATATTGTGTCCATAGTTACAAGTACCTGACTACTATTAGAACAACAAGGTTTGGAAAAGGAGAAACGAGGTGATATTTTTACTTCCGTGAAGGAGCAGTTTGATGGCTTTACCAAAGTCTTCAGAAGAATCCGGACATTGAGGGTTTCGCCAAATCTGTAGAATTGCCATTCCGAGTGAAAACAAGATTTGGCCCACTGGTTTCTGTGGATGTTGAAAGAAGCTTTAGCATCTACAAGGCCATTCTATCTCCAAATAGAAACAGACCTACTTTTAAAAATGTAGAGACACTTAATGTCTTGAAGCATAACAGTTTCATGTTTTCCTTCTGATGAGTGATAACTTGATGTACTTGTTTGTAATTCAATAAATTAGAATAGAGGAAAGAGAAATTGTTGAATTAGTTGAGTAAACCAGCACCTTTCTGTCCCCCTTTTTTACCTTATTTGACCATCTTTTCCCTTCCTTATTTCATCTTAAATTTGCACCTAAAATCCTAACCCTGATAATAATACAAAAATACAACAATAACATAAATAAAAAATGAACAAATGGCAATGAAACATTACGTGCCCTCATGCTTGCACTTTACCTTCTATAATTCGTAATGTTAAACTATAGCACCATATACAGGGGTGAGCTTTTCCCCTGGAAAATAGATATATTTTCGGTTGTTTATGCTGTTATTCTCTATTATCTATCCGGAATAAACACGCAAGTTCAACTGCCTCTCATGTCACGTCTTCGCTGAGAGGCAGAGTACCCCTCTATGGCTAGAACTCCGCCGTGGCGTTCTGCAACTGTATTGACGTACGATTGTCGACGGGCCCTTAAACCCAACTCACTGACTCACTCACTCACTCACTCACTCACTCACTCACTCACTCACTCACTCACTCACTCACTCACTCACTCACTCACTCACACACTTGACCTACGAAGGGATATCTACTTACGCCGATGCCAATGAAGTGGGTAAGCTGGTATAATACTATACATATATCTTTCTGAGACATACAAGTGTATTTACAAGCACAACAACCAAATGACGAACTATTTTTAAAGGTACAAACAAACAAACAAATAAATAAATAAATAAATAAATAAACAAGTAAACAGACAGACAGACAAAGAAACAGACAAAGAAACAAACAAATAAATAATAAATAAATTAACAATCACGCCAGAGTTTGCTTATCGATCTCTGATAATCTTGAAAAAACAGGGACTTCCCAATTGCGAGACATGATCTGTGAAGCTATTTAAAATACAAACCGATAATGCATTATCTATGATCTTTATCTAAAGAAAATTGTATCGATTTTGGAACCATCAAGGTTGCGAGCATAGATAATAATCACAGCAAGAGCGGTGGGGGCAAGCACCTCATCAATTAAGGGGATGACTCAGTCGGAGCTGCAGGTGTAATACACAGTAAAAGTAAAATTTATAGGTGCAAATCTCTGGGGTTTACACAACCATCTAGCCCAGGCAAACCTATTTTCTGAAGATACGATGTATCCGCTTTACCGAACCATTCAGCAAACGTGTTTGGCTACTGTATCGGGAGAGCAAAATCTAGGATTTGCATATCCACGTGACCTCCCCTATTTGCATACATCACACACCTCACTGTCCGTTTCAAATACGACTTTGTTAACGTTCTGTTGATGGCTATGTGTAACTTCGAACGTCACTTGATAAAGATGTATCGGTTTGTCACTATTCAACGTAAACAAAGAGCATATTTCTATGCACAGCATTAAGTCGAGTGGAACTGATACGAATCGGTCAGGCAGACTTGCATTTTGTGCTTGAATACACCCAATGTCAACCTTGAATTACTCCCATAGAGCGGAATACGATGTAGTAACTAGAGATTGCTTATACGGGGTCGTTCGGAAATGATTTACAATTGCGTCGTTTAAAAACTATCGCTCCATCTATGGGCATGTCGTCTCGTAGGACGATGAACTGATTCAGGTGTACCACGCAAGCACTAAGGGGCGTACGGAATAAGCAGGCACACGAGGCGGAGCTAGACGAAGATGGGTGAGAGCAAGTAGCCTAGCCTAGAGAGGCCACGTTGCCCTGTTCGGTAATGCGCTGTCTAGCAATCCAGTAACGGCTCATTATTATAGTGTTCCATTGAAAAGAGCTGAAAATGTTGAACCTGACTGTACAAGAAACAATATTTTAGATGGTCTGTAGCCCAAGATATCAGTAATTAAATAAACACCACCACCAGCGATAAAAAAGAAATTTCCCTTGCATCATGCTTGTTTATTTATCGTCTCAAATAATTTTCTTCTCAAGTGGGAACATGTCTGCAGAAAACGAAAAGGAGTTCAGTTGTGTCTCTTACAGTTACTGTAACTTGTTTTACTGTTAGGAAACATGGCATTATCGAAACCTAGTGGCTTACAGGGAAGTGTGGCATTCAAATGTGCGCGCCATTATTTTCAGTGTTTACACTTTTCTAAAGGAGTTAGCCTTAGAAAAAATGCGTACGAACACTGCATTTAAAATGAGTCGGGTGCCAACAGCTAAGGCATGCAATGTAAGTGAACATTCAGTGAACTTCCTGATTTCAAGTACCTATATGTTCTCTGAAGTATAGTTTTAAGTACTCTATTTTAAGGGGAACGCTGGGTGAATTTTCGAAAATCCCAAGTGCTTTCCTAGGTGTTCTAAAATTATAATGCGTGTTGTACCTGTTATAAAGAAGCGTGGCTGCAAAGTTTGAAGCATGTATGTTAAGTCATTCCTGGATTAAGTGTATTAAACCACAAATGTAAGTTGTTTTATAAACGATTCTCCTCACGATGTAATGTTCAAAATTGTTAAACAATACTGCATGTTAATGTTCCTGCTTGAGTTGTAAGATAAGTTTGCTAGGAAATAGAATTTAAATACAATTGGGTTAAAAAAAATTAATTTGCTCAATTGTGGGTTTCTATTTTGTGCGTTCCACTTTGAAAAAAAAAATGTATAGGTATATACCAAACTTTGATGAGTATGTTGTCGTAACACACTTGCCTTACATTAATAACAGTATAATAAATTTTAGTTTGCACTTATTGGGGAGACTATTTCTGTAGTTTCACTCTGATAACTTACAAATTACATCGTAAGGAACATTTTAAATGCTGAAAAATGCCTAAAATACACAACCAAGAGCGCCACAGTGGAAAAAGAATCGCAAAAACTGGTCTGAAATAGTGCTTAGGCATTTGCTAATAAATAATGTACATTTTTACTTAGAATATACAATTTAGAAACTTATTAGCAGATAAGCAGAACTTTTGGCTCCCAATATTATAAAAATATGAGAAATATCAGAAAATGGCTCAAATGCGTAACCATGCCCTCCCCTTAAATTTATTTAAATCGCCGCGTAACTCTTTTATATTCACATCGATAACAAAAAAAATCTGATGTGTTGCACTCACATGACTTTCTCTACTCTTGTACTAACCATTCTTAGAAACTCTTATTCTTATATCTTCTTCGTGTTAGTTAAGATAAACATTTGTACAACTTATTGCTTATTTCCGTGTAGGTGCAAGGGGAATGTTAGAATACAGTAGGCTTTGTGCGATAGTCAAATGTTTGAGATTCTGTTGTCTTTGCACACTTAACATATGAAAAAATGAACAACTTTGATCCATTTCACGAAAGTTCTAAGTTTTCGGAAACTCACACACATAACAAGGAATATCTCCGAAATGGTTCACCCTACAAGAAAATTTATCGGCACATAAATTGTGTATTTTAGCAAGATCTACATTTTTTGTATAGTATAATTTGGTCTATCTCTAACTGTTTACCAGTTATGCAAAAGTCGTCCAGAGTAAATACGACTATAGGGGCTATAGCCAGAAAATTCAAGATACACATTTCATTTGTCATAAAAATATCTCAAACATGACATTTTAATCAAAATGGTTAGAGCCATTTTCAAGAAAATCAAAATTTTCGAAAAATGTTCCATGTAAAGGGTAGTTTAGGGTGGGGCTATTTTCTTCAAAATCTTCGTGTCGCATCCTTGAAAGACATTAAACTTAAACACCAGCTTTGGTTTTTAACCGACTTTTCGTTTTTGAACTATGCTGTCCACAGACTGACAGACTGACAGACTGGCACACAGACACACACACACACACACACACACACACACACACACACACACACACACACACACATACACACACACACACACACACATGGACCTTTTTCTAAAAATGCTTTTTTTGGATTCAGGGGGTCTCAAAACATATATTTCCGGTGAAATCTCGACATCGAATTTTTGGGTGGAGTACAATACTTCCCCTACTTACCAGTAGAGAAAGTAATATTTACACGAAAACGCTCCTAGAAAGTCAGGTATAATAAAAAATTAAAAAGCCAGAATTGTAAGTCCAATCACTTAGGCCCAACTTTCATCATGAAGGATATAAACTCCATTGAAACAATAGATTACGAAAGAAAATTGCCTGCTTAGACGAGGAATTTATATTTGAAGCAAATTATAGGATTACAGAGCTATCGTCTCGGTTTAAAGGGACAGAAATTGTTATGGCTAGTTTTAATTCGGCACCTTGCAATCCTTCACGACCTTCGCTACTGTCTCACGTGCATATCTTCCCTCTCTTTCGCACAGCGATATGCTCCGGCAACTGCGAACATAACTGATTAGGGATTGGAGATACTCATGTGTAGGGCTAGGAAGTTCATGCATTTGCATGCTTTTTCATAGGGGTTAAAAATGTATGCTTTTACATTATGTGCACGAATTATGGAATTTTCATTTGGACATGATTTTATGGTGCATATAACACCATATTTTCTTGATTTTGATAAATGCCTAATATTTCAATATTATAGCCCCTATATTGCATATTTTAACGATTTTTATGGTTTCTTATTATTGTTTTCAATCTGGATAGTGTTTTTCCTATTGGTAGTATTGCACATAATGATGCAACTCACGAATATTTCAATATTATAGCCCCTATATTGCCTATTTTAATGATTTTTAAGACTTTTTATTATTTTTCTATCTGTATAATATTTGTCATATTGGTAGTATTGCACATGATAAAATTCGCGAGGTGGCGAGAACTAATGATGAGTCATGTTGTCATGCAGTGAATCCCCTGTTTCCATCCTTTCATTATATGTAGGTATGTGCGTAGAGAATAATCAGTGCGTTATCTGAGAGGTTTATACTAACAAAGATAAAGTGCAGATCAACATTTTGAGCAGCACGATTATAGCAACGTTTACCTACCCTCCAGTAGTTGTGCCACGGTCTTAAAACGTAACAGTGTTGTGAACTGGTTCCCAGCAAATTAAATTAGGCGTATAAAATGTTAAAGAACTCTTCAAATGCCGAAAAGAAAATCAACTTCGAGTGCTAGATTAATTAATTTACAGAAAGAGTTATTGGGTGATTTAATATATACAGATAATAGGGTACTGTTTTGTGGAGCGTGTGAGAAAAATGTATGGAGTGAGAAAAGATATCAAATAGTTCAGCACATAAGCACAGCAAAACATAAGGGGAATTTAATCAGAGAACTCGCAAACAAAGAACCTATTCAAAAACACCTAGTAGAGTGTTTAGGAAGTAGGGTTACTGAATGTTTCGATGACTTGTGTCAAGCATTTTTAGCTGCTGATATTTCCTTGTTCAACATTAATAATCCAACATTTAAATTCTTTCTTGCCAAGTACACTCGACAACATGTGCCTGAAGAAAGTACACTGCGTAAGACTTATGTAGGACATTGTTACAATAACGTATTGTCAAATATACAAACTGAATTAGCGGGTCAGTTTGTGTGGTTGTCTGTTGATGAAACCCTTGATTCTGAGCGCCGTTCTATTGCTAATATAATCGTGGGTGCTTTAAATAATGAACAAAAGACTACACCTTATCTTCTTAATGTGTGCGAATTGTGTGCCACTGACAATGTTACTGTGACCCAGTTTGTGATGGACTCTTTGAAATTACTATGGCCATGTGGAATCAAATACGATCGGGTACGTTTATTTGGTACTGATACAGGTCCTTATATAGTAAAATCAGGACAAACCCTGAAAGGTATTTTTTCTAACTTAATTCATATAACTTGTTTGGCTCACGCTCTTCATCGCATTTCTGAGACAACACGTGATTCTTTCCCATTGTAGCTAGATTTGTGTCCAGTACAAGGACGATTTTTTGTTAAATCTCCTAAAAGAGTTCAATTGTTTAGATCACGAGCACCTCATATCCAACTTCCTCCTGCACCAGTGTTAACTGGATGGGGAACATGGGTCGATGCAGTTTTATATTATGCTGAGTACATAGAAATAGTCGAAGAGGTTGTTAATTCATTGGACTCGAAAGATGCTTCATCAATAGAAACTGTGCAAAATATTCTGTCAGGCACTGGGTTGAAAGAGGTTCATAGTTTCATATCTGCCCATTTTTCGTTCTTACCAACAGCCATAACGGCATTGGAAGCTGTGGGATCTCCTTTGCATGAATCACTGTGTTTGAAAAAACAATATGTGATCTAAGTTCGGTTCCTGGTAGCATAGGACAAAAAGTGAAAGAGAAAGTCAATTATGTAATTTCAAAAAATTCTGGTTATAAACAGATGTGCGATATTCGAGACATCCTCGAAAGAAAATCATCTGTCACACCAAGAGACTTGACTCTCTCTGTGAAGCAGTTAACATCATTTAAATATGCCCCGATAACATCTTGTGACGTGGAGAGAAGTTTTCCACGTTACAAAAGTGTTTTGTGAGACAACAGACGATGTTTTACAGTTGAAAATTTGTGCAAAGTGTTAGTTGTGAACTGCAATTTGATAGTTAATTCTAGCAGCGGGACCACTTCTGCTTCAACCTCTAAGGAATAAGGTATCTTTATTTATTATTTATACTAACTCGCCTTGTCTACTGCAAAGGGACATTAATTGCTTTAATTAAATAGTGCATATTTCTTGGCATATTTTCAAGTTTTTAAGAGCATATTTGCATGCATATTTCAGTGTTTTAAGGGGATGAACTTCCGAGCCCTACTCATGTCATGTGCCTTCTTATTTCGTGTGGTAGAGTCTCATTTTTAAAGGAGATGCATGGCAGCAGTCAAGCAAGGGGGCTTAAGGGTAAGAGGGGAAGGTTGTTGCTATGGAAACGTAAACAAAGTTTGCCACATTAGCCGCACTGATAAATAGTTTACTGCTCAGGTCAGTTGTCGCTAAGCTGGTGGGGGAACGGAACTTGTTTGGATGTTCCGTTGCATAGTCACATAGTGTGTTGTTAGCCTACATCTGTAAAGACGAAAAAACACAGTGAATTCAAATTACTTTATTTGTATTGAGAACAAATTACCTTTGTTACCTTTGATAGTAAGCTACTAGAGATTACATGTTTGTGTTTTCGCTGCCGTGAGATAAACCCGAACGGTTGTTTATGAGTATTGAGGGTTATCGCTACCTATCTGGTTATTGATAACACTGCAGCTCTCCACGTGGAGAAGCTGGCATTTGACATGTATCTTCTTTTAAAAATCAGACCTTTTTATAGTTGTAAAGGGAGTGTATGGTGAAAGAACGGCGTGTGTTTGCTGTTAAGTAGAGGAAGCCATGGACAAGATGGAAGATGCCTATAATGGGCAAAGATGGACTGCATGGTTTTTGTGGATGTAAGGAGTCAAAAAAGGTGTGAAAAGGTGTGTGCACATTACATGACACGGGACTTGAAGGAGAGCAGAGTTGAGGTCTATTGTCGACTACTGGAAATGAGAATGAGGATCCACATTTTTTGGAAAAACTGGTGACGGATCACTGTTGTTCACCTGAGAAGATAGTCTTTGATCGATAACATGAAGGACACGCTTGAATGTAAAATTTTAGCAACAGTAAGAAATTACAGGCAACTGTCCACGAATGAGTATGTAGTACCCCCTAACACTGGTTCCGTGACACAATAGCGAAGTTTCCTGGAAGGTGGCAGCACTGTAATGATATTGGTGGTGAGCATCTTGAGACATTTTATGACATTTAGTCATTTTTGTAAATAAGATAAACAACACATACTATTCTAAATCATTTCTGAACCCTCTCCCCCGTATGTGTCCTGATGAATGCTTCTATTTCACTTTTGCATACTACTGAGTTCTGTACTGAGCCTTTGTTGTGTTGCTGTTTCTTAGGACATTCATTTTCCCATTAAAAGGACCCACAGTTAGTTTCTAAATGTCATTTTCGTACAAATGTTTTAAGAATATTGTTACAGACTGCTCAACAGAAATTAGTGTTTTAAATTTCATTCAGATATCTTAAATAGTGTTTGAGAGGAAAATGTATTATGCTTATTAATCATACATTCATAGGCTGCAGAAATCAATTTGGGAAATAGATATAAACTGTATAGCGTAGGGATGTGGCAAACACATCAGCAATATTTCTTTGACCCTACCAAAATATCTACATTTGGTTACTACATACCAACATATTGGACATAAAAGATACGTAAAAAGAACCAACCTAGTATCAAATATATGCAATATTCTGATCTCTAAGAGCCACAGTATCTTCGCTCTTATGTGCCCTTTTCTTTCTCTTCCGTTCTCTATGATAATCAAACTTGTTTGCTAATTTTAGCTAAAAATGGCTCCAATTTTGCGGCACTCGATGTCTAACATTACTCCAAGCAAGTTTTAGTTTCCTTACTTGAGTCTATAAACTGTGGTGGTAAATTCTGCTTTCTTATAATCTGTCTCAGACAAGAACAATCCTGTTGTAAACATATGGGTTGGAAGAAAGAGAGAGACAGAAACAGTAAAAAGTGTAATGGAAGTCTAATAGGCCCTGATTGATGGAGGGAAGTTAGTGGATGTTTCACTGCTCAGCGTGAATTAATTACGGGGAGAGAACACTACAAATGTTTAGATTCATTTCTCTACATCCTGCGCATATATTATAGATGTACATGTTCAAGACACCTGAATTCAAAGAGGAATGTTTGTAACAGGGAGAAGTGAGTATACAGAAGACAGGTACAGTTATATACATATATTAATTTCTCATTGTTAAATACTATGTGGTCTAATAATATTCATCACTAATGAAACACTTGTTTAATAAGGTGTATCCCTATACCAAACGGCCATCTAAGAATAAAGGCCTCGAGGTGAATGTTGATTCAAATGTTATTGTTTATCGTGAAGAGTACTTTTTGATGTTTAAGACTGTATTTCCTCTTATCTCGCATAGCTCAAAAGACCGATACACAATCGTGTGCAGTTTAAAAGCATCATAGAGCAGGCGGGTACCTCTATCGAAATAATACACAACGGAGGTAAATTGTTAACAAGTGGCGAGAGGCGAATGATCGCGCATTGTTTCGCGGTACTTAAAGAAATACTGAACCGTTCATAATAATATTTTAAAAACGGGTGATTTAGATGTTGCCGCAACTAATGCACATAAAGTTAGAATCCGAATGTCTAAGAACACCAGGAAAATCGCGTAAATGCAAAACAACGTATGGAGTAATATGACGACTTTGTGAAAAGTGATATACGTAGCAAAGTTCATTTTTTCCCCAGATATGAACCTCTTACTCTAAATAAAATTTTGCTTGAGGTAAATTGTGACAGAAATTTGCCGAATGTATCACTAAGTAATCTCCACGGGTTGTTGTTGTTCTGCAGGAACCGTTCTGCAGTACGCAATACTATTAATGCTGCAACTCATAGCCATTATGTTAATGTCTTTCTAGACTCCGTTTATTGTCAGGCAGTTAGGCCTACTGGAACTAGTGCTGCAAAGCGTATAATTATGTGCACATACGAGTATACCGGGTGGAAGGGAAGTCATTACATAGTGATAGATCTGAATATTTGGAACACATTTTGTATCTTTGTTTTTGTCTCTGAGTATTTCCTACGGAGATATTTTAGTTTTCTTGAAAACAAGCTGGCAACACTGCAGATTGTTTGGGTGTCACTTTCCCTAGCTCAGTACATAAACAAACACAGTAACGGTGCTTCTTGAGAACACAAATACCCTGTCTTGTCCTTCTGTGTTTACTGCGCGAGTGTAGGGCAATCACAAGCGTTAGCTCCCAAAACATTAAGGCGAAAGTGCGAAAGCTGTTTACATCGACAAACCAGTTCAATTCCCTGACCAATCTCAATGCAACGTTGTCGACTTACTGCACGTGTGAAAAAGCTGTTTGGAGTATTCCTTCACGTCTATTAAGTGGTTAATTATTTGGGAACCCTGTGTGATGTCTCATAATTACTACCGAAGCTATGTCAGAAATAAGTTACTCTACGACTCTGACAAGTAACAAACTGGTATTTCCGTACACTCCTGTGGAATTACGTATCCAAGTTGGATCAGAAACTACTATTTTTTTCAAAATCGGCTGATCAAAGAACAAAATGCCATTTGACTTTTTTGTTTGTAATGCTTCTATGATGCACATATTAGAAGGAATGTAATGACTTCCCTTCCAGTCTGTATACGTGAAACACGCGGCGGTTTGAGTGCGTTGCGCCTTGTTGTTTACAACTAGGGCAAGGCACTTTGGTACATTTCCGGTTCCACAGCAGCATTGCAGGTTACAATCGCATGGACATTAGGTCAAGGTCAGGCACAGGCTGTGTTACTCACAGCAGCTCCAGGATGCATAGCACAGTACGGTGTAATATTTGCGAATAGGGAACCTAACTCTGGATTAATTATGCAATTGAAATAAATCTTTAAGTATCCTTCAAGTGTAGGACTCCAGTTATTAATAAAATTGATGTATACAATTGTGGAGGAGTTAGAGTCAATACATTTCTCTACAGATGGGGTGTATTATACAAGCATTATTTTGAGACACTGAATATAGTGCCTCAACTATCCTGTATATAGTCATACAATAGCTGTTCATCTGCAGATACACACGGTTACTTTGTGCGAGGACTGTATGTCGTTTGATTGAAGGCACAAGAGGCTGTTTTGTTTATGTTGTCGCTGCCCGGCATTTCAGTTTTTATAATTACTAAACTCGTAATTAAGTTAGAAAGTGCTCGCTTTTTACATGCTTATAAAATATACTGAAAGGATTATCATAATAGGATAAGTGATGTAACTTTAGTAATTCCATTACCTCTGTGGTAAAGTTCCTCAAACTCAAACATACAAAACGCAATAAAATTAACTTTAAACTTTACGTTTTCGCATAAATGAATTACAGTCAGCTCCAAAAGATAACATATCAATATTCTCATTAACTGGTAGGCACTGGTTTATTATTTGGTTATTTATTATAAGTACCTGGGTGACCGAGATTTGCTCGGCTTTCCTTTTCTTTTCCTTTTTTTAATCGTGTTCTTTATTTGGGGGGGGGGGGGGGGAGAAGGTACCTATTTAGATAAACTTGAAAAGCAAAATTTTTATCCTAATTGTTGGAGCCGTTTCCACGACGAGACACACACACACACACACACACACACACACACACACACACACACACACACACACACACACACATATATACACACAAGAATTGCTCGTTTAAATATATAAGATATTGTTTTATACTATAATGTTGACTTAAAGTATTAATTAAAATTGTGCAAGTTTGAAGCGTTGATATAAAATTCATTTCTCGACTTTAATGTAAAGAAGGAAGAAAAAAGAAAGAAAACCTATTCCTGTATGCATTTCCTATAGTTCGGAAGCTTAAATGTATTACCAGAAAAAGGTATAACGTGGTTACTGATAGCTCTCGCTGAAATATACCATGAATATAATTTGTAGTGGTCCTTAATAGTGTCGCAAACATTCACTGTTGTGTTGCACGTTTCTGTCTTGGAGAACTCTGCAGTGCCCCACCTAGGCTCTTATGTACAAATGACGTCACCTTCTCGCTCCATTCCACCTATTTTGCTTTGTGCATGAAGCATTTCCCCGTCAGTCATTCAGATAACCAAGCGTTAAGAGCGAGGTTTGTTTTTGAGTTCCATAACTGGGTAAAAGTACCTGGGGACAAGTGTGCCCTCCACTGTTTCGCATAAGGTCGGACATTGCTGCTCTATATTTTCTATTTTTACACACCGTGTACTAATTTTGCTTTGGTTGAATGTATTCTAGTTGCAATTGTTTCCTTATAATATGACACTTTCTTGTCACTTCCTTTTCGGATTTTAATGGTAATGCGTACATTCAGAAATATTATCGGATATTTGCAAGACGGCATTTCGTTATAACTGGCAATTTTAATTTCTTTTCCGTAGCGGTTTAAGAAAACTAATTAGAAATGGTATTACCAATGCATAGCTCAGGCTGTGGGACATCTGATAGAACAACTTTTAAAATGATCAAGTAGTTTTCGGACTATTAATATTATGCCACTGTCAATACACATTTTAGCTTA
Source organism: Tenodera sinensis (assembly GCA_030765045.1). NCBI lineage: Eukaryota > Metazoa > Arthropoda > Insecta > Mantodea > Mantidae > Tenodera > Tenodera sinensis. The sequence continues at coordinate 902,679 of JAUKNM010000024.1, read as the reverse complement.
ACATTAATAAATTGACCACTGGTAGAGGTAATGAAGTACCGTAGTTTTTGTCTAGGAAGGGGTCACCAAACATGGCAAACTTACGTATAGGACTACAGATGACTTGACCTGAAATAAAAAAAAAATGTAGCTTGAAGCCGAGCTCAAACTTTATGGAAAATCCTCCCTCGTTTTACAGCAGCTTCGTACATTATACATACATAGTGGTGGAAGTATCAAACACGATTAACAAAAAATTATTCTCAACAGTAGCACGATTCACAGATATGCTCGTGTAATTGGATTAAATGTGGATATACTTTTCCCACTTTCCTCAGTCCCTCTTTTCTTCCCACCCTTTTTCCTCTCTCACTCTTTCTGGCCATCTTATTCTTTTCACCCTTATTTTCCATTTCTCGTACTTATCTCTCCGTCGCTTTCTTTCGATTTCAGTCTCTCCGTGCAATGTGCACCTCTTGACAGCTCATGCAAACCATAATAAAACAGCTAAAAGTATTTTGACAGCTAGTAAAAATTAAGGTATATAAAACAGATTTAACAGTATGTAAACTAGCATATCTCGCGTATGCTTACATTTGAACGGAACTATACCTTTACTCATGCTCACCGGCTCATGTAGGAATAAGAAAGAAAGGAAGGGAGGGAGGGAGGAAGGAAGGGAAGGAAGGAGGCAAGGAGGGAAGGAAGAAGGGAAGGAAGGAGGGCAGGAATGAAGCCAGGCAGGGCGGGTGTGTTTGCGTGCGCGCGCGCGCGCGCGTGTGTGTGTGTAACAGAATTTTTCGTCGTAGTTTTCACCACCTTAGATTCATCTGATTGACTTGAAAATTTGCGCACATGTCAAAGATCGATGACAATAGCATAATATCTTGAAGTTCTCCTAATGTACTGTCTATGATCTTCAGGATAAAAAACAACTGAGCTAAATTTATCAATGCAAAGGAGACTTTCGACGTAATTCTCAGCAACTTAGAGTCGTCTGATTCACTTCAAAATTTGGACGTGTCGAGGACCAATGGCAAAATAACAACAACAACAACAACAACAATAATAATAATAATAATAATAATAATAATAATAATAATAATAATAATAATAATAATAATAATAATAATAATAATAATAATAATAATAATAATAATAATAATAATAATAATAATAATAATAATAATAATAATAATAATAATAATAATAATAATAATAATAATAATAATAGTAATAATAATAATAATAATAATAACGATAATGATAATAATATCATGACTTTGTCCTAATGTTCTGGCCAGGATCATCAGGATAAAAAATACTTATATAAATTTATCAATGTAACAATCTTTCGACGTAATTTTCATCAGCTTAGAGCTGTCTGATTCACTTGAAGTTTGCGCACATGTTAAGGACCGATGATAATGCAATATCACGACTTTGTCCCGATGTCCTGACCAGGATCCTCAGGATAAAGAATCACTAAGATAAATTTATAGAAAATAGCACAATTATGACACCTTAGATGTAGCTAAGGCATATTTCTACCTGTACCCTGCAAATTGCCTTAACTAAGTCAACACATATACCAGGTGGCCCACCAGAGCCGGCCCCCATGAAAGTAGATAACCCTTCGTGCGTTAAACAAGTTGTCGGACTCCAGGGCGCAAGACGTTTCTGCCTTTCAGCAGACGTGCAGCAAGAGGTACTTGGACTAGCGCGTGCTAATATACAGAATAACAGTACAAACAGCCGAAATCGTTTCACTTTACCTACAGGATCTTCATTTTCCAGGAAATAAACTCACTCCTATATACGGAGCTATTGTCTAACATTTGAATTGTAGATTGTAAAGTGCAAGCATGAGGGCACGTAATGCTTCATTGGCATTTCTTCGTTTCTTATGAATGTTATTGTGGTATGTTATTATTGTTATTATTATTACTATTATTATTATTATTATTATTATTATTATTATTATTATTATTATTATTATTATTATTATTATTATTATTATTATTATTATTATTATTATTATTATTATTATTATTATTATTATTATTATTATTATTATTATTATTGTTGTTGTTGTTGTTGTTGTTCTTATTGTTATTAATATTATTATTATTATTATTATTATTATTATTATTATTATTATTATTATTATTATTATTATTATTATTATTATTATTATTATTATTATTATTATTATTATTATTATTATTATTATTATTATTATTATTATTATTATTGTTATTGTTATTGTTATTGTTATTGTTATTCATATTCTTATTATTATTATTATTATTATTATTATTATTATTATTATTATTATTATTATTATTATTATTATTATTATTATTATTATTATTATTATTATTATTATTATTATTATTATTATTATTATTATTATTATTATTATTATTATTATTATTATTATTATTATTATTATTATTATTATTATTATTATTATTATTATTATTATTATTATTATTATTATTATTATTATTATTATTATTATTATTATTATTATTATTATTATTATTATTATTATTATTATTATTATTATTATTATTATTATTATTATTATTATTATTATTATTATTATTATTATTATTATTATTATTATTATTATTATTATTATAGGTCTACAATTTTATAATTTAAGATGAATAGCACTCATTGTGGATCTTCAGAGCGTAAATACTGTATATTTACAAAATAAGCCACCCCTTATGTTCTTCCGTGATGAACTGATAACTAGCGCAAACAGTTTGAGTGCGAGCTGCTAGTATTTATTTATGTCTGCCCGACCATGTGCAGGCAATGAAGCTTTCAACCATTGAATCTTAGACAAACATCCGTTAGTTACTCACCCTTATAGAGACACATCTGTCTTAAGATATATATATTTTATAGTCTGATTTTTAAAAGAAGATACATGTCAAATGCCAGCTTCTCCACGTGGAGAGTTGCAGTGTTGTCAATAAGCAGATAGCGATAACCCTCAATACTCGAGGCATATAAACAAACGTTCGGGTTTATCTCACGGCAGTGAAACGTTCCCCCACCAGCTTAGCGATAACTGAGCTGAGCAGTAAACTATTTATCAGTGCGGCTAATGTGGCAACTTCTGTTTACGTTTCCATAGCAACAACCTTCCCCTCTTACCCTTAACCCCCTTGCTTGACTGCTGCCATGTATCTTTTTAAAAATCTGACTATAGTTGCTTCTTATTACTCGAGGTGATAGGTAGTACGATTTCCGGAAAAGGTTTATAATTTCTATTTCTTTATTTTTAGTTCGTATTGTGTCGTGGTACATTTTATCAATGACTTCAACCTCTTCTAGGAGAAAATGTGTGAACAATCCTAATAACTTCTGTTACGTGTGTGGTTCTTTCTTGCTACAGAAGCAGAGAACTAACGTTACATCATTTATTAGAAAGGTGTATTTTGCATATTTTAATGTTAAGCTAGGAGATCAAGATCAAACATGGACTCCACATAGGTACTGTTTGCAAAACATGTAGTAAAGGACTAAGGCAGTGGTACAATGGAAAACAGAAATCAATGATGTTCAGGATTCCTATGATATGGCGTGAACAAAAAATGATTATGATGGTTGCTACATCTGCATGTGTAACGTATCTGGATAAAATAAAAAAATAAATCAAAAATTAAATATCCAGATTGTCTTGCATCAGCTCAAAAACCTGTGCCACATGGAGTAGATCTCCCTATTCTTGTTCTACCAACTCAACTAGAGGATACTGAGAGTTCAGTCTCTGAGTCAACAGACAATTCCAATGTTGATGAGTATTTCCCAGCACAAACTGTTGAAGACAAGTCACAGCATTTTAGTCAAGAAGAGTTGAACGACTTAGTAAGAGACCTAAGTCTTATCAACGACAAGAGCGAATTACTAGGATCGGTATTAAAAGAGAAAAATATGCTGGGCCCAGACACCGCATTTTCCTTGTATAGGAATAGAGATATAGAATTTACTAAGTTCTTCAAGATGGAAGACCAGCTTGTTTAGTGCAGTGATGTACCAGATTTAATTCAAAAACTGGGAAGACTAACATATGATAGTAACGACTGGCGTTTATTTAGTGATGCTTCAAAACGAAGCCTAAAAGCCGTATTATTGCACAATAGAAGCGAATTTGCCTCAGTGCCACTTGCACATTGTTTTCCTAAGAGAGTCATATAGAAATCTTGAAACCATTTTAGAAAACATTAATTACCAGGAACATCAATGGCTTTTGTGCAGGGACCTAAAGGTATCCATTACCTTACTAGGGCAGCAAGGAGGTTATAAAAATACCCATGCTTTTTATGTGAATGGGACATTAGAGATAGGGTTACACATTGAACAACAAGAGAATGACCTAAGAGAAAAAGTTTAACTCCAGGAGAAAAAAAATGTAATTCGTGCCAGTCAAGTTGATTCAAAGAAAATGTTATTACTTCCATTGCATATTAAACTAGGTATTATGAAACAATTCGTGAAATCATTGGACAAAAATGGTTCGTGCTTCAGATATTTGAGCAGTAAATTTTCTGTGATGTCTGAAGCTTAGAGGGCGTATGTTTTGGACCTCAGATAAAGCAGCTAGTGAAGGGCAGTGCATTTTTGGATGTCATGAGTGACAGAGAACTTCAAGCATGGTATGCTTTCAAGGAAGTAGCCAATAAGCTTCTGGGAAATACATAGAATCCGCAACATGAAGTAATTGTGGGAAATACGTTAGAAAAGTTACGAATACTTGGGTGTAATATGAGTTTAAAACTTCAACTTTTGTATTCGCATCTAGACTATTTTCCTGATAATTTAGGATCCCTCAGTGATGAACAAGGTGAAAGATTCCATCAAGAAATCAAAGAGATGGAGAGAGCATATCAGGGTCGATGGAAGTAGTGATAATATGAGCTTTCTGGCTCAAGAAGTGGCATAAGTGACATGAGCTTTTTGGCTCAAAAAGTGGCATAAGGGACATATCAGTCACGCCCCCCTCCTCCCCCCTCCCCCTCCCCCTGCCCCTCCACCCCCCACATGTGGGGAATTTCCAAAAAGGTATGAGCTTTCTGGCTCACTTAGCATAATTTCCCCATTAATAATCCGCCCCCTCACACTCCTCTCCCTCCCCCCCCCTTAAGTGACATGGGTATTTCTTTGGACACGTGGGAATTCCGAAAACAGAGAGGGTGGATGGTCTGTCGCGATCAGGATGACAAAGGAAGGATAATTAATGACCCCTGTCCCCCCTGACCCTCCTATTCTAGTGTCTGCATGTGTTTTCGAAAGAAGAACGTGTGGGTAAGAAACCCTACAATGAATGGCCCCTTTCAGATCTTGATATATTTATGTGACAGCTGGAAATGTTTCCCTCTGACAGTTTTGAAAAGAACAAGATTCAACTTGCAACGGTGAGCATAGAGGATGACAAAGGAAGGGTAATTAATGACCCCTGTCCCCCCTGACCCTCCTATTCTAGTGTCTGCATGTGTTTTCGAAAGAAGAACGTGAGGGTAAGAAACCCTACAATGAATGGCCCCTTTCAGATCTTGATATATTTATGTGACAGTTGGAAATGTTTCCCTCTGACAGTTTTGAAAAGAACAAGGCTTCATCTTGCAAGGGGGCGAGCATAGACATCCCCATTTTCCTGTCTGAACAGGCTTAGTGTTTTTCTCTTAACAAAGCAGCCAAAGATCACCACCTGCAGGAAGAAACCTTTTCAATAGCGAAAGAATACTTCTGTATTGACGCGAGGACCACCCATGTGGTCCCCCACTGCGAGGGGTTCCCTGCCTTCCCTCACAATGACCGTATTGTGTTGAATGTCCGTCCAACCCCCCCAACACTTCAATGGTTCCCACACAGTGGGGACAAAAGGAAACCTGTAACATAACTCTTAGCAGAAAAACAAACTTGCAGTTCGACATAACGAAACTTTTACTTTTACACACGCATTCTTCCGAAGAAAAACCTATTCTCACTGAAATTTTCGGACCGCACACATCTTTGACTTTGCACTAGCCATTAAGCGGAAGGGTAATGAGGCTTTTACATTCACAAGGCTTTATCGGTCCACTTTTCCTGTGTCATGTTTTCTAGTTTTTTGTTCTTTATTTATCTATTTTGTTTATTTTGGATTCCTTATGGACTTCAATGATGTCCCGCACAATCAACGCAAGCACTATCTCACGATCTTTTACGCTCATAGAGTTCTCTCTACACACGTTTCTTACTGTGACATGATTGTTTGCAATCTGTTAATCCTCATGAAAATACTGGCTTATACTCGCATTTAATTTCAGTATTATTTTATAAATAACGTTATTTTATACTTGCAACATTCATTTTGTGTATAGTATCATGTTCGACGATCAGAGAGGCTGTTTCTCGTTTCTTTCAAGCAAATTTAAGCTTTGACAACATGTTACTTAAGCTGAAAATATTGTCTCGTCTGTTACCCTCACGCAACTTTCTCTACTCTTGCCCTAACAATTAATACAAAATGTTATTTGCACTAACATCTTCGTGTTAGCTGAGATAAACGTTTTCACAAATTATCTCCCTGCTTATTTCCTTTTATGTGCAAGGGGGGATATTAGAGTAAGGAAGGCTTTGTGTACTGATCAAAAGCTACATGCAATTCCACTGAAAAAGCATTCACAAGGGAATTTTTTGGGTCCATCCACATCTCTTGACTTCGCATTTGTTTATGTTCCCAAAACTCAACTAAAATCATGGAAATATCTCCAAAAAATCCTACAGGCACACACACACACACACACACACACACACACACACACACACACACACACACACACACAAACAGACATACATACGCGCAAACACACGCACAAAACCGCATAAGCTTCATTTATAAGTTCCTTAAATTAAGGACTTTATGTTAGCCAATGCATCACTTTTCACAAGGATACTCTACTCAGTTTTCTTTGTGAAATATCCGGGGTGTTTAAGAGGACACTTATTTATACATTTATTTTCTTGTTTATAGTATCTTACGAGATTACTATGCTTGTTTAATCAGAAAATTCTTTTGACTTCATTTCTACATAAACACAAATATTAAAAATCTGATGTGTTACATTCACGTGACTTCTACCCTCTTGTACTTCCCATTCTTACAAAATCTTATTCCTATATCTTCTTCGTGTTAGTTGAGATAAACATTTGTACAAATTATCTTATTGCTTATTTCCTTGCAGGTGCAAGGAGAATGTTAGAATACTGCAGGCTTTTCTGCCATAGTCTAATGTTTTAAAGCTTTGAGATTCTGTTGTCTTTGCACACTTAAGATATAAAAAAATGAACAACGATGATCCATTTCACGAAAGTTCTAAGTTTTTTCCGAAACTCACACACATAACAAGGAATATCTCCGAAATGATTCACACTACAAGAAAATTTATTCAGTCAAAAAATTGTGTATTTTAGCAAGATCTATATTCTCTATAGTATGATTTGGTCCATCTCTAACGGTTTACCAGTTATGCAAAAGTCGCCCAGAATAAATACGACTACAGGGGCTACACCCAGAAAATTCAAGATATACATTTCATTTATCAAAAAAATATCTCAAACATATGACATTTTAATCAAATCGTTAGAGCAATTTCCAAGAAAGTCAAAATTTTCGAAACATGTTACATGTCAAGGGTAGTTAAGGGGGGATATTTTCTTTTCAAATTCTTCGCGGCGCATCCTTGAAAGACATTAAACTTAAAAACTGACTTTGGTTTAACCGACTTTTCGTTTTGAGTTATGCTGGCCACAGACTGACACACACACACACACATGCCTACACATACACACACAAACACACACACACACACACACACAAATTTTCAGCAAACACTCACACACACACTTAGACATACACACACGCACACATACACACACACTCACACACCCACCCACACCTACACACATACACACACACTCACACACGCGCAGACACCCACACTTACACACATACACCCATACACATGCATCCAATCACACACAGGCCTACACATACACACACACAAATTTTCAGCAAACACTCGCACACACACTTAGACATACACACACACATACACACTCACACACCCACCCACACTTACACACATACACACACTCACACACACGCAGACACCCACACTTACACACATACACCCATACACATGCACCCAATCACACACAGGCCTACACATACACGCACACACAAATTTTCAGCAAACACTCACACACACACTTAGACATACACACACACACACACACATACACACACACTCACACACCCACCCACACTTACACACATACACACACACTCACACACGCGCAGACACCCACACTTACACACATACACTCATACACATGCATCCAAGCACACACATACACGCACCTTTTGTAAACCTGCTTTTTTGGATTCAGGGGGCCTCGAACATATATTTCCGGTGAAATCTTGACTTCGAATTTTTGGGTGGAGTACGTTACTTCCCCTATTGACCAGTAGAGAAAGTAAAAATAGAGGTTGCGACAACTGAGCATAAAAAATACACAACGCTAATTTCATTTCAATATATGAAACTCCTGATATTATTCTTTGTTATCAAATGATTAAAAATTGAAGAGACAGAATAATGAAAATTTCATTCATCTTACCCTTGCTATTGAATAAAGTTAGTGAATGAGACCTGATGCTCTGAAATTATTTATTTTTTCTCAAGTAGTAATAGATAAGGGGTTAATAAAATCTCAACAGGAACTTTTTGTCACTAGATGTAAGTTTATTGAATAAGTTTGCCGGTTTATAGCAGGTTTGTATAAAACAATTGTACTATTAAATCTTACAATCCAGAGGCTTTTAAGGGGAGAATATGTTTGGAAACAACTCAAAGAATGAGTGAAAACTGCGTACCAATATTCATTACAAATACAAACCAAAACGGATAAGTGGGGCTTGTAGACAGAATACAAAACGAGCTCTATGGTGTTAAAGGAAATTAAAGGCGCAAAACTCCTTATGTGACTTAATCCCTGGGAATGACTGATGGTAGCATGGAGATGGGAACAATAACAATGATAATGAATAGGAATCCCGCCAGCCTATATTTTAAACATTTTGTTCGGTGTTATTCATCTTTATTTTTTTTATTGAAGCATAACATTTCTTGTCATTTCTTACTGAACCTTCAGCATTCAGTTCATTGAATAAGAAAAGAGAATAAAGACATCTTTCAGATGTTCATACATTCATTTTAAATTACATTAAAGGTTGGCTTTGTCACTTTCATTATAAAACAAGCTATTATGTATATCATTTCACAGTATCCAAATATTGGAAAGAAAGCTAACTTCATAGTTTAGCCAATAGAAACAAAGTTCGGCGGGTGGGGGGTAGCTGTTTCTACTACGCAGCTGCACAGGTGTGGTGGGGGGAAAGCATTCTAACCTATAAAAGGGTACACCGGCCGCAGGAGTGATTGCAGTTCTAGAGGGCGAAACATCAGTTGGCATTTACACATCACTGCAAGAATAACATACATTCCATAATGGCAGGTAAGCCCATTTTATTATACTTTAAAGAAACATTTTGGTGTCTTTCTACGAGTGAAAGTCATTAAATAGGAACAAAATACGCAGAAAAAAGTTTTTATATGTTAAATGGCATGTATTTCCTTACAATGGACTTGAAATTATCAGCTCATCATTCATTGCCTTTACACATTGAAAGATTAAGTCAAAGTGGAAATCCGAACTAACGATGAAATTGCCAAATGTAGGAAAACACGATAACTTTTTTTTCCCACTATTCATTAAATGTTTTCTTTTGTTGTTATTTTTATTATTATTCTTTTATTCTTTTGTAGGAAACATCGACAGGGCAAATGAATCTAACACGAGCATCAATGGCTCGCCCCCTGGACGTTGCACAACACGACTTGACAAAGTTACAATGCCAGTTAGGCCCAATAAATGCAGTTGTGATAGTTGTAAAAATATTTCATCACTGAAAAGTCTACTGGGGGAAATTCAAGGTAAGAATTATTAAATATTGAAATGCTAGTTTATATTGTTCCTTATTTGTCTCATTGTAGGAATTCCATCGTAAGCAATTTTTGTGTACATTCTGTCTTCCAGCGTTAGCATTTCAGCTCCAAACCATATGTTCAATCGAAATATCATATATGATATTTTGTTTTTTCATCATTCATCTGACTTATAGTATCCCTTTTAATACTCTCTTCTTCATATCAAAGTGACTTATCTCAAATAATCTGTCTCTAAGCCAAAAACATTTTCTTTTATACCTGAATTAAATATAGTCTTTTATTCAATCTTTAATAAATGTTCACTTGCTGAATATGAATATCCACTTCAAATATTATAACACCATTAATTAATTTTTTTGTTTCATCTTACTTCAGGCCCATATGAACCAATGGACCTTTCATTGAATCGCCAGCCTAAGGAGCAGCACACCATGAGACCTTCACAATCAGCTTTACACAGAGAATCAGCGCAAAAGAGGGAATTATACCATAAATCACTTTGCGATTGCAAGATCGCTAATCAAGCTGGAAAGAGCACATCTTCTTCAATATCGCAGAGTAATAAGCAGTCGCATGAAAACACCCATCAGATTACAGATGAACAATTATATCAACAACGCAAGTACAGCTGGGAACCTTCAAATAAAAGATGTCATACTCATACATGGGAGCAATCCAACATCCCGCAGCAAAGAAGTCAACAAAACTTAAAGGAATTGATCGAAAATAAGACAAGGATATATATTCATACCTGTGAAACTATGAAATGTGATACTTTGAAAATTGCCATAGAACTTATTTTATAATTCAATAAGATTTCTTAGAACAGATAACCAGCTCTTATAGAGATACGTTATTGACTTTGGTAGGGACTCTAGGTCATATCTAACGACAGTAACAATCATTCATCATGTAATTCATGCTTAGCCTGCAGAGTCGCAGTTATCAGAAGTAACATGTATTCTATTTTATTCCAAGGGCGGAACAACAGGGTGATAGACACGCACAGAGAGAGAGAGAGAGAGAGAGAGATAGTGAGAGAGAGAGACTGACTGTTACGTGCAGGTGTTTTACCCATATTTATGAATTGTGAATAATATCCACAGGCATCTAGCCTGAAGCAGTATCTACTTATATTGTGAAATCATCAATTTTGTTGAAATGTAAAAACTATTTTGATTCATTTAATAAAATTTATGAAGAGAAATATCAGCGTTATCATTTAACCTGTCGTAACCTATCCTAGCCTAAGCAAGCCTACCCCTATCCAAATTTAGCCTATCTTAACTAGGAATGCATGCAGGAATAACATAATGTATGATATAAATTAACAAAAGAACATAATTACAATCAGATAATTTTATTTAACTTATAAAGATGAATACACTGCCATTAGCATTCAGAAAGCAAGCATACACTATTGAAAGACAATATATATTCATTTCATTTCTTAATCATTCTATGAGGCCAGTCGATTTCAGTTCATTGATAATTCCTTGAATTTCCTTTTGGTGATTCTGTCTGGTCGATTCTTGTGACATGATTAATAATCTTAAACGTTTTTACTAATTCATTTGGATCAAACTAAGGATACTCGAGGCGAAAGGCACCCTTGATGAAGCAGCATCTTGCATGTTATTTGAGACTTGGAGATTATTACTTTCTTCCAATGAAGCCATGTTTCCAGATGTTTTGACAAGGATGCTTAGCGTTGATCTTCAATCTTCATTATTTGATGTTTCATCAATCCCAGATTTTTTCACTCTCTTGCAACGGAAATGAGCCTGATTCAGAATTAGCTATATTGTTCACAGGACCATTAGAAACTTCTTTCTTGCATATTTTATTATGGCATTCAAGCCTACTCGTTGTCCTATTGTTTAAAGTCTGCCCACACTCACAGCATTTGAGGAAACGATCCTTTCCAAGACTAATATATGAAAAATTAAGTCTTGCGTATTTTGAGCAATACAACCTTTTACTGTGATCACTCATTGTGAAAATGCAACTGAAGCTGACAATAACCGTTTAAGCAAAAGTTAGAGATGCTCGATATTTTATACATTGATTGTTCATATGTCAAATATAAACTCGCAACAATGCAAAACAATTTAGTGTAGGCAGACACCCTAAGTAACCACAGGTGAGCAGATGTAGTGACCATGGGTGACCATGGGTGACCAGATGAGATGACCATGGGTGACCAAGGGTGACCAAGGGTGACCAAGGGTGACCATGGGTGACCAAGGGTGACCAAGGGTGACCAGATTAGGTGACCATGGGTGACCAGATTAGGTGACCATGGGTGACCAGATGAGGTGACCATGGGTGACCATGGGTGACCAGATGAGATGACCATGGGTGACCAAGGGTGACCAAGGGTGACCAAGGGTGACCATGGGTGACCAAGGGTGACCAAGGGTGACCAAGGGTGACCATGGGTGACCAAGGGTGACCATGGGTGACCAAGGGTGACCAGATTAGGTGACCAGGGTGATCAGATGAGGTGACCAGGGTGACCATGGGTGACCAAGGGTGACCATGGGGTGACCAAGGGTGACCATGGGTGACCATGGGTGACCAAGGGTGACCATGGGGTGACCAAGGGTGACCATGGGTGACCAGGGTGACCAGGGGTGACCAAGGGTGACCATGGGTGACCAGCTGAGGTGACCATGGTGACCAGATTAGGTGACCAAATAGGTGGCCTGTGACCCAAGCATGTACGTGAGCAAAATAAGTGCAAGCTAATGTGAGACTATCAAACATTCAAGATATATAACCTAAACCTAACCTAAGCTAACATAATGTTACCTGAACCTGTTTGCTTGAATCTACACACTGTAACTATTTTTAATTGAGGATTTCATTCTGATTGCACCAACAAATATAACATTACCTATGCTGAATTCTTCTATTTCAAACTTTTATTCTCGTAGCACATGCACTAAGCCATCCCATCCCATACAAATATTCAATTTCCGTATAACATAGCCTAATCTACTCTTAATGTGTTTTCATGTCACTTAAGACACGATTCAACATTCAGAGAACAATGTCTCAGGTCGATTCTGTAGACACAGTTAACAAATCTTTTCTGGAAAGTAATGTTATTCCACTATTCTTCCACACATCGCCCATACAGGTTATTCACACCAATCAGATAAACATATATCCTACCCTCACCTAACTCTAATCTAAATTCAAGCAAACTATTAAGAGAATGCTATTGTATTGATGATACTCTGATGAAGTCAATGTGATCTTTTCCTCTCATATACAAATATTCAATACTCTGAACACCAAACCAGGCTTAATATTCTTGATGACACATAAAATCAAACACGCCAGAAGATAATCGAAACAGATTGCTCTCAAGATAATTAATTGCGGTTGATTTTATGTGTCATCAAGAATATTAAGCCAGGTTTGGTGTTCAGAGTGTTGAATATTTGTATATGAGAGGAAAAGATCACATTGACTTCATCAGAGTATCAAGAGCAATCTGTTTCGATTATCTTCTGGCGTGTTTGATTTTATGTGTCATCAAGAATATTAAGCCTGGTTTGGTGTTCAGAGTATTGAATATTTGTATATGAGAGGAAAAGATCACATTGACTTCATCAGAGTATCATCAATACAATAGCATTCTCTTAATAGTTTGCTTGAATTTAGATTAGAGTTAGGTGAGGGTAGGATATATGTTTATCTGATTGGTGTGAATAACCTGTATGGGCGATGTGTGGAAGAATAGTGGAATAACATTACTTTCCAGAAAAGATTTGTTAACTGTGTCTACAGAATCGACCTGAGACATTGTTCTCTGAATGTTGAATCGTGTCTTAAGTGACATGAAAACACATTAAGAGTAGATTAGGCTATGTTATACGGAAATTGAATATTTGTATGGGATGGGATGGCTTAGTGCATGTGCTACGAGAATAAAAGTTTGAAATAGAAGAATTCAGCATAGGTAATGTTATATTTGTTGGTGCAATCAGAATGAAATCCTCAATTAAAAATAGTTACAGTGTGTAGATTCAAGCAAACAGGTTCAGGTAACATTATGTTAGCTTAGGTTAGGTTTAGGTTATATATCTTGAATGTTTGATAGTCTCACATTAGCTTGCACTTATTTTGCTCACGTACATGCTTGGGTCACAGGCCACCTATTTGGTCACCTAATCTGGTCACCATGGTCACCTCAGCTGGTCACCCATGGTCACCCTTGGTCACCCCTGGTCACCCTGGTCACCCATGGTCACCCTTGGTCACCCCATGGTCACCCTTGGTCACCCATGGTCACCCATGGTCACCCTTGGTCACCCCATGGTCACCCTTGGTCACCCATGGTCACCCTGGTCACCTCATCTGGTCACCCTGGTCACCTAATCTGGTCACCCTTGGTCACCCATGGTCACCCTTGGTCACCCATGGTCACCCTTGGTCACCCTTGGTCACCCTTGGTCACCCATGGTCACCCTTGGTCACCCTTGGTCACCCTTGGTCACCCATGGTCATCTCATCTGGTCACCCATGGTCACCCATGGTCACCTCATCTGGTCACCCATGGTCACCTAATCTGGTCACCCATGGTCACCTAATCTGGTCACCCTTGGTCACCCTTGGTCACCCATGGTCACCCTTGGTCACCCTTGGTCACCCTTGGTCACCCATGGTCATCTCATCTGGTCACCCATGGTCACCCATGGTCACTACATCTGCTCACCTGTGGTTACTTAGGGTGTCTGCCTACACTAAATTGTTTTGCATTGTTGCGAGTTTATATTTGACATATGAACAATCAATGTATAAAATATCGAGCATCTCTAACTTTTGCTTAAACGGTTATTGTCAGCTTCAGTTGCATTTTCACAATGAGTGATCACAGTAAAAGGTTGTATTGCTCAAAATACGCAAGACTTAATTTTTCATATATTAGTCTTGGAAAGGATCGTTTCCTCAAATGCTGTGAGTGTGGGCAGACTTTAAACAATAGGACAACGAGTAGGCTTGAATGCCATAATAAAATATGCAAGAAAGAAGTTTCTAATGGTCCTGTGAACAATATAGCTAATTCTGAATCAGGCTCATTTCCGTTGCAAGAGAGTGAAAAAATCTGGGATTGATGAAACATCAAATAATGAAGATTGAAGATCAACGCTAAGCATCCTTGTCAAAACATCTGGAAACATGGCTTCATTGGAAGAAAGTAATAATCTCCAACTCTCAAATAACATGCAAGATGCTGCTTCATCAAGGGTGCCTTTCGCCTCGAGTATCCTTAGTTTGATCCAAATGAATTAGTAAAAACGTTTAAGATTATTAATCATGTCACAAGAATCGACCAGACAGAATCACCAAAAGGAAATTCAAGGAATTATCAATGAACTGAAATCGACTGGCCTCATAGAATGATTAAGAAATGAAATGAATATATATTGTCTTTCAATAGTGTATGCTTGCTTTCTGAATGCTAATGGCAGTGTATTCATCTTTATAAGTTAAATAAAATTATCTGATTGTAATTATGTTCTTTTGTTAATTTATATCATACATTATGTTATTCCTGCATGCATTCCTAGTTAAGATAGGCTAAATTTGGATAGGGGTAGGCTTGCTTAGGCTAGGATAGGTTACGACAGGTTAAATGATAACGCTGATATTTCTCTTCATAAATTTTATTAAATGAATCAAAATAGTTTTTACATTTCAACAAAATTGATGATTTCACAATATAAGTAGATACTGCTTCAGGCTAGATGCCTGTGGATATTATTCACAATTCATAAATATGGGTAAAACACCTGCACGTAACAGTCAGTCTCTCTCTCTCACTATCTCTCTCTCTCTCTCTCTCTCTGTGCGTGTCTATCACCCTGTTGTTCCGCCCTTGGAATAAAATAGAATACATGTTACTTCTGATAACTGCGACTCTGCAGGCTAAGCATGAATTACATGATGAATGATTGTTACTGTCGTTAGATATGACCTAGAGTCCCTACCAAAGTCAATAACGTATCTCTATAAGAGCTGGTTATCTGTTCTAAGAAATCTTATTGAATTATAAAATAAGTTCTATGGCAATTTTCAAAGTATCACATTTCATAGTTTCACAGGTATGAATATATATCCTTGTCTTATTTTCGATCAATTCCTTTAAGTTTTGTTGACTTCTTTGCTGCGGGATGTTGGATTGCTCCCATGTATGAGTATGACATCTTTTATTTGAAGGTTCCCAGCTGTACTTGCGTTGTTGATATAATTGTTCATCTGTAATCTGATGGGTGTTTTCATGCGACTGCTTATTACTCTGCGATATTGAAGAAGATGTGCTCTTTCCAGCTTGATTAGCGATCTTGCAATCGCAAAGTGATTTATGGTATAATTCCCTCTTTTGCGCTGATTCTCTGTGTAAAGCTGATTGTGAAGGTCTCATGGTGTGCTGCTCCTTAGGCTGGCGATTCAATGAAAGGTCCATTGGTTCATATGGGCCTGAAGTAAGATGAAACAAAAAAATTAATTAATGGTGTTATAATATTTGAAGTGGATATTCATATTCAGCAAGTGAACATTTATTAAAGATTGAATAAAAGACTATATTTAATTCAGGTATAAAAGAAAATGTTTTTGGCTTAGAGACAGATTATTTGAGATAAGTCACTTTGATATGAAGAAGAGAGTATTAAAAGGGATACTATAAGTCAGATGAATGATGAAAAAACAAAATATCATATATGATATTTCGATTGAACATATGGTTTGGAGCTGAAATGCTAACGCTGGAAGACAGAATGTACACAAAAATTGCTTACGATGGAATTCCTACAATGAGACAAATAAGGAACAATATAAACTAGCATTTCAATATTTAATAATTCTTACCTTGAATTTCCCCCAGTAGACTTTTCAGTGATGAAATATTTTTACAACTATCACAACTGCATTTATTGGGCCTAACTGGCATTGTAACTTTGTCAAGTCGTGTTGTGCAACGTCCAGGGGGCGAGCCATTGATGCTCGTGTTAGATTCATTTGCCCTGTCGATGTTTCCTACAAAAGAATAAAAGAATAATAATAAAAATAACAACAAAAGAAAACATTTAATGAATAGTGGGAAAAAAAAGTTATCGTGTTTTCCTACATTTGGCAATTTCATCGTTAGTTCGGATTTCCACTTTGACTTAATCTTTCAATGTGTAAAGGCAATGAATGATGAGCTGATAATTTCAAGTCCATTGTAAGGAAATACATGCCATTTAACATATAAAAACTTTTTTCTGCGTATTTTGTTCCTATTTAATGACTTTCACTCGTAGAAAGACACCAAAATGTTTCTTTAAAGTATAATAAAATGGGCTTACCTGCCATTATGGAATGTATGTTATTCTTGCAGTGATGTGTAAATGCCAACTGATGTTTCGCCCTCTAGAACTGCAATCACTCCTGCGGCCGGTGTACCCTTTTATAGGTTAGAATGCTTTCCCCCCACCACACCTGTGCAGCTGCGTAGTAGAAACAGCTACCCCCCACCCGCCGAACTTTGTTTCTATTGGCTAAACTATGAAGTTAGCTTTCTTTCCAATATTTGGATACTGTGAAATGATATACATAATAGCTTGTTTTATAATGAAAGTGACAAAGCCAACCTTTAATGTAATTTAAAATGAATGTATGAACATCTGAAAGATGTCTTTATTCTCTTTTCTTATTCAATGAACTGAATGCTGAAGGTTCAGTAAGAAATGACAAGAAATGTTATGCTTCAATAAAAAAAATAAAGATGAATAACACCGAACAAAATGTTTAAAATATAGGCTGGCGGGATTCCTATTCATTATCATTGTTATTGTTCCCATCTCCATGCTACCATCAGTCATTCCCAGGGATTAAGTCACATAAGGAGTTTTGCGCCTTTAATTTCCTTTAACACCATAGAGCTCGTTTTGTATTCTGTCTACAAGCCCCACTTATCCGTTTTGGTTTGTATTTGTAATGAATATTGGTACGCAGTTTTCACTCATTCTTTGAGTTGTTTCCAAACATATTCTCCCCTTAAAAGCCTCTGGATTGTAAGATTTAATAGTACAATTGTTTTATACAAACCTGCTATAAACCGGCAAACTTATTCAATAAACTTACATCTAGTGACAAAAAGTTCCTGTTGAGATTTTATTAACCCCTTATCTATTACTACTTGAGAAAAAATAAATAATTTCAGAGCATCAGGTCTCATTCACTAACTTTATTCAATAGCAAGGGTAAGATGAATGAAATTTTCATTATTCTGTCTCTTCAATTTTTAATCATTTGATAACAAAGAATAATATCAGGAGTTTCATATATTGAAATGAAATTAGCGTTGTGTATTTTTTATGCTCAGTTGTCGCAACCTCTATTTTTACTTTCTCTACTGGTCAATAGGGGAAGTAACGTACTCCACCCAAAAATTCGAAGTCAAGATTTCACCGGAAATATATGTTCGAGGCCCCCTGAATCCAAAAAAGCAGGTTTACAAAAGGTGCGTGTATGTGTGTGCTTGGATGCATGTGTATGAGTGTATGTGTGTAAGTGTGGGTGTCTGCGCGTGTGTGAGTGTGTGTGTATGTGTGTAAGTGTGGGTGGGTGTGTGAGTGTGTGTGTATGTGTGTGTGTGTGTGTATGTCTAAGTGTGTGTGTGAGTGTTTGCTGAAAATTTGTGTGTGCGTGTATGTGTAGGCCTGTGTGTGATTGGGTGCATGTGTATGGGTGTATGTGTGTAAGTGTGGGTGTCTGCGTGTGTGTGAGTGTGTGTATGTGTGTAAGTGTGGGTGGGTGTGTGAGTGTGTATGTGTGTGTGTATGTCTAAGTGTGTGTGCGAGTGTTTGCTGAAAATTTGTGTGTGTGTATGTGTAGGCCTGTGTGTGATTGGATGCATGTGTATGGGTGTATGTGTGTAAGTGTGGGTGTCTGCGCGTGTGTGAGTGTGTGTGTATGTGTGTAGGTGTGGGTGGGTGTGTGAGTGTGTGTGTATGTGTGCGTGTGTGTATGTCTAAGTGTGTGTGTGAGTGTTTGCTGAAAATTTGTGTGTGTGTGTGTGTGTGTGTTTGTGTGTGTATGTGTAGGCATGTGTGTGTGTGTGTGTCAGTCTGTGGCCAGCATAACTCAAAACGAAAAGTCGGTTAAACCAAAGTCAGTTTTTAAGTTTAATGTCTTTCAAGGATGCGCCGCGAAGAATTTGAAAAGAAAATATCCCCCCTTAACTACCCTTGACATGTAACATGTTTCGAAAATTTTGACTTTCTTGGAAATTGCTCTAACGATTTGATTAAAATGTCATATGTTTGAGATATTTTTTTGATAAATGAAATGTATATCTTGAATTTTCTGGGTGTAGCCCCTGTAGTCGTATTTATTCTGGGCGACTTTTGCATAACTGGTAAACCGTTAGAGATGGACCAAATCATACTATAGAGAATATAGATCTTGCTAAAATACACAATTTTTTGACTGAATAAATTTTCTTGTAGTGTGAATCATTTCGGAGATATTCCTTGTTATGTGTGTGAGTTTCGGAAAAAACTTAGAACTTTCGTGAAATGGATCATCGTTGTTCATTTTTTTATATCTTAAGTGTGCAAAGACAACAGAATCTCAAAGCTTTAAAACATTAGACTATGGCAGAAAAGCCTGCAGTATTCTAACATTCTCCTTGCACCTGCAAGGAAATAAGCAATAAGATAATTTGTACAAATGTTTATCTCAACTAACACGAAGAAGATATAGGAATAAGATTTTGTAAGAATGGGAAGTACAAGAGGGTAGAAGTCACGTGAATGTAACACATCAGATTTTTAATATTTGTGTTTATGTAGAAATGAAGTCAAAAGAATTTTCTGATTAAACAAGCATAGTAATCTCGTAAGATACTATAAACAAGAAAATAAATGTATAAATAAGTGTCCTCTTAAACACCCCGGATATTTCACAAAGAAAACTGAGTAGAGTATCCTTGTGAAAAGTGATGCATTGGCTAACATAAAGTCCTTAATTTAAGGAACTTATAAATGAAGCTTATGCGGTTTTGTGCGTGTGTTTGCGCGTATGTATGTCTGTTTGTGTGTGTGTGTGTGTGTGTGTGTGTGTGTGTGTGTGTGTGTGTGTGTGTGTGTGTGTGTGCCTGTAGGATTTTTTGGAGATATTTCCATGATTTTAGTTGAGTTTTGGGAACATAAACAAATGCGAAGTCAAGAGATGTGGATGGACCCAAAAAATTCCCTTGTGAATGCTTTTTCAGTGGAATTGCATGTAGCTTTTGATCAGTACACAAAGCCTTCCTTACTCTAATATCCCCCCTTGCACATAAAAGGAAATAAGCAGGGAGATAATTTGTGAAAACGTTTATCTCAGCTAACACGAAGATGTTAGTGCAAATAACATTTTGTATTAATTGTTAGGGCAAGAGTAGAGAAAGTTGCGTGAGGGTAACAGACGAGACAATATTTTCAGCTTAAGTAACATGTTGTCAAAGCTTAAATTTGCTTGAAAGAAACGAGAAACAGCCTCTCTGATCGTCGAACATGATACTATACACAAAATGAATGTTGCAAGTATAAAATAACGTTATTTATAAAATAATACTGAAATTAAATGCGAGTATAAGCCAGTATTTTCATGAGGATTAACAGATTGCAAACAATCATGTCACAGTAAGAAACGTGTGTAGAGAGAACTCTATGAGCGTAAAAGATCGTGAGATAGTGCTTGCGTTGATTGTGCGGGACATCATTGAAGTCCATAAGGAATCCAAAATAAACAAAATAGATAAATAAAGAACAAAAAACTAGAAAACATGACACAGGAAAAGTGGACCGATAAAGCCTTGTGAATGTAAAAGCCTCATTACCCTTCCGCTTAATGGCTAGTGCAAAGTCAAAGATGTGTGCGGTCCGAAAATTTCAGTGAGAATAGGTTTTTCTTCGGAAGAATGCGTGTGTAAAAGTAAAAGTTTCGTTATGTCGAACTGCAAGTTTGTTTTTCTGCTAAGAGTTATGTTACAGGTTTCCTTTTGTCCCCACTGTGTGGGAACCATTGAAGTGTTGGGGGGGTTGGACGGACATTCAACACAATACGGTCATTGTGAGGGAAGGCAGGGAACCCCTCGCAGTGGGGGACCACATGGGTGGTCCTCGCGTCAATACAGAAGTATTCTTTCGCTATTGAAAAGGTTTCTTCCTGCAGGTGGTGATCTTTGGCTGCTTTGTTAAGAGAAAAACACTAAGCCTGTTCAGACAGGAAAATGGGGATGTCTATGCTCGCCCCCTTGCAAGATGAAGCCTTGTTCTTTTCAAAACTGTCAGAGGGAAACATTTCCAACTGTCACATAAATATATCAAGATCTGAAAGGGGCCATTCATTGTAGGGTTTCTTACCCTCACGTTCTTCTTTCGAAAACACATGCAGACACTAGAATAGGAGGGTCAGGGGGGACAGGGGTCATTAATTACCCTTCCTTTGTCATCCTCTATGCTCACCGTTGCAAGTTGAATCTTGTTCTTTTCAAAACTGTCAGAGGGAAACATTTCCAGCTGTCACATAAATATATCAAGATCTGAAAGGGGCCATTCATTGTAGGGTTTCTTACCCACACGTTCTTCTTTCGAAAACACATGCAGACACTAGAATAGGAGGGTCAGGGGGGACAGGGGTCATTAATTATCCTTCCTTTGTCATCCTGATCGCGACAGACCATCCACCCTCTCTGTTTTCGGAATTCCCACGTGTCCAAAGAAATACCCATGTCACTTAAGGGGGGGGGAGGGAGAGGAGTGTGAGGGGGCGGATTATTAATGGGGAAATTATGCTAAGTGAGCCAGAAAGCTCATACCTTTTTGGAAATTCCCCACATGTGGGGGGTGGAGGGGCAGGGGGAGGGGGAGGGGGGAGGAGGGGGGCGTGACTGATATGTCCCTTATGCCACTTTTTGAGCCAAAAAGCTCATGTCACTTATGCCACTTCTTGAGCCAGAAAGCTCATATTATCACTACTGATGGAATTTTGTGATGCTAGCGGGCTACTGTTGGTGCTTGTAAAGGGAAATTGCTCAACCAGGCTATTAACGTAAATCGACGTACCCATCCTTCCGGGCAAGGAAAATTTAACTTAATAGCCTCTCTTACAGGTACGTAGGTATTTATTTTTATTGTTTACTGAGAAATTTTTCATTCTTTATTTATTTTATAATAACTTTTTTAGTATCAAACATACCATTTTTCATTATTTTCATTATCATATTTAGTGATTTGTAGAAAAACCCTACGTGACAGAGAAACACTGTAATCACCATTCAATTTAGCACATCAAAATTAGTTAATATCACCTTTCAGATCTCAAACCGGCGGGGAAAATTTTTTCTTGCAGGCTATTGTTATGTTCTACTTCTTAGTTCGCTTTGTTACAAACGCATGTCCTTTTTTCGTTTTTTATAACTATATTTTTTTTGGAGCCCTTCATAGTCAAATATTTACTCCAGCGACTTCTAATAGTAATTTAAATTTCAAGACAAACTACTTCCTTCCAAATATCTTGCCAGTACACACCCAGGACGTATGCTCTTATATCGCTAAAGCTGTATTCACTGCCTCCCTAGCCAGTGCTTTCCCTTTTTACACGCTTTATATTAGGTTCACCTGTATGTATGTGTGTGTGTATGTCTGTCTGCCTACCTGCGTGAATGCATGCACGCATGCAAGCACATACGTTGTATGTATGTAGGTAGGTAGTTAGGTGGGTGGGTGAGTGGGTAGGTAGGGAGGGAGAGAGGGAGGGAGGTAGGTAGGTGGGTGCGTGGGTGGGTGGGTAGGCAGGTGGGTAGGTCGGTAGGTCGGTCGGTCGGTTGGTCGGTAAGTAGGTAGGTAGGTAGGGAGATTGGTAGGTAGGGAGGTAGGTAGGTGGGTGCAGTGGTGGGTAGGTGGGTAGGTAGGTAGGTAGGTGGGTAGGTAGCTAGGTGGGTGGGTGGGTGGGTAGGTGGGTAGGTGGGTAGGTAGGTAGGTAGGTAGGTAGGTGGGTGGGTGGGTAGGTGGGTAGGTAGGTAGGTGGGTAGGTGGGTAGGTAGCTAGGTGGGTAGGTAGGTGGGTAGGTGGGTAGGTAGGTAGGTAGGTAGGTAGCTAAGTGGGTGGGTGGGTAGGTGGGTAGGTAGGTAGGTAGGTGGGTAGGTGGGTAGGTGGGTAGGTAGGTGGGTGGGTGGGTAGGTGGGTAGGTAGGTAGGTAGCTAGGTGGGTGGGTAGGTGGGTAGGTAGGTAGGTAGCTAGGTGGGTGGGTAGGTGGGTAGGTGGGTAGGTAGGTAGGTAGGTGGGTAGGTAGGTGGGTAGGTAGCTAGGTGGGTGGGTGGGTGGGTAGGTGGGTAGGTAGGTAGGTAGGTGGGTGGGTAGGTGGGTAGGTGGGTAGGTAGGTAGGTGGGTGGGTGGGTGGGTAGGTGGGTAGGTAGGTAGGTAGGTAGCTAGGTGGGTGGGTGAGTGGGTAGGTGGGTAGGTAGGTAGGTAGGTGGGTAGGTGGGTAGGTAGGTATGTAGGTGGGTGGGTGGGTAGGTAAGTGGGTGGATGGGTGGTTAGGTATGTATGTACGTATGTGTGTATATGTGTATGTGTGTGTATTGTGTGAATTGTGTGCATAGTGTGTGTATATTGTGCATAGGTAGGTAGTTAGGTGGGTGGGTGGGTAGGTAGGTAGGTAGGTAGGTAGGTAGGTAGGTAGGCAGGTAGGTAGGTAGGTAGGTAGGTAGTTATGTAGGTAGGTGGGTGGGTAAGTGGGTGGGTGGGTGGTTAGGTATGTATGTACGTATGTGTGTGTATTGTGTGAATTGTGAGTATTGTGTGAATTGTGTGTATAGTGTGTATTGTGTGAATTGTGTGCATAGTGTGTGTATATTGTGCATAGGTAGGTAGTTAGGTGGGTAGGTGGGTAGGTGGGTGGGTGGGTGGGTAGGTAGGTAGGTAGGTAGCTAGGTGGGTGGGTGGGTGGGTAGGTGGGTAGGTAGGTAGGTAGGTAGGTGGGTGGGTGGGTGGGTGGTTAGGTATGTATGTACGTACGTGTGTATATGTGTATGTGTGTGTATTGTGTGAATTGTGTGAATTGTGTGAATTGTGTGTATTGTGTGTATTGTGTGAATTGTGTGTATTGTGTGAATTGTGTGCATAGTGTGTTTATATTGTGTGTGTATTGTGTTTTATTGTGTGAATTCTGTGTATTGTGTGTAGTGTATATTGTGTGCATTGTGTGAATTGTGTATGTTGTGTGCATGTGTATATGTGTGTGCATTGTGTGAATTGTGTGTGTTGTGTGCATGTGTGTATTGTGTGCGTATTGTGTGTATATGTGTGTGCATGCGTGCCTTTGTGCGTGTGCGCCTGTGTGGATGTGTGCCTGTGTGGATGTGTGCATGTGTGCATGTGTGCATGTGTGCATGTGTGCATGTGTGCTTGTGTGCATGTGTGTATGTGTGTAACGGAATCTTTCGACTGATTTTCACCAAATTACAGTCCTCTGGTTGACATTAAAATTTGTATACATGTCAAGGACATGTGTGAATTTGTCCTAATGTGCTGACTAGGATTTTCAGGATAAAAATGACTAAGCTAAATTTATCAATGCAAAGGAACATTTCGACGTAATTCTCCCCAAGTTAGAGTCACCTGATTTATTTGAAAATTGGCACACGTGTCGAGGACCAATGGCGATACAATAATAATGTCATGATTTTTTCCTAATGTTCTGACCAGGGTCGTCAGGATAAAGAATGACTAAGGTAAATTTATAGAAAACGGTACGGTTATTACATCTTAGATGTCCCTAAGGCACACTTCTACATGTACCCTGGAAGTTGCTTTAATTAAATAAGTACATATTTATATACTGGATGACGTAGATGCCCAGAGAGAGGTCCTGAAAGGAACACCAAACTCAGGGGAAATATCGCGGACCGGAGTTCAGACAGGGCCAAGAAACCCACAACAGCTGGTAGTTTAGAAATCGACACATATTACACTGGGCAAAGGAATTAAATCACTTGAAAATATTAAAAGACGGTGTTACCCGGAGAGAGGACCTCAGAGGGACAGGAGATTTCGGGGGAAGGATTGTGATTCGAAGTTTACCCAGGGCCAAGAAGTCCACAACAGCTGATAGTGTTTTTAAATCAGTAATTGTAATCGAATACTGTCCCAAAACGGGATTTGGAATTGTTTTAAAAATATTTGAAAGAAATTTTGAACTCAAAAATTTCTAAAAGATTTCAAATTAAAAATTCTGTAAAAAAATTGAATAGAAAAATTGGAGACTAAAAAGTTAACAAATCATAGTTTTAAAAAACTGAAACAAACAGGTCTTTATAACAAAGCGAACTAAAAAGTAGAAAATCATTTTTAAGTATGAAGAGTTTGTTCTATAGCTATATAATGACAACTAGTTGATTATATTTCAAAATTTTGTAATACGTTTGAAATAAAAACTTGTTTATATTAACAAAATAATAAATTTTATTGCAAAAAAGAGTGGGGTGCTTTTTAGATATTTTTGTCATATCTTTACTTTTATAAATAGCTAGCAACGAACTATTTATAGACACCCCACGCTTTTTACAATAACATTTTTTATTTTGTAAATATAAATGAGTTTATTTTAAACGTATTACAAAATTTTGAAATATAATAAACCAAGTTGTCTTTATATAGCTATAGAGCAAAGTCTTTGCGGTTAAAATTATTTTCTACTTTTTAGTTCACTTTGTTATAAATGCGTGTCTTTTTTAGGTGTTTAAAACTATAATTTATTTACTACTTTTTTTTTTTTTTTCATCTTTTCTGAGCTGGCAGACGAATGCCCAAATCATCTTTGTCAATCCCTATGAAACAAGCGGCATTGCTGGTTCACTTTCTTCTCTTAATGACATGTTCGTTACGGGGGAGTGGAAAAAGCGCCTGAACAGTTAAGGCGTGAGTGAACTGGCGGCAGATTTTCGTGAGAAGGACCCACAAAAATTCGTCTCACACTGTGATGTGGATTTAAAGAAAAACAGACCCGTGTGTTGTAACAGTATATTGCGATACGAGTGCAACAAATACATCTACGTTGAACGAGGAAAGAGTTGAAAAGAAATGACGATGTCAACTTGCGAATTTCTGCAAGCTACTTAACGCTTGTGTATTGTATACTATTTTTTCGGTGATAGTGGCAATAGAAATATTTACTCAAAAATAAAATTGCTGTCAGCTATTCAAAATCAGCATCAACTACGCTAGCATCTGGGATTTGGAGCTCCAGTAGTCACACCTGGCTGTGCTGACCAAGTTAGCCAACAACTGATGACTAGATGGCTGCTTGCTCCGAAAGAGATATATTAAAACGTTGCATGAATTAAATCATGACTGAATGTTAACAAATAAAGGGAAGTAGGGAAGATAAGATTTAAATCGTAAAATGAAACTATCACAATTGAATATATTGAATGTCTGAAACAATAAATATGCATAACAATAGTTGCGGGATTAAATACATTTTACTAGCAGCTGTGGCTAAAATGCGGTCTGGGAATTTCACGTTCTCGTGCATAATAGTAGGATATTAAAGTGTTGTCGAAAAGGTCAGTTTATAGTACATAGAATCAAATAAGAAATAAAGTGGCGAATAATATTCATGTTTCTCTTATAGTTAAGTCATTGCTCGACACTTATGAATCACTTAGGCGCTGACAGTCAAGTGATAGCACGTATCCTCACTTGGAATTAGTGGAAATTAACAACCGGCGCCACAATAAGCTTGACACATGACTTTTAGTATAAAAGACAAACACCTTTCCTTGTCTCAGGTGACTCTGCCAAGTTGGCACATGAAATGTTGAGGGTATTCTTGTCTCTAACCGAATGTTTCACACAATATCTCGCGGGACCCTTTTAAGATGCTATCAAGCAACAAGAGCGGAGTTCCCGAAGCGCCACTTTTGGCTCGTGTCTGAGAAGCACATTAAATGACATCATCTCCGTGTCTGTCTGCCTCGATATTGACATGCCTCTAGCTGTATGATGCGTATCTGAAAGAACGACTACAAACTGTATTCTCAGTTCATGTTTCACATCTGTTATGCCACAAAAGCCAGCCAGGGATACTTAGATAAAGGAAGGCATATGCATTTTTGATGAACTGTATCACTGTATGTCTTGCGAATGAATGGAGTGTTCCGGAACTTTTTCATTCTGTTTACTAGCAGAACCCGCAGTTATCCTATTTATCCTATGTCTCCTGTTTAATATATTATTACCTTCAGGAGGAAACATTTAAGTCTTCAAAAGTGTTAAATTTTATATGGACCACCAAGTTCTATTCAAGGCGTTCTTATTCATATGGGTAAAAATGTTCAACAAATTGGCATTATACATAATTTCGGCAATAATTGTTGTCGCTTATACTATCAAATTTTTCTTTATGTGAAATACCTTTTTGTGCTTATCTATAGTAAGTATCGGAACTGCTTCATTCTTCACAAGAAATTGCATATCGAGATTTCATCGGAAATGATACGTTTTGGGGCATTATAAATATGAAAACACTTTTAGAAAAATGTCAGGGAGTATGCGTGTGTGTTTGCGTCTGTCTCTTGAATAGAAAAGGCGTTTAAATATCAAAGTTGGTGGGATACAAGGTTTTACAAAAAATTCTCCAACCCAAACTACTCTTTATCTGGAAAACATTTAGATAATTTTGATTTGCTCACAATGGCCTTAACTGTTTTGATTAAAATATTTAAGATATTTGCGTAGCAAGTAAAATACGTATCCTGAAGTTTCTGGGAAAAGCCTGTGAAGTTTCTTGCATTCTGAATCACTTTTCCATAACTGGTATACCGTAAGAGACAAAATCTTACTGAACAAGAAGATGTATATCTCCTTAAAGAACACAGTTTAGGATTAATAATTGCTTTATGGCATTAGCCATCCCAGAGGTTTTTCCTTGCTATTTATTTAAATTTTAAAGTATGTTCTTGTGTGCAAGTAATTTGCTATTTGGTCATCCAAAAAGAAGAAAAACTCAGAATCATCAACTAGCGATCGTCATGTAAAAGATTTCACTATTGCTTTGGCTTGTATTCTTCTTATGTTACCTAGATAAATGTTTAATGAATGTTTATCTTCAATAACAAGAAGTACTACAAGAAGAATAAACATGAGTAGAATAGTGAGGAGAGATAATCATATAAATACAAATTATCAAGTTTTTAGCTTGACACGTATATTGTGCTAAAGTAATGGTTTTTCCAGAATGGAAACTCCTTAAGGCATCTGAAATTCTAAAGCCACTTGATAGTCATCCTAAACTCTGAGGAAGAAGCCCAAGTCAGATGATTGGACCAGAACGGAAGCGTTCAGGGCTATTGTTCTACACTACGGAAATTAAAAGGCAAGTACGACCCCTGTCACTTTTCTATAGAACGTTATCACAGGCAACGCTGACGAACTACAGAAACTTTTCCACTGA
Organism: Tenodera sinensis; assembly: GCA_030765045.1. Taxonomy (NCBI): domain Eukaryota; kingdom Metazoa; phylum Arthropoda; class Insecta; order Mantodea; family Mantidae; genus Tenodera; species Tenodera sinensis. Next base: position 874,120 of record JAUKNM010000024.1, on the reverse strand, counting down.
TTTGTCAGATCACAGCCTGCTGCAAAGCCCTTCAAGTCCTTGGTGACAGCCAAGGCAGATCAAAAACCTCCCACTAGCGTCTATGTGCACGTGATGTGGGCCACCTTATAATGGAGTTGGACGCCTCAGCAACCCAGCCATCTCTATGGAAGACGAACCCGACAAACGGCTCTGCCTGAGAACGGAGCAGCCGACTCATTGCTAGTCCATCCTACAAAATAGACCTTTATCTGACAAGACATCAGACATCCTCTTAGCAACTAAACAAATAATCACAATTAAGATCAATCGCTAGTACTCATACGCTAACAACTGAGCTGTGCAACACTAGCAACAATATCGCTTCTTAAAGCAATGCATGATTCTCTCTTGATCTTGTCCAGGTTTCAGGGACTCCACCAAGAAATAACGCTTGACGTGCTCGCATGCAACACATGCCAGCTTATTAGTGCTGACATACTAATCGTGTACCATACAGCAGCCGACAATAGCATGAAACTTCCACCATATTACACAGAAATGCATATACTAACAAGTAGAGGTTTTTTTTTTGGTGGATACATCAATTCCATTCCAGGGTACTGGCCATTGCAGGTGAACCTCCGCTTGATTTATTTAAAAATATTACAGCTTCTAATATAGACACACAATAAGGTTATCACCAACAAGGTCCTTTAGAAGTTTAACTTCTTAATTTATAAAGCTTTTCGTGATGAATTTGTTACTTTTGTACTATATATTTTTGTTTATTATATGATTTTGTATACTCCTTTGCACCGCTCTTGTTTCTCACTTCTGGTAAAGCCTTTAGCTCCAGATATGACTAAAGCTCACAGTTAGCACCACTGGGCCATGTTCGACTTTCATGCTCTAAGCCATATAATTCGCATTATTTGAAGCGTCATGCTCTAGCACTTTTCAATTGATAAATAAAAGTGAATATACTTATTTTTGAAAGAAAAATAAAATGATAAAGCATATGCATTATGGACATTGAACTCCTCAATACTTAATTGAAAATGACGTCAGCTGCATTCGTGCATTAACGTAAAATGACCTTGATTTCGCGACGGATGGCATCTTTCAGCTCCTCGATGGTGTGCTAACAGGACACCTCTTACTTTAAATATTTATTTAAAAAGTAGTCCGCTCCGGGAAGCAGGACGACCAACACAAATCCCCGAAGCGGGAGATAAGTTATCGGAGACATGCCCTGCTTTGAAATGCAGTATGTGGTGTAGCTCCGTCCTGCTGACACCATGTGGTGGCATTCAACCGTCATATTCGAAGTTCTGCATGACGAACTTTCCCAGGATTTCAATATAGACGTCAAATTTAACCACCATTATGATTCTGAAAACAATATGAACCAAATAATCTCACACACTGTAATTGCACACAACACCACAGCGCTATTTCTGGCTGGTCTCGACGTTTTTGATCTGTTCAGTATAGGTAATTTACGATCCCAATGAGGAAGAAATTCGCTTCATCTAGTTTGGGCAGTTGGTCAAACGGCACGAGTTATGGGGCATCTATGCCAGAACACTGACACAAACGGTGCATCTGGCCTTTCTGTCATTATTACACGCTTTATACTAGCTTCACCTATACGTATGTAAGTATGTATGTAATGGAATTTTTTGACGTAATTTTCACCATCTTAGAGTTGTGTGACTGACTTGAAAATTTGTACACATGTCAAGGACGAATGACGATACAAAAATATCACGACTTTGTCCTAAGGTCCTGACCAGGACCATCAGGATAAAAAAAAATGAGTTAATCTTATCAATGTAACGGAATCTTTCGATTTAATGTTCACAAACTTAGTCGTCTGATTGACTTGAAAATGTGCACACATGCCATGGACCAAGGAAAATACAATAATATCATAACTTTGTTCTAATGTCCTGACCAGAATCATCAGTGACTTGACTAAATTCATCAATGTAACGCAATTTTCACCAACTAGGAGTCGTCTGATTGACTTGATAATTTGCAAATCAAGGATCGATGGCAATACAATAATATCACGACTTTATCCTAAGGTCCTGATCAGGATCACCAGGATAAAAAAATGAACTAGCTAAATTTATCAATGTAATGGAATCTTTCAACAATATTTTCACCTACTTAGAGGTGTGTGATTGACTTGAAAATTTGCACACATGTCAAGGATCGACGACAATACCATAATATCATGACTTTCTCCTAAGATCCTGACCAGGATCATCAGGATAAAAAACATTAGTTAAATTTATCAATGTAACGGAAACTTTAAATGTAATATACACCAACTTAGTCGTCTGATTGACTTGAAAATTTGCACACATGTCAAGGACCGACGACAATACAATAACATCACGACCAGGATCATCAGTGACTTGGCTACATTTATCAATGTAACGTAATTTTGACCAACTTGAGTCCTTTGAAAATTTGCAAACATGTCAAGGATCGATGACAGTACAATAATATCATAAACTTGTCCCAATGTCCTTACCAGGATCTTCAGGATAAAAATGTGACTTAGATAAATGTATCAATGTAACGTAATTTTCATCAACTTGAGTCGCCTGATAGACCCAAAAATTTGCAAACATGTCAAGGACCGAAGACAGTACATAATTTCATGACTTTGTCCAAATACCCTGACCAGTTTTATCAGGATAAAATTATTGACTTGGCTAAATTTAACAATGTAACATAATTTTCAACAATTTGAGTCGTCTGATTGAATTAACAATTTGCACACTTGTCAAGAACCGATGACAATGCAATAATATCATGACTTTCCTAATGTCCTGACCGGGATGATCAGGATGAAAAAGTGATTTGGCTAAATTTAACAATGTAACATAACTTTCACCAACTTAAAGTCGTCTGATTGACTTGAAAATTTATAGACATGTCAAGGATCTATAACAATGCAGTAATATCATGACTTTGTTCTAATGTCCTGACCAAGATCACTAGGATAAAAAAGTGAGAGCAAAAGTTGTCAAAATAGTGTCATTTTCATCAACTTAGATTTGTCAAATTGACTTGAAAATTTGCATACATGTCAAGGATCAATGACAACACCCTAATATTTTGAAGTTCTCCTAATGCACTGACTAGGATCTTCAGGATAAAATACGACTAAGCTAAAGTTGTCAATGCGAAGAAGCGTGTCGACATAATTATCACCAACTTAGAGTGATCTGATTGACTTCAAAATTTGCACACGTATCGAGGCCCAATGGCAATGTAATAATATCATGACTTTCTCCTAATGTCCTGGCCAGTATCATTTGGATAAAAAAATTACATCAATTTACCAATGTAGCAATCTTTCGACAGAATTTTCACCAACTTAGACTTGTCTGACTTGAAACTTTGCACACATGTTAAGGGCCGATGAGAATGCATTAATATCATGACTTTGTCCCGATGTCCTGACCAGGATCGTCAGGATAAAGAATGACTAAGATAAAAATTTATAGAAAATAGTACACTTATGACATCTCAGATGTCGCTAAGGCACATTTCTACCTGTACCCTGAAAATTGCCTTAACTAAATAAACAGTATGACGTAGGTGCCCAGAGAGAGGACCTAAAAGGAACATGACACCCAGGGGAAATATCGCGCTCTGAAGTTCACACAGGGCCAAGACACCCACAACAGCTGGTAGTTTAGAAATCCACACAGTTTACACTGGACAAAGGAATTAAATCGCTTGAAAATATTGAAAGACGGAGATAGATGCTCGGAGAGAGGACGTGAGAGGGCCACGAGATTTCGGGGGAAGGATTGCGGATCGAAGTTTACCCAGGGTCAGGAAGGCCAAAATAGCTGATAGTGTAGTTAAAGCAGTGATTGTAATATAATACTGCTCCAAAAAAGGAGATTTGAAATTTTTAAAAGAAAATTTGGAAGACATTTCGAATTGAGAAAATTTAAAAAGATTTCAAATTAAAAATTCTGCAAAAAATTGAATAGAAAAATTGGAGATGAGATTAAAAAATTAAAAATAAATTGGAGTTTTAAAAAGTTAAAAAAGACATGATTTTATAACAAAGCTAATTATAAAGTAGAAAATAATTTTTAAGTATGAGGAGTTTGTTCTATAGTGATATAAAGACAACTACCTAGTTCATTATATTTCAACAATTTATAATACGTTTAAAATAGAAACTCATTTATATTAACAAAATAATAAATTATATTCTTAAAAATGCGTGGGGTGTTTGTCATAAAATGCTATAAATAGTTCATTGGTAGCTATTTATAAAAGTAAAGATATGACAAATATATCTAAAAAGCACCCCACTCTTTTTACAATAAAATTTATTATTTTGTTAATATAAATGAGCTTTTATTTGTAACGTATTACAAAATTTTGAAATATAATGAACTAGTTGTCTTTATATCGCTATAGAGTAAACTCTTCATACTTAAAATTATTTTCTACCTTTTAGTTTGGTTTGTTATAAAATCGCGTCTGTTTTAGTTTTTTAAAACTTCAATTTATTTTATCTTAGATCCTGGGCATCTAAATCTAATGCAGATGGGCTCTGCGACGACCGGCGCAATAATGTTATAGCGTCGTGCAGAAAGGCGGGGATAGCGCTCCAAGGCTGCACGGCATTATACATTTTCAGCTGTTGATACACAATCACGGAGACCTAATAGCTTACGATTCTCAACACCATCAGGTCTTCTCAATTCCCTAACTTATCTCAAATGGTGTTCACTTTGATCAGTTTGATACCGACCTTCATCGTTTCGTCGCAGGTTTGCTGTGTTTCAATTACGAAACCTGTCACAATAAAAACTTACTCAGCTGCAATCCTTGTCCGCACGGTCCAACAATAGATAGTAAACAGATTGTGGACAATCTTGAATGTTAACTGACTCTTGTGCATACGGATCTCGAGTAACTGAATTTGGTAGATATGGTACGCGCTCTGTATGTACTGGTACTTAGATTTATTTTAACGACATTAAATCACTATTACAGTTTTGCGCATGAATTAGTTTTAAGGTTCCATGTTCACAACCTACTTTTATAAACGCTGATAACCCTTCTCAATAGTTTGTCAGTTGCACGCTTCTGCGCCTTTGAGAAAATCGGCGACGTTATTCAACGTTGCACCTCTTCACTCCCAAATCCAAGTAAAAGATACGCTTGAGTGAACTATGCCTAGTCCCTGTTTGTCATGCACTCAAACTTGTTCCTGTGGCTGCATATTAAATCTTGCACTTCTTCCCAATTACCCACTTTCCTTCTGCTTTTGGCGGTAGCAGGGAACCTTGTTATTATGCGTCGCATCCTTGTCAGAGGCCAATGTTTCGAAAGATACCTGATGGTACTTTAGAACGAGATACTAGTCATGTACTCCGGCGATGTTTAACGAACATTTTAGTAGGAAACAATCAATTTAGTTTCTTCTTTCAGAACCTAAAAGGTAGATGATCATAAAGTATAATCTGTTTTTGAGAGGTAGAACTGGAACTTAAAAATTCAATGGCACAGCCGGGATTTGAACCACAGACCCACAAACAGTAAGTTTGTTGGCATACATAAATAATAATAATAATAATAATAATAATAATAATAATAATAATAATAATAATAATAATAATAATAATAATAATAATAATAATAATAATAATAATAATAATAATAATAATAATAATAATAATAATAATAATAATAATAATAATAATAATAATAATAATAATAATAATAATAATAATAATAATAATAATAATAATAATAATAATAATAATAATAATAATAATAATAATAATAATAATAATAATAATAATAATAATAATAATAATAATAATAATAATAATAATAATAATAATAATAATAATAATAATAATAATAATAATAATAATAATAATAATAATAATAATAATAATAATAATAATAATAATCTGTTTTTACTTTCTCTATCACCTATTTAGTATGTAGAAGTGCTGTTGCATTTCCCAAAAATTCAATATAGAGATTTCACCGGAAATACATTGCTTTGAGCCCAGTGATTAAAACACAGGAATAGTTTAGGAAAAGGTGGGTGAATGAATGAATGACATAACTGGAAAACGAAATGGATAAATACCAAACTGGGTAAGTACTTAAATTCACTAGATTTTACTTTCAAGAAAATCCCCAACTACAACTTACCCTTTGCATCGAAAAGGTTTCGTTCATTTTTATTTTCTCGGATATTTAACGGCGATTTTATTAAAAATATGTCTTTACGTGTCAAATATAATGTAAATTGTATATTTTCTGAGAATCATCTCTGAAATCAATGAGATTTAATTTTTATAATTTTTATATGTGGTAAGCCAGAACAGGTAGATAAAAACTTATTGCAAAAAAAATATAGACCCTAAAACTCACTCATTTACTCAAAATTACCTTTGTGGCATCAACTTTTTTCGATATTTCCTTTGTTATTGGTTTGAAGTTTTCAACAATTTGCCATTTTCCTTCGTTTCTAAGTAGTTCTGCTATCCTTTGTATTTGCGACTAAATACCAATATCGATTTTTTTGGGCAGAATACAATACTACCTCCAGCTAGTGTTGATAGAAAATTAAAAATAAATTTCTATAAAAATAGAGATAGCGCCTAATTTTGTAATTATTGTTGTGACATGCTTTAGGTGCTTGAAACTTCTCTTTTCATGAGGAAAACACCGCAGTCTACTAACTGCCCCCCCCCCCTAAAGTCTCTCTCTTTTAATCGTATATCCCATAATTAATATCAACTTATGTAGTACCTTTGTGTTTGTATAGAAGTAAGTCGCTCCAACGAGTTACTATGGATTTCTTCTAAATGACCTAATTGTACGTTATAATCGATTTAGAGACATTACTAATTACAATACTAGGTAACAAAATAGTCACTTGCAAAACTAAGAAACAGACACAAAATGTCTGTTACGTCTAATGTTACGTCTTTCGCATTAAGGCCTTGAAGGGGCTTCCAGCAACTTGCACTTTTTCAGGATATATATCTTGGAACGGAACAGCTTCCAAAGGGGTTTATGGACATCGTTTCCTTTCTGTTCTTTTTTCCATAAATTAGAGCTTTCATGATGTGATTGGTGGAAGCGATAACCTAGTTACAAGCTCTACTTCACCAGACCGGAACTGCAGAATAACAAAACTTTCTTTCGAGATGGTATTTCCAGTTCAACATACATATAAAGCATCTATCTGAACTATCTTGGTACCATGCAGAATGCAAGAAGAGAGAAAAAAAATCTAGTGTGTTGTACTCCCATGACTTTCTCTACTCTTGTACTAACTATTCTTAGAAACTCTTATTCCTATATCTTCTTCCTGTTAGTTGAGATAAACATTTGCAGAAATTATCTTATTGTTCGTTTTCTTGCACGCACAATAGGAGTATGGGTATACAGTAGCCTTTGAGCGATAGCCAAATCTTTTAAAGCTTTCAAATTCCGTTCTCTTTGCACGCCTAACATATAAAAAATTAATCGCAATGTTCCATTTGACAGAAGTATAAGATCTCCAAAGATCTCGGAAATAGTTCCTGTACAAAAAGGGGGAAAAAAAGGAAGAAAAAGAAAAAGACACAAATTGTGTGTTTTAGCGAGATCTACATTTTTTGTATAGTAAGATGTTGCCTATCTCTTACAGTTTACGAGTTAAACAGGGCTACATGTAGTATAGCCAGAAAACTCAAAATATGTATTTCATTTGTCAAAAAAATGTCTTAAACATGTCACTTTAATCAAAATCGTTAGACCATTTTAAAAAAAAATGAACTCTTTCGATAAATTTTCCCTGTAAAGGGTAGTTTAGTGTGGAGGAATTTTCTTCGAAATCTTCGTGTTGCATCCCTAAAAGACATTAAACTTAAATACCAACTTTGGTTTTTAACCAACTTTTCCTTTATGAGTTATGCTGTCCACAGACTGACACACAGACAGAAACACACGCACGCGCGCACACACACACACACACACACACACACACACACACAGACACACACACACACAAGGACCCTTTTCTAAAAATGCTTTTTATTTATTCAGGGGGCCTCAAAACATATATTTCCGGTGAATCTTGGCATCCAATTTTTGGGTGGAATGCAATACTTCCTCTACTTAGTAACAGAGAAAGTAAAAATCTTATCTGTTGCCTCTTTGTGTTAGTTGACATAAACATTTGTACCAGTTATTGCTTATTTCGTTGTAGGTGTAAGAGAAATATTAGAATACAGTAAGCTTTGAGCGATAGTCAAATATTTGAATGCTTTGAGATCCCGTTCTCTTTGCACGCTTAACATATAAAAAAAATGAACAACGATGTTACATTTCACGAAAGTTTAAGTTTTCCGAAATTCACACAAATAACAAGGAATATCTCCGAAATGTTTCGCTCTACCAAAAAACTTATCTGGACATAAATTGTGTGTTTAGCGAGACCTACATTTTTTGCGGAGTAAGATTTTGTCACTCTCTTACGGTTTACGAGTTATTCAAAAGTCATCCAGGTAAACAGCACTACATAGGCTATAGCCAAAATTCAAAATATAGATTTGATTTGTCATAAAAGTATCTTATGCATACGGCATTTTAATCAAAATCGTTAGAGCCATTTTCAAGAAAATCAAAATTTTCGAAAAATTTTTCATCTAAAGGGTAGTTTAGGCTGGGACTATTCTCTTCAAAATCTTCGTGTCACATCCTTGAAGGACATTAAACTTAAATACCAACTTTGGTTTTTAACCTACCTTTCGTTTTTGAGTTATGCTGTCCACAGACACACAGACGGACACACACACACACACACACACACACACACACACACACACACACACACACACACACATACACACACGGACCCTTTTCCTAAAATGCTTTTCTTTTTGGATTCAGGGGGTCTCAAAACATATATTTCCGGTGAAATCTCGACATCCAATTTTTGGGTGGAATACAATACTTCCCCTACTTACCAGTAGAGGAAGTAAAAAAGCAATTACTAACTCTAATAAAGACTAAACATTAATGCTCAACTCGAGCGCACATTTCCCACTATATATTGTCTAGTATTATATTACTTGAATTGCAATATGTCCAGTTATGCACTCCAAGGGATTATTGGTCAGGAAGCTTGACTCGAAATGATTTCTTTCTATCGCTTGCCTACGCAGGCAGAGGAAGTATCTTAATTTGACCAAAAATCGATATCGGGTTTTCACAGGACTGAAGAAACACAAGAGCATTTTTGGAAATAGTGTGTTTGTGTGGGGGGGGGGGGGGGTTGAGGAACATATATGTGAAACGGAAAGTCAGACGAATATGAAGCATAAATGAACTCTTTGTTTAAGTGTTATTATTAAAGGTGAAATACAAGAACAATGCAATGCAATCTTGAACAATGCAATATAAAGACATATTCATGTCTTTATATGTCATAAGCACATATGACTTCCTTAGTTTAATGGTTCAGACATACATCTGAAATATTTAATAAAAATAGATTATTTTTTATTTTGGTTAATCATATTGCAATTCATCTACTACTTTGACGAGGACCATCATATTACTTACGCTTTCTGCTTTACATTTTTATTGTCATGAATCTAAATGTCGTCAGAAGTAACCCGGGTGCCTTCTTAAGGTGTTATAATAATAATTTTAATAATAATAATAATAATAATAATAATAATAATAATAATAATAATAATAATAATAATAATAATAATAATAATAATAATAATAATAATAATAATAATAATAATATTTTAATAATTTATTATTATTATTATTATTATTATTATTATTATTATTATTATTATTATTATTATTATTATTATTATTATTATTATTATTATTATTATTATTATTATTATTATTATTATTATTATTATTATTATTATTATTATTATTATTATTATTATTATTATTATTATTATTATTATTATTATTATTATTATTATTATTATTATTATTATTATTATTATTATTATTATTATTATTATTATTATTATTATTATTATTATTATTATTATTATTATTATTATTATTATTATTATTATTATTATTATTATTATTATTATTATTATTATTCAACAGTAAATCCTTACAAAGGTTGCTTGCAAAACGTGAAATTCAATTTAGTACATCGCTTTCCTGGATGAAATGGGGAAGCGAATAACAGTTTGCAATTTAATTTCAGCTTGTTGCAAGAATTTGACATAAAGTTTCTGAAGTTTCACGAAGTTTCCCTTTACATGAAAATAATTTAATTACTATTGACTGCCTCAAAAACGGCTGCAACGATTTTGCTTAAATTCAACATATTATGCTTCTTATAATTAATAAAATTTATATATTGAATTGTATGTACCAGATAAATCGTAACAGAGAGATAAAATCTTACTACGCAAAATATGTGGATCTGTTTAAAACCTACTATTTAGTTCAAATATGTTTTGTGACAACTGACGTTTTATAGATAATCGTCGTTATTGGTTTGAGTTTTCAACCGCTGTATAGCTATTTGAAAATTGCATCAGCGGCCTCCGTTTTACCTGCAATTATAGGTTTAATGAAACATTTTTACAAAAGTTTACTTCGATTAACATTAAGTAAAAAAATGGGTAGAATGACACTGAAAAATTCTTTGTCAATTCCGGGATTTGAAACTAGGAGCATTCGGTCATCGTCGAGCTGCTCTAACCACAGAGCTACCATGGCCAACGTTCCGACACGACATTTAGTTCTCCAACCTATTCGCTTTTTTCCCGATAAACCACACAGAGATCTCAAATTCACATACACGTCCCATGTAGATCTTGGGGTGACCGTCCATCGGAAGTCCACGATGTCTATCTCTAGTATCCGCACTTGTTTTTTTAGAATTTTTATCAGGCTACTCTGACCAACGTTTTATTCGCACCGATGGATCAAAGAGCATCAGCGGTGTTGGATGTGCCTATCTTTATGGAACCGAACCACATACATTCAGTTTTCATAATAGTTCTTCAATTTATACTGCAGAGCTGTGTGCAATATACCGAGCCGTTTTATAGGTCCGCCGTCGTAAATTAGATGACTGCCTGATTTTGAGTGATTCTCTTAGTGCACTTCAGAGCCTTCGTAAGCTGTACAGTTCCCATCTTATTGTACAACATTTCCAGGATGTCCTCCGTGTTTTACACGCTTCTGGCGTTAACGTGGTGTGTGCATGTATTCCTGGTTACGTAGGTTTGTCGGGGAATGAAATGGCGGATTTGGCACAATGGCGGCAACCACAGAACCCAGTATTACCATTTCTCGTGTTACTTTAGGAAGACTTTAGGCTTGAAGTGCGGAGAGCGGTGCTGTCATGCTGGCACGAAGAGTGGTCAGCTCTCCGCGGTAATAAGCTTAGAGAAGTGAAGGAACTACCGATAAACGGGTAACTTCCTCTCGCATGTCTCGTCGCGAGGAGGTTTGCGCATTGACCACTGCATTTTTTGACATCTTTGTAACTTAGCTTTAATTCTGGCTTTTGCCTCTCTGTTTTGTCTATTTATGTGTGTTTATTTTCGTTTTTGCTAGTATCTTTATTTTATATTAAAGTTTATATCTGGATATTGCAATGAACTAACTGTTTTTAAGGGCGTGATGACCAAGTAGTTGAGTGCCCTTAAACCTACATCTCCCTCTCAAATTCATACGAGATAACATACCCTAATGGCGACTTACTACACTGTAAGTATTTGAGTCCCGGGCTTCATAGCTTAACCAATTATACGGTCAACCAATGGTAGAACAATTAATTTACATTAAGTAAACTAGTTTGTAGAAGAGTGGGTAGAAAAGGTAATATGAATTTAATACATAATATATTTTAATAGAGTATTCAGTGTGTAGGTGATAATAAGGGCTTTATTTTTTATTTACTGCTTTGGTTTAAACATCTTCTTCCGCAAATTTATTTAAATGTAAAGTAATAGTGATGTTCGGCCTTACGTGAAGTTGCTCTACTTCTGCACTAGTATGACACCTGACCCAAACACACATTATACTTCTCTCACGTGGACCTATGGTCGATCAAGCCTTATAACTAATATTTGTTTTTATAAGCTTACCCTGAAGTAAGCATACTTAAATGTACCCACTCGCGTTCACTTCACGTTGATTGGCGAGGTCGTTCCAGCCATAAATGTGGTTTACATAGCACTTGGAGTGAACATACGATACAACTTAAATGAAAACCTGCTGAAGACATGCGTGACTTCTGCAAATTAATTGCCGGAAGCATGAAACAAATGTATAAAGAATAGTTAACTGAAAATTAAGCAGTATACAGTAATGGGGCGATCACACATAAGCACATGCTTACGCATGGCACTTTTCACAAATTCATCACAATTGAACAGTCGGTTTTCCTCTTTTCCTTTATTTGCCTGGAGTTCTTAGCTTGCCCTTAATTTTTATTTCTCTTCGAGATTTACCAACACCACTAATGCTAATACCTGTAAGCTCCGATGTGATCTCCTCAATATGCCTTACTGGAAGAGAAGAATTCTTTCGGAAAGTATATTAAAAATATGTAGTGTTATTTGTTGCTTGTCACTACGCAACGGTTTTTCCTTACGACGTTAAGTTTAGAAGAACGGAGATTCTGCCGTTATGCACGGGTTGCTTATGCAATAAGAAATTCTCATGCATTTTTCAACATCTGTGAATAACTGTGATAGTTAATAAACTGAAGCTTCAACTCAGCTTGGGCACGATAATGAAGTTGCTACTGTAAACAGCCAATACGAGCAAGAGAGATAACCCAGTTAGAATAATAATCATGGTTCTATACAAATATTTTGTACATGGTGCTTGAAAGAAAAGTAATTTGACAGAAATACTTTGAATGTAAATGTTTATTGTTATAACCAGGGAAGTAATTTTACGGCGGTACGTACTTACAAGTGCAGCAGCTAATAAGAGAGGAGTGATACTGTGATACTGTCGACATGCCAGGTACAGTTTGTCCAGATCGCGGTGACACTCCATATGCGCAAGAGGGGAGAAATTAACGAGAAGTGACTGGAGTGGTGGGGAACAAGCCAGTGATGTCAGAACACAGGCAGCCACATACCCAGCGGTGTACGTTTACGTATTATAAGCAATTCTTATGTAGTTATCACAGTGAAAGTGAGCGATACACTGATCCCCACCTCTCATATTATGCATGTGGGCATATCTCTTCTATTGCGTATCTATGCTTCAGGAGTGGGGGAGTGTCACGACAATCTGGACAAACCGTAAGATAAGGGGAAAAATCACTTTGGACTTGATGTAAACAAAAGATTTTGTATCCTTCCGCGTCAGCCTCGTGTTCCTACCAGCTGAGAGGAACAAACATAAAAAAAATGCCACATTGACTCATATTTTACATTGATAATACAATAAAACGTTGTACTGTAACGTTGTACACGCAAATACAAATGAGAGTGATGATTCAAGACACAGCCTATTTGTGTCCAACAAGCGATAACGTGTGAAACAGAGACTATCAATACACTCAGCTGCTTGTTGGAACACTTGCAACACGCGTGGGACTAGAAATGTTCTGCTCTCCTAATGCGCTGAATCATTTTTTCAATGGCTGTAATTTATCACCCGCAACAGAAGGTACCAAAACCTGAAAGGTAGTCAAAGAATGAAACAAGACCGAAAACATTAAACCGCTGCCCATATGTCATTAGAAAGATTCAAATGTCTTTTGTCAAATGAGTAGAGGCGAAATGTACATTAAGGCTGTAAGGCTGAGCCTATCCTAAAATTTCAAGACTTCTATTTCCTTGCTTTCATTTCAATATTCTCTAAATTTAGTATTTTATTCAAATGTAATTCCTCCTTCATTGCTGAGTTCCGTGCAATTCACACGAAAGCGTTGTTGGCAGCGAGAAGCTTGTCAAGGAAGATAAGGTAAAATGCAATTTGCCTTGTTCGCCCCTGTGTACGAATGCTCAAAGTTTTGTACGTTGGAGAGGAGTGAAGGGATCGTATCTGCTACCTGTTGCCGTGAAGGCAAACCTAATCAAACGTTAGGATTAACAGTAACACTATGCCTGACCTTGAGCAGATAGCGGGAGAAAACAAAGTACACTTGTATTTCTGGTGATTCTGAAGTATCGTGGTATTTTCACAATAACAGATTTTCTGGAGAATATTGCGGATCTTCTAATAAGGGACGCACTTATTTTTTCCAGACAAAACTATGGAAATAAGTTACGGATAAAAGGCACAATATGACTAAGATTGTTAATCGCATATTCACAAGAAATTCAGCCTACACTTCATACAAATCCGTGCCTAAACCCTGCACTGTTTCTTGTTTTCTATCGCTAAAACAATAATGTATAAATTCGCTAAAAGTGTCCAATTTATCGGGTGGCCCCGAAGCCATCAATGTACCCTACTAATGTTCATTCGCTTACAGTGGTTAAATCAACAACAAGGTAAAATCACCTTCTAATGTTAGTTCAATAAGAGGAGACAGAAACATCATCAAATGGGTTAGGCTGAGCAATAAGGAGAAAGAATAAATCATTAGAAGTGGTTTTAGGCTAGGTTAGAATGGAATAAATGACTAGAGGAGGAGCAACTCCTCTTGAACTAACACTAGGAGGTATTTCAACCTTTGAAATTTTAGTACAAGTATTTTACACCGTACCAGTATGTCATGCATATTCTCCTCGCTTCACGATTATTTTGCTGTCTTCTGCTTCATCTTACCCTACCATCTAGAGTATGGATTACACCCTCTCTAAGTCTAACTTAACAGGACAAAAATGTAACAACCCCCTAACCGGATGTTTCTCCCTAAACTAACCTAACCTATTTCATCCTGTTTTACTTGAGCAGTCTATCTGCCACAACCTAGTATAACCTTCACACCATACCATTTTAGGCTTAGACATTTCGCGTTGATTTGTAGGTACTTTTCAGCGATTTTAGACACCTCTCTACAAAATGTAGGCAATAGCCAGTTCAACATCAAGAAGAGGGTATAAGACGATGAGAGGGTAAAATAGGTGATGATAAGATGATAAGGTCTTCAACGGAAAATTAGCAACACTAGCCTCATTCACCGAAACTGGCCGTAAAAGCATTGTGAACTGTTATAAATCGAGATTACTTGTAAAACAAAAATAAAATAAAATGAACGCTATATGTTCCAAAACACACACCACACACACAAACACGCACACATACACACACAGTCATTCGCACTCTCGTTTATACTTCCAGAATCTAGGGAGGCTGGGTTCTGGTCCTGGTTAAAGAAACTTCCCACCCTCCAACTGGGAATCGGACCCGAGACCTCTGGATTTGAAAGTTAGCATGCTAATCATCAGACCACAGAGACAGTCTATTTTGATTGGAAGATTCTCATGTTTTACAAGCAGCGGATTGCTTCCTCTATGGGAAGTTTCTGATGTTTTATATGCAGAGAAGAAAAACAAAATATCGCGGTGTCATATAAAAATAATAGTGGGTGTGAATAACAGGAGCAGCATCAAACCAGACGAAGTACCTACCACTTCTTCTTCTTTGCCTTCTTTGTTAGCTCTGGGCTTTCCTTTATGTTCACTTTTAGTGTTTATTTTTCCTCATTACGAACGTGGTAATTGTGGCTAGATAATTTGCTTGTTAATAGCGCCTTTATATAGTGTTTTCTCAGGATTTCAATTTTGTTTGAATAAAATTGTAACGTTGAAGTAAGAGCGCGAACGGTTTTGCATTTTTCCACCATGCATTTTATTATACAGGCAGGCGGCGCCGTGGCCGAACGGTTAGAGCGAGCGCTCGCCTGCTACCTAGGCGGGCCGGGTTCGATCTCAAGGACCTGCATGTGATATTTGTGGTGGACGAAACAGCGTCTGGGCGGGTTTTCTCCAAGTTCTCTAGTTTCCCCACCACTCGTTCCACCCATTGCTCCATTATCACCTTTCCAATCATCGATTTCGCCTGCACTTCATATCATCCTCTTCCTCGCTAACATACCTGTTGCTTGGCTGACCACCACCTTCCTGGTTTCCACTCTGTCCGGTCCATAGGTTCCTGTGCTCCCCGAAAGGGGTCTGACCCTAGACACTGGCTCGCAAGTCCTTGGGGGTACAAGTCCTACATAAGGGGGGGGGGGTAATCTCGTAAAGAAACAAAAGAATTTTATTATGCAGTATTTTTACACGCTTTATATTAGCTTCACCTGTATAGGTGTGTGTATGTGTGTGTCTGTGTGTATGTATGTCTGTATGTCTGTATGTGTATGTGTCTGCGTGTCTTGTCTGGGTGGCTGTGTATATGTGTGTTTCTGTATGTAGGTGTGTATGTGTGTGTTGGTAGGCAGGTAGGCCGGTGGGCGGGTAGGCAGTTAGGCGGGTAGGCCGGTAGGCAGGTAGGCAAGTAGGTAGGTAGGCAGGTATGTAGGTATGCATGGGACGAACGGTTGTGACAATTTAACATTCGTTTTGCTATCTTAATATGGAAGATATGCAACCCTTTAGCCATCTGTGTACTGGGGTGAGCGAACTCAGCATAATACGAGAAGTCCTCCATAAAGTACTTGGTACGTATCCTACTGCGCCACTTGTGTAATTTCCAGTACATCAATGTTTTAACAGCAGTGCGATACGCACCAGTACAGAAATACTGAAATGGCACCCTTGAGCTCCAGCACACTTTGATGTAAGTGTACAGATTCACCTCAACGTCACATATTCAAATCGATCGGTTGGTAGAGGTGGACCAGTTCCACAGCCAGCACGGCCGTCAGATCTAATGCCTCTCGACTAGTTTCTGTGGAGTTGTATGAAGAGTATGGTGTATGGCACTCCTGTAACGTCAACGGAGAAACTCATTACTCGAGTCTATGGGACGATTAAAAATCTTCAAAGACAACAGCGCACATATTGGGCCATGTGCATGAAGCTCACCTCCGCCGATATAGGCTCTGAAATGACGTAGGAGGTACACAGCTCAAAGTGCGTTTGTAGTGTAGACAGCTCGATGTTGGGTTTATTGATCAAATGTCTACAGGTTTCAAACCCTACATTTCCGGACAAGGGTGCCTATTTCAAAACTGATCAGGTTGCCATCCCGCACAACATATTAAACGTTGTCGGCGTTTTGTGGGACACCTGTTTATGGTAACCACGGGCTCTCTCCACCACACGAAGAGACGCCGGGAAAAATGTGCTCTAAGAGGCGCACTAAAGTCCTTATCTTATTGTAGATGTTGCCAAACAGGCGGAAAGCATATGTCGTAAAAGTGTTGTGGCTCATTCGCCTAAGCTCAGCAGTAGGAATAACAAGTATTGCATTGTACGTAAATCATTTATTTGTGGTGAGATGCTGGAAGATGTGCCAAGGGGGAAGCTTTACTCCTCTAGATTACTTCTTCCCGAGGTTTAAATTTAATTAAATTTAGTTAAATTGGTAAACAAATTTTTAAAAAAATGATTTTTATACCCCAAAACATACATTGAATCCTTAGCTTAAATTACATACCACAACTTTTGCTCTTAGGGCTCTTTAAAAGCTTCAATATTTAAATTTCTATGAGCATACCCCCAATGGTACGTTAATGGAATTAATGACACTTAATAAGAATGCCTTTTACTCCACGTTTGCGCACTAAACGCCCCACACGGTGTAATTTGTAACCAAGATCGTTCAGATTTTCAGCAGAAACCTTGAGAGAATAAGCTTAAAAATCGGCACATGGTTTTTGCTACACTTTTAAATTAGTAATTAAAAATGTAGCAAAAGGACACCACTGTGTCATATAACATATGACTTAATTAATTCGAATACTGAGGATATACTGTTAGAAAAATCATATATAACGATTTAATTTTTTTTGGAATAACTAGAAGATTGAAGAAGCTTCTATATGTCAGTTTCCCGTATTATTTAAATAACCTGATAGATTGTTTTTCAAGATTACGATAATTGGATAGTGTAGAACAGCAGATCAGTACAGGTAATAAAAGAAAAAATTGTTTTCTAGAAAAGCTAACTGCCGGTAATTTAAAGCATGTTTATAATAGTTATATAGCAGCAAGTGAAAACATTTGAAGGCATTTAGATAAAAATTCCAGGATTAGAAATGGTACCTTTAAGCCAGTGAGTAGAGGTAGGAAAGGGGTAATTACAAGTGCGCAATCTTGAATATACCTCCATGGATCCCATTCCTTTTCTTCCATTTCCTCTCTTATTCTTTCCTATTTTACAAACAGCAATCCAGAAAGCAACTGCAGAACAATGATGCCCTGCAACCACAGTGATCTGTGCACCCAGAACATTGCCGTCAAAAGCAGCTCTTTCTCTCTCACTGTCGCGGCGTCCTCCGCAGTCTAAGGGTTACATGTTAGCCTCTGATGTGGTGGGTTTATCCGCAGCATGGCTTCCTTCCGAAGGCAAGTAAAACCGTTGGTCTCGTGTCGTGGACTTACGGCATAAAGTATGACAAAGAGGCCTTTGAGCAAAAGTAACTGATCTTTCTTGCCTGACATGGAATGGGACGCTGAGAACTAAAGCAGTTAGAGAGAATGCATAAATATAACTTAGTTTCAATTTCTCTCTCACTCTCACACTCCTTCAGTCATCAATTATCTCGCGAGTTGTTCTAAAGTGTAATAGGTGCAAGGTGAATTAGTCCACTTCAGTTCAGTGATGTAATATATATATTTAAAATACTTCGCCCACAATAGTCATGTATAAGATAAGCGTAGAAAGGAAAAATGCATTTAAAAATTGTAATTCTTGAATCACGGAACTTCGGCATTCTATGCGACTCTCTTGCCTACTCTTAAACATCTCTCATCTAGAGCACTCAAATTAAGCTACTTCGAAAAGATGTTTAATGTTCGGTTAGTTGAAGATTGGTTGTAATAATCTGCAACCATTCTGCTTTTGTGCTGTTTTTAGCCCCCAAACATTTTACGCCAGCTGTCACAGCTTTTCTGGGACAACGAATGAAAAGGATTCATGTTGGCAAGAATGAGGCCACAAAGCGTGGCGCCTGAACTGAGCTTCATGGGTGTCGTTGGTAAATGTGTGCAGGCTTCTGATGACTGTTACAGGGAAATGCCTGAGTTAGTTTTATTGTGAAATGTAGCTTATTCAAATTCCAGATACTTCAGACATCAAGGACTAATTTAACTAATTCAAACGAGTGCCGAAAGTGCACAAGATGAAGGTGTCCTTTATAAATGACATAAAATGGAGTAACCTTCGAATTAAACTAAAATCTGCAGAGTTAAATATCAAACTATTTTTATACATAAACACTTCTTTTTTTACCTTCTCTACTATATACAGTAAGTAGGGGAAGTAGTGTATTCGACCCAAAACTTCCATGTCGAGATTTCACCCGAAATATATGTTTTGAGGCCCACGGATTCATATCTGTGTGTATTTGTCTTTGAACAGCGTACCTTAAAAATGAATAGTCGCTTACAAATGAAAGTTGGTGTTTAAGTTTAACATCTTTTAAGGATGGAGCACGAAGAACTTGAAGAAAATTCCTCTAACCTAACCTACGCTTTACATGGAATTTTTTGATAATTTTGATTTTCTAAAAATGACTCATGATATTGATTACAGTCCTATATATTTAACACGTTTTTATGGCAAATGAAATGCATTTTTTAAATTTTCTGGCTATAGCCTTAGTTGTCCTGTTTACTCTGGATGACATTTATATAACTGGTAAACCATAAGAGATAGACCAAATTTTACCATTAAGAAAATGTAGATCTCGTTAAAACACAATAATTTATGTCTGTATGCATGCTATGTGAAGTGAACCATAGTTACTTGTGTGAGTTTTACAGTACTTACACTTTCTCAATTTGAAGATCGTTATTCACTTTTTTATCTGTTTGGCCGTGCAAAGAGAACAAAATTTCAAAGCTTTAAAAGATTTGACTATCGCTCAAAGCCTACTGTATTTCCATTTTCCACTTGCACCTACAAGAAAATGAGCAATACGGTAACTTCTGCAAATGTTTATCTCGACTAACGTGAAGAAGATATAGGAATAAGAGTTTGTAAGAATAGTTAGTACCCGAGTAGAGAAAGTCATGTGAATACAACACATCAGACTTTTAAAATTGTTCCATTTATGTCTTTAATTCCAATGCTCACATGGGAGACCTCTCCTTTGGAAAATATTGCCTATTGGCACTGGTGTGGTCAACGGGTTACGTTTTACTGGGGATTTTGGGTCTTTTGGGTCTTTGTTCATTAAATTCACACACACACACACACACACACACACACACACACACACACACACACACACACACATACACACATACACACAGACACACATTCACACTGTCATTAATACTTCCAGACTCGGGAAGAACAAGGATTAATCTTGGGTACAGAAAAATTCCCACGCCAGCCGGGAATAGAACCTGGGACCCATTCCACAGCAGGCAGGTGGTTATCATACACTTTGCTTGGATCAAAGAGTTACGCAAAATGACATTGCATTTCAAAACTCATTACAAAATTAAAACCATCAATTACAAGAAGGTTATTTAATCCAAAGAGATTTTAAGGCGTATGGCACTTAATTTACCTTCATTTCTTACCCATTATTTTTTGGTAGTGTTTGACGCCCGCTTTTACCAGAAACGGCACCGCAGGCGGTGACACTGATGATACATGGAATGAAGATGGAGCACCGGTGGAATGAGATGGCGGGGGAAACCGGAGAACCCGGAGAAAACCCGCCCCAGCGCCGCTTTGTCCACCACAAATCTCACATGCGGCTGCCTGGGATGGAATCCGGGCCACTTTGGTGAGGAGCGAATAGTCTAACCACTCTGCTACGGCGCGGCCGCTTACCCATTATGTAAAATTATTCAAAATATTATGAGAGTGCAGTTCACAGGCTATTCATAGAAAGTTTAAAATATACATTTAGTTCTCCAAATCAATATCTCGAATATATGAGATTTCACCAAATCAATTTAGAGCAGTTTTTGAGAAAATGGAACCTAACGACATTTTTTCCATGTCAATGGTAGCTTGGGGGCGCTGAATTTTCTTGAAGAAAAACAACAAAAATCTGGCTTATATCCTTCATTTACACATTGTTGCAAACGGCAGAGAACGTACTATCTTTCACAAAAGTAAATACCCATCTTCAGTAAGATCTGCGCGAAGGCTCACTTAATTCTCAGGCGTGCTTGCATAGGTGATATGAGAATTAAATTAGTCATATGCTTCCCGTGCTGTTCGGAGTACATGGCAGCCATGTCACCCCGCAACTCACCTCACCTCGTAGTTTTGAAAAGCAATATTTCCGCAATCCTTCTACATTAACGGGCAAACATTGCAGATTCAACATCAGTGCACCTGCAGAACATACATTCTTATTGTGTTTCTATTAAGTTGTGGATTAGAACTAAAATGATTCGGTTTTGGTGCTAGACTTACAGAACCTGAGTATAATCAGTCACACGAAATGCCTGTATTCATTATAGCGTGTTCTTTTTAAATGAACAGTATGGGCTGACATGGGCTCGAACCTCGTTTAGCATATTTCATTTTATTTCCCTTTTTCTTTTTCTTTCTTAACGGGAACATTATTATTTATATAACCCGTGCGAAATATACAATAACACAAACTAATGGACTCTATTTCTAATGATGCTCCTACTTTAGGTATTTTTGTTCCGGGTACCGTTGTAACTTTTCCCGCCACCTTATGGATGCTGCTGTATGATTGTAATTTTACAACTGAATACTTCATAAGATATTAATCGCTGAAAATGAAACAGGGAACACGCCTACCTCAATTGTCAAACATTCCTCCTGAAGTTAATATTTCCCTTTAAACATTCACATTCAAAAGCATCTCTACAAATTGCGTATCATATTTCCATATTAACATACGTAAGTGTTTAATAGTGTAAATGATCAGATCTGGATGCCAGTAAATAATGTAATTCATGTAACATTAAACAGAACTGAACACAGTTGTAGATTACTTGAGGGAGAAGCAACCTTTGCAGCCAGCAAGGTTGTCATGTTGTTATTTCCAAGCAGACACAACGTTGCCATGTCCCCATTAACTCAATGTGTAGCGGTGTGCCTTCATCCAGTTCTCCATTCCTGATAAAAAGCTGTAGAGAACTAAACACGTTTGTTAATTTTCTATTTCAGAAAATAAACATGCTAAAGGCGAGGATTGAACCCTCGGCAGCTAGCAGTTCTGAATTTCACAGTCAACGACGAAGCGCTGGTGGCTATTCCTCGCTGGGACACTCGCGTTGTATCATATGAAATTAAGCTTGCTGTCAGTACCTTAGCAGCTAATTTCAGTGCAAGGCGGAAAGTTCCTGTGCACCTTTAGAAATGGTTTAAAAATTAGTTGTTTTTTTTTCTAAGTATTCGCATACATTTATTTAGAGGAATAAGAAAAGGGAATATTTCTATAACAAGCACGAGTATCCCAGGGTTCAGTGTGGAGTTTGTTTCATTAATTGCTTTCATTGGCGACAGAAAAAAAATGAAGATGAAACGATATAATAGCAACTGCACGTTCCCGGTGATGGAAGTATCATTAATTGAAACTAATATCTATCATATCCACGCTCATACATGAGGAGGATTGAATACTGAATGCGCGATGACTTACAGGCACCAGTTATGTTCTAAACTTAACACGTTATATTATCTGTTAGGTGTTATAGTTAACTAAAATTAACTTAGTGGTCAAACCCTCCACCTTGCGTAGCAGTAGACATCTGCTTTGTAAACTGGAGATTAAAATCGATTCCTGTTTGCAAGAAACCGGTAACTTAATCTTCCTTTCAGGGTTTCAACCATATCTCAATTTATTTATTTAATTCTAACACCCATTATGAGTTATTCATCTTTAGATATGAGTTATTTGGTATAAGTAATTATCAAAATAGAAAATAATAGCTGTTATTATATCTAATGGGAGAGTTAAGGCAAAAAATAAGAGATAATCCTCAATCCTCAATCTTCAGCTACCATTATTTTCGGCTTTCCGTCACCTTCAACAAGAAAGAACATATAGGAAGACCATATAGGAATGCCTGTTGACAAGATTTTAAACTAAGCTTGCCTTCCATTGACACGATACTACATAGTCCATCTGAGAACGAAGAAGTTTAGGATAGGATTCCTGTAGAATAGAAAGAGAGAGAGAGAGACAGAGAGAGAGAGAGAGGAAGAGAGAGAGAGGGGGTTAGAGAGAGAATGTGTGTGTTTCTGTGTGAAAATCCAAAGAAACCCTTAAGATATGTATACTAAAAAATTGCTTAATGTATTTATAAATAACAGATTATTGTTACAAGGTCCTTTTATTTCAGTTTAAGTTAATAAATAATCTTAACTCAATTATTATAACTAGGGCTAGGAAGTTCATGCATTAGCATGTTTTTTCATAGGGGTTAAAAATGTATGCTTTTACATTATGTGCACGAATTATGGAATTTTCAGTTATTTGAACATGATTTTATGGTGCATATAACTGCATATTTTCTTGATTTTTGATAAATGCAAAATATTTCAATATTATAGCCCCTATATTGCATATTTTAATGATTTTTATGGTTTTTTATTACTTTTTTCTATCTGAATAACATTTTTCATATTGACAGTATTGCACATGATGATGCAACTCACGAAGATTTCAATATTATTGCCCTATATTGCATATTTTAATGATTTTTATGCTTTTTTTATTTTTTCATCTGTATAATATTTTTCATATTGGTAGCATTTCTGAGACAATGATTCTTTCCCATTGATAGACTTGTGTCCAGTACGAAGATAATTTTTGTTAAATCTCCTAAAAGAGTTAAGTTGTTTAGATCAACAGCACCTAATATCCGACTTCCTCCTGCACCAGTATTAACTCGATGGAGAACATGGGTCGATGCAGTTTAATATTATGCTGAGCACATAGAAATAGTGAAAGAGGTTGTTAATTCATTGGACTTGAACGATGCTTCATCAATAGAAACTATGCAAAATATTCTGTCAGGCACTGGGTTGAAAGAGGTTCATAGTTTCATATCTGCCCATTTTCCTTTCTTGCCAACAGCCATAACGACATTGGAAGCTGTAGGATCTCCTTTGCATGAATCACTTAGTCTTTGAAAATACAATATGTGATCTAAGTTTCGGTTCCTGGTAGCATAGGACAAAAAGTGAAAGAGAAAGTGAATTATGTAATGTCAAAAAATTCTGATTATTAACAGATGTGCGATATCCGAAACATCCTCGAAAGAAAACCATCTGTCACACCAAAAAATTTGACTCTCTCTGTGAAGCAGTTAACATCATTTGAATATGCCCCGATAAGATCTTGGGACGTGGAGAGAAGTTTTTCATGTTACAAAAGTGTTTTGCAAGAGAACAGACGATGCTTTACAGTTGAAACTGTGCAAAATGTTGATTGTGAACTGCAGCTTAGCAGTTAATACTAGCCACGGGGGCACTTCTGCTTCAACGTCTAAGGAATAAGGTAACATTATTTATTACCTATACTAACTCGTCTTGTCTACTGCAAAGGGATATTAGTTGTTTTAGTTAAATAGTACATATTTCTTGGCATATTTTCAAGTTTTTAAAAGCATATTTGCATGCATATTTCAGTGTTTTTAGGGCATGAACTTCCGAGCCCTAATTATAACAATGAATTCACATTCTTCTTTTTCCCCTGCTAAATATTCGTGCAATAGGTACGCATACTATGTGATGAAACCAATTTCCTTGTGAAACTATTTATTTTTCGGAAAAACTCTAATTGTGATTTCAATAACCGTAAATTTTAGTTTTTATTCGATTATACTTTATTAAATTGTTTTATCTTTATAAGCATACGCACAAGGTGCTTGTGCACTTGGAATAATCCTGCAAATCCCTAATTGAAAACCACGCTCTCTGCAGTAATATAGAATTCTCAAGACTGACAAAAAACGTCTTCATTTATCTTCTTCTACTCCTCCATTTACAGATGGCAAACTGCCAATATTTCCCCCTTAACCAATCTTCTTATTCGTTCTAACCTTCGGTCTGTTATCATTTGATGACTTTACAATTCTTATTTACTCCATTGTTCCATCTCTTATATCCACTTTTAGCCAGGTTATTTGATTGTATTGTTTACCGAATGGGGGCTTAAGGCAATGTATCGATGAAATTTGATCCTAAAATTAAAAAAAATATATATTGTTTGCTTTTGCACTTTTAGTATATTTTAGTATATGGATGGACGGACGGACGGATGGATGAATGGATGACTGACTGACTGACTGACTGACTGACTGACTGACTGACTGACTGACTGACTGACTGACTGACTGACTGACTGACTGACTGACTGACTGACTGACTGACTGACTGACTGACTGACTGACTGACTGACTGACTGACTGACTGACTGACTGACTGACTGACTGACTGACTGACTGACTGACTGACTGACTGACTGACTGACTGACTGACTGACTGACTGACTGACTGACTGACTGACTGACTGACTGACTGACTGACTGACTGACTGACTGACTGACTGACTGACTGACTGACTGACTGACTGACTGACTGACTGACTGACTGACTGACTGACTGACTGACTGACTGACTGACTGACTGACTGACTGACTGACTGACTGACTGACTGACTGACTGACTGACTGACTGACTGACTGACTGACTGACTGACTGACTGACTGACTGACTGACTGACTGACTGACTGACTGACTGACTGACTGACTGACTGACTGACTGACTGACTGACTGACTGACTGACTGACTGGCTGACTGACTGACTGACTGACTGACTGGCTGACTGACTGACTGACTGACTGACTGACTGACTGACTGCCTGACTGACTGACTGACTGCCTGACTGACTGACTGACTGACTCACTGACTGACTGACTGACTGACTCACTGACTGACTGACTGACTGACTGACTGACTCACTGACTGACTGACTGGCTGACTCACTGACTGACTGACTCACTGACTGACTGACTGACTGACTGACTCACTGACTGATTGACTGACTGACTTACTCACTTACTCACTCACTCACTTACTCACTTACTCACTCACTCACATACTCACATACTCACTCACTCACTCATGTACTCACTCACTAACTCGGTCACTCACGTACTCACTCACTCGCTCATTTATTTATTTATTCATTCATTCATTCATTCATTCATTCATTCATTCATTCATTCATTCATTCATTCATTCATTCATTCATTCATTCATTCATTCATTCATTCATTCATTCATTCATTCATTCATTCATTCATTCATTCATTCATTCATTCATTCATTCACTCACTCACTCACTCACTCACTCATTCATTCATTCATTTATTTATTTATTTGGTCCGAGTGGTCGAATAGGTTTTAGCATATTAGTATAGGTAAAGGTTTAAACACCTATACCTTCGCTTCCATCCCCAAGCTACACAGTTTTCACATAGTACAGAAACCCTTAACTTACACAACGAAATAGAAGTGAAGCTGATGAATACGAAGCTTTGACACTCCCATGCTAACCTTGCTGGGTGCAAAGGTTGCTTCCGCTGAAGTAATCCACAACTGCATTCTGTTCTGTTTAATCTGTCATTAGTTGCATTATTCATGCCTACCAGATCTTGTAAAAATGCGTTTTCATGACCATTAAAACCATACTTTACACTATTAGACGCTTATATGTTTTAACATGTTAATGTCTACGAAATTTATAGAGATGTCTTTGAATGTGATAATTTAAAGGGTAATATTAATTTCGGGAGGCATGATTGACAGTTGAGGTAAGCGTGTTCCCTGCTTTATTTACTGCAATTGCAATTAATATCTTATAAAGCATTCAATTTTAAAGTTACAGTCGTACTGCAGCAGTCATAAGATGGCGGGAAAATTTGCAATGCTGTGCGGAATAAAATTACCTAAAAAGTTGGTTCCATTAGTTTGTATATTTTTAGGTTTCATACCGGTTATATAAATAATGATGTTCCCGTTAAGAAAGAAATAAGAAAAAGCGAAATAAAAACGGAATGTAAAATGGGATTTGAGCTAATGTTAGCACACCACTGTTGATTTAAACGAAGACGCCTTAGCCAGTTCCGTTATAACGAACACACAGACTCGGCCTCACTGATAAATTCACGCCTGTAAGTTTAGCACCGATCACTAGAATAATTTTAGTTCTAGTCCACAACTTAAGTAAACACAACAAGAACATATTTTGTGCAGGTGCACCGAAGTTAAATTTGCAAGTTTGTGCGTTAATGTAGAAGGATTGCTGAAATATTGCTTTTCGAAGATGCAAGGTGAGCTACGAGGTGACATGGCTGCCATGTCCTCTGAACAGCAAGGGAAGGATATGATAATTTAACTCTCATACCGTCTATACAAGTACGACTGAGAATTAGGTGACCCTTCACGCAGGTCTCCTGAAGTTGGGTGGTTACTTATGTGAAAGATAGTACATTATCTTTTACGTTACTGACTGATTTATACTCATCAATACTCAGTATATCGGCCGCGCCGTAGCCGAGCGGTTAGACAGCTTGACTCTTACCAAAGCGACTCGTGTTCGACCCCCGGCTTCCGCATGTGGACACACCGGCGCAGGGGAGGGTTTTCTCCGGTTTCCCCCATCAACATTCCACCAATTGCTCCATCGAGACCTTTCCTATCATCTTTCACCATAATTTCGTATCATGCACTTCCTCACTGTCACAAAAGGCTTCGGGCTGACCACCCATCCTGGTTCTGCTGTTTGACGAACATAGGCTACGAAGACCGGGAGGGCTCGAGACGCTGACCTCGTCCCACTCTCTGTCACTGGACCCCCCTCATGACTCCTAAAGTGGACAAAGGTGGGGGATCCAGCGGCCGGGCGGTAGGCTAAGACTACACTCAGACGGCCGTAGTGCCAAAGGACAGACAGACGAACAGACTCAGTATATATTCGTGACTGTTACACATAGGTTCGTTTTCGTTACCCAAAATTTCACATCTCATTCTTTACATCTATGGATTGATTTTCAGATGATCACTGTTGAATTTCTGTTTATTATTGTGGAAGTGGAGTATATATTATAAATTGTATTGTAAGATGATTGAATACATTGTAAGAGGAAAAAGTCAAACTAACGAAACAAGTTATGGTGCAGAACCATTGCCAGTGAAAATTGCAAAAACACGCGTTTCATCACGGGACATCGGTGAAAATAGTAATGAAGTTGAATCATCTTCGAGCGAGTCAAAGAGCCCGAGAAATGTGAAATACTGCAACCAAAATCCCAAGTAATTCTATAAAACCATCCTCACTTCACGACTCTTGGTGACCAACTGAAATAAAAGTTCAAAAGTAATACATAGACAACTTTACAAAATCAACAAAGGTGGCACTGGGGGCATCGTATGCGTTAGCGTTGCTAGTTCCAACAAATAAATCACGGCATACCGCAGTTGAATCTTCTATTATTCGTGGATCTTTGATTATAACAGATAAAATATTGCATAACAATTCGGCTAAAGTAATCAAAACAATTCAGAGTTCTCACACAAGTGAAGGGTGTAGAATTCATGATATAACACGAGATATTGTTGACCAAATAGGCCAAATAATTGCGATTCAAATCGATAAATCGGTGGAGCGTCTGATGTTGAACTACCTGTATACGTTTATTTTATTGATGTTTAAAGGAATTAAATTAAGAAAACATTTAATAGGAGAGGATATTTTTTAAAATTATTCATAATTTAATAAGAACTAAGCTAAATTAGTAGTGGGACTGATGTGTAATTTTGCCTACAAAAGCTCCTGCTTCATTAACAGGTAAAAAGCGGTATTATTGCTCATATTGGCGAAATTAACCCTAAAATATTTAACAAAATTTCGTTATATGCAGAAAAGATTGAGCAGGGGGAAAAGCTCCTTTTTTACACGAAACATTGAACACTGCTATAAAAGTAGTCAATTTAATAAAGTCATTTGCACTGAACTACCATATTTTTCAAAACATGTGTGAGGAGATGGGATCTACATATATTAATTTTTTTTTTTTTTTTACCCTGGGGTGCGCTGGTTATCACGAGGACGCGTAGTTACTCTACTTTTTACCTGAAACTTTAATCAAAACTTATGTCGATGGAAATGGAGTTTCTGAGGTCAGTGAGATGTTCAAGAATATAAAAAATAATAAATAATGTTTTAAGAGAAAAAGTGAGTAATAAGAACTCAGTGCTAGGCTATGTAAGATATAAATAGCTGAGTTGTTACGGACATATTAGAAAAATGAATGAAGACAGATTACCGAGAGCGATTTTCAAATAGAGTCCACCTGGAAGAACAA
The DNA here is from genome assembly GCA_030765045.1 of Tenodera sinensis. Classification (NCBI taxonomy): domain Eukaryota; kingdom Metazoa; phylum Arthropoda; class Insecta; order Mantodea; family Mantidae; genus Tenodera; species Tenodera sinensis. The sequence goes on along the minus strand of JAUKNM010000024.1, from coordinate 844,684 downwards.
GAAAGTAAGACCTGGAAAGTCATGAATGCTGGAGAGCGCCAAGAAAAACTCACTGCACTTCGCGTCTATATTGCATTATTTATTGTTGTACGAAGTTATGGTCATTTCCTTGGTAATTTTAGGCCACGGTGAAAGGTTGCGTCACTCCTGGTAAATAGTTACGACAAAGTTTACAAAATGAAGTAGAAGCGAAATATGCTTTTACTCTCTGGATCGTGTTGGCTAAAAGAGGAGGTAGAGTGAGTGAATGGTCGAAAGCTTGAATTTAATAAATTTGACGTGGCTCAAATCAGTTAAACCCGAGAATCAGTTATTAGTGAGTTTCGTTTGTCATACAGAACCTCTTTTTCATGACATATCTAACTAGCTAGCACAGGACACGCTTTTGAAGGGGTTACTAAGGGGAAAACATGATGGGCACTCATGTTGGTGGCCAAGCTCTCGTCTCAAAAGGCCCCAGAAGACGATACAAAATCCACCAAAGATTTTCTTTGTTGCTCTTTGTTCAAACTATTCTTACAAACGCGCATGCCTCTGTCCACTTCATATTAATCGTGACAAATCTTTTCAGAAATTATCTTATTATTAATGTACTTGTAGGTGCAACGGGAATATGGAAATACAGTACGCTTTAATCGACAGTAAAATCTTTTAAGAGTAGTCGCGGTGTGATAACTTTGAAACTTCATTATCTTTGCATGACCAAGACATACAAATCGAATAACGACTTCCCATTTGAGGAAATTATAAGTATTGAAAACGTCAGATAAGAAACATGGACTATCTCCGAAATTGTTCATTTTACAGAAAAATATGTATTTGAGATAAATTGTGTGCTTTTTTAATAGCAATACTTTCTCTATCTCTAACGTTTAACAGTTATGTCATTCGCAATGAAGAGAACTTCTGAAGACGTTCCCAAAATTTTCAAGAAATACATTGCATTTGGCTTTTGAGTATCTTAATCATATGGTATTTTAATCAAAATCATTAGAACCATTTTTGATAAATTCGAAATTTTCGAAAAATGTTCCATGTAAGGCGTAACTTGCGGTGGGGATTTCTATGAAAATCTTCCGTATAAAGTATAGTTTGGGGTGTGGGATTTTCTTGAAAATCTTCGTGTCGCATCCTTAGATGTTGCTGAACTTTTATACAAGTTTGGTATTTAACCGATTTTTCGTGTCTCAGTTATGCTGATCAAGGCACAAATACACACACACACACACACACACACACACACACACACACACACACACACACACACACACACACACATACACACACACACACACATGTACACACGGACCTTTTTCTAAAAACGCTTTTTTTTATTCAGTGAGTCTCAAAACATGTATTTCCGGTGAAATCTTGGTTTTAATTTTTGGGTTGAGTACAATACTTCCCCTACAAAAACCCAAAGATTAAAATCATTGTAAAGCGAGTGAACGTTATTGGGGAGTGAGTAAGTGTGTTGGGTTTAAGGGCCCGTCGACAACTTGGTCATTAGGGTCCCTGAACGTTATTGGTGTTAAACAGTTGCTCCAAAAGTAAAAACCCGCCGATATACTCTTAGATCAGAGCTGGAAAACGGCCTTGCACTGATAACTGTATATTTAGCTAAGAAAAACTTGCAGTCGCTCAAGCTATGCCTCGAGTTGCTCAGGCCTGCCTCAGATGTTAAAAGCGCCATACAAATGGAACATACAAATACAAGATTCATAGTTCGTGAACATTATTCGTCAGCATGTCAATATCATACTTAAAAAAAAAAAAAAAAAAAAAAAAAAAAAAAAAAAAAAAAAGAGAGAGAGAGAGAGAGAGAGAGAGAGTAATAAACCCATGCAAATGCGTGAACTTGCTAACCTAAGTAATCACTTGAGTGTCCCTTAAAGTTTTATAAAATATGAACCACTTATATCATGATCTTGATTTGCTCGAAATTGAATACTTACAGTATTATTAAGATACTCTAATGGTTAACTTGCGTTTTACCTTTGATCATCACAAGCCTCTCAGGTAACAAACACCACATACATTGTGTGTTCTCCGGGAACAAATGACCTAGCTGTCGACGGGCTCCTAAACCCCAATCACTCACTCACTCACTCACTCACACACTCACTCACTCACACACTCACTCACTCACTCACTCACACACCCACTCACTCACTCACTCACTCACTCACTCACTCACTCACACACTCACTGACTCACTCGCTCACTCGTATCTTCTCAGAAGTCGCTGAGTTTCACATTGCACCACTGAACGTGTCACTTCAGCCAATGAAATCAAATCACAAATGACAGTAATTAACTCTACGTGGAGTGAAACACACCGTTGCGATATCTATTATGCTTTCTCGATCATTCTGTTCCTTTTCTTTTGACATTGATCTTCCTAGAAATAAATGTCCACGCGTGCAGTGTGAACGCTTAGTTGGGGAAAACGTAACAACGTTGCCTTTCGTGACACTGAATACCTTCATATTCTACTAGGCTTTGACGAGCATGTTAACCATTAGAGTATCACAATAAAATAGAACATCCTATATAGTAGATATCCGCTCTACGTGAAACTTTGCACTCTAGTTTTAGGTCTATCCCCCTCCAGCTTGCATTCTGCATCAACCACATGAGCTGGAATGGCGGCTGCCAATGGAGGACTCTAGGACGGCGCCCTCCCAATAAATAGAAATAAGAAAGAAAAGGTACCATTACATCAAAAGCATTACTTCAAATGTCCTTGACATCAGGCGTCATGCCAAAATACATTCGTACACTTCTTGTTACTATTCACCCATTTTGTTTCGTGGAAAATGTTTTTACACCGCTAATACGCGGGAGAGCACCGATGTTTTCGTTACGGATACAGTTTCGGACTGTAGGTCATCCCTCCAAATATGTTCGCATCTTGTAGATACTGCCAGCGGTGTGAGGACTATAGACTATATGCTCTTGACTATAGGCGGAGGGGTGTGGAGAGGTATGACAATCCGGGCGGCACCCGGGTGGAGGGGGAAAGCGCCTGCGTTAATTTTTCTCGGAACTGTCCGACTGCTAACAGTGCTGCCATTCATATACATACCTACTCCTTCCTCTTAAATTGAATTTTGTAACTTAAATTAATAGTAAATGCAATTTAGTTGTGAACTAAATTAGCTCTATCTATACCATTTAAGGTACAGTGTTACACATTTGCGATAAAACGATACTAAGAAAGTATATATTAATACTACCTTCATGTTGGTAATTTTGCTGCCATGACACATTGAATATGTATTACGTCATAATATAATTCGCTCTGAAAGCAATGGTGCCAACATCTGAAGCTCAAAGGTCCCAAACGAGTACTCAGAACATCCCTTTTCTGTATAAAGTGTCCCACGTTAAGAAAAATATATGATTACTAGCTTAAAATAGAAGAAACACACCCCACACGCAGGCGATAAATTAGTAGTGGAGTTTAAGTTTAGGGTGTACAAGTACAATATTTACTACCGCCCTTGCAATACTAGATGATGTACAAATAATGTAAAATCAGGACTCATGTTATTGAAGCGCTTGCTCCTCATATCAGTAGATACAGCTTTCCTTTTATGGAAACATTACTCCCCAAACACATACTCCAATCTCACTTGTAGGTAATAGTGCGCGGCTCAGGGTTGCCAACATTTAAAAGTAAAATTATCGTACCAGCCACTCAAAATTATAGATTTGGCTTCAAAATTATCGTACACCATAAACCAAATGCTAGAAAAATAAAAATATCAGTGTAACACTTGTGAAAATGTAATAGTATTGATGTTTAGTATATCCACTTACAAAATTGATGACCTCAAATAGTATTACAACTTTAGTTCTTCTGTTTCTCGCACTATTCATCTGAAAGTTCATCTTCCTCAACTGTTGCAGCATTACACAAATTTGTTGTTGAGATAAACTTTAACATCTTCTAGGGGACTTGCAGATTTTCCTACCTACCACATTTGTTCATAAGCTGTGACGACAGAATAAGTTCATTTACTGCATCAAGCGCCAATCTGTGTTTAACTTTGGTTTTTATTAAACCCAGTTTAGAAAAAAAACTCTTTCACAACAAGAGTTTCTGTGGGGATATGAAACCACTAATAATGCAAACTCTGCTAGTTCTTTTAAATCAGTATTTCCACCAAGGTGACATGTGTTTAACAGCACTCCAGAAACTGTCAGGTTCAGGCATGTTCTTTATTTCACACGGAATATCACTTATTCCAAGCTCTCACCATTAATCTTAAAATTTCTGAAGCGTCTTCTTCATTGAGATTACCAGATCTGGGCGCACCGGCAACAAGAGGCTAAAGGGTAGGAGGATTTGTAGGATATGAAATGGTTGCCTTGGGTGGAGACAGGCCATGAGGGCAAAAGTGGTGTAGCTATTTAAAATTTCGCTGGTATCGAACTATCATACATTCAAACTATAACACACTCCCATAATTATCGTACGGGCTGACAACCATGTGTACAAATATTAAAATTATCGTATGCCCCCATAATTATCGTACGGGTTGGCAACCCTGGCGTGGCTATTACTGATGTGTAAGTGTACTGTGCCCTTAGTAAGAGTGCTGATTGCTGGTGGCACAAAATGATAGTTTGTGTGTGTTGTGTATTTAACTTCCGTGAAATGCTTATCTTTGCTGTTGTGTGTACCATAACCATTACTACAATATGCTACAGGCAGCAATTATTAAATGCCCCATATTCATCTCAGCTATTTTTTTTCCCCAGAAAAGTCCCTTTGTCCCTTCCAGAAAAATTTTTCTCAAAATGTCTCACAATATGGGACAAATCCCGCGGGTTGGCAACACTGTCTGAAAGTAGTTTGTAACCTGTGTTGCCATGTCTGCCGAAATAAAAGATGAAGACTTGATTTGAGAAAAATCTGGAGAAAACAGTAGATGTTTTAACAGGCAATTTTGCTTAAAGTATACATATTTATGAATATAATAATAATGATAATAATAATAATAATAATAATAATAATAATAATAATAATAATAATAATAATAATAATAATAATAATAATAATAATAATAATAATAATAATAATAATAATAATAATAATAATAATAATAATAATAATAATAATAACAATAATAATAATAATAATAATAATAATAATAATAATAATAATAATAATAATAATAATAATAATAATAATAATAATAATAATAATAATAATAATAATAATAATAATAATAATACTAATAATAATAATAACAATAATAATAATAATAATTATAATAATTAATTAATAATAATAATTATAATAATTAATTAATAATAATGATAATGATGATGATGGTGATAATGATAATGATATTGATAATTACGTTGATAATGATAATGATAATGATAATGATGATAATAATAATTATAATAATAATAATAATAATAATAATAATAATAATAATAATAATAATAATAATAATAATAATAATAATAATAATAATAATAATAATAATAATAATAATAATAATAATAATAATAATAATAATAATAATAATAATAATAATAATAATAATAATAATAATAATAATAATAATAATAATAATAATAATAATAATAATAATAATAATAATAATAATAATAATAATAATAATAATAATAATAATAATAATAATAATAATAACAATAACAATAATAATAATCATGATCATGATCATGATAATGATAATGAGAATGAGAATACTAATGATAATGATAATGTTAATGATAATGATAATGATAATGATAATGATAGTGATAATGATGATGATGATGCTGATGATGATGATGATGATAATAATAATAATAATAATAATAATAATAATAATAATAATAATAATAATAATAATAATAATAATAATAATAATAATAATAATAATAATAATAATAATAATAATAATAATAATAATAATAATAATAATAATAATAATAATAATAATAATAATAATAATAATAATAATAATAATAATAATAATAATAATAATAATAATAATAATAATAATAATAATAATAATAATAATAATAATAATAATAATAATAATAATAATAATAATAATAATAATAATAATAATAATAATAATAATAATAATAATAATAATAATAATAATAATAATAATAATAATAATAATAATAATAATAATAATAATAATAATAATAATAATAATAATAATAATAATAATAATAATAATAATAATAATAATAATAATAATAATAATAATAATAATAATAATAATAATAATAATAATAATAATAATAATAATAATAATAATAATAATAATAATAATAATAATAAATTAACATTTCGCTCCAAAATGTTTGCGCTGTAGAGTTATTGCAATATGCAATGTCAGTATTGCGCAATAGCCTCCATTCTGTAGCTATTTATTGAATTTCTTCTGCTTTCACCAAATTAGGAAACCGACAATCAAGGGGTGTAATTTGCTGAACTGTTCGGATTTTAGCTGGTGCTGACACTTCCAACATTGTAAGAAGAGGATCACTTAATGAAAAATCTGATGTGTTGCACTCACAAGACTTTCTCTACTCTTGTACCAACAATTCTTACAAACTCTTATTCCTATATCTTCTTCGTGTTATTTAAGATAAACATTTGTACAAATTATCTTGTTGCTTATTTTTTTGTAGGTGGAAGGGGAATGTTAGAATACCGTACGCTTTGTGCGATAGTGAACTGTTTTAAAGCTTTGAGATTCTGTTGTCTTTGCACACTTAACATATAAAAAATGAACAACAATGTTCCATTTCGCGAAAGTTACAAGTTTTCCGAAACTCACACACATAACAAGGAATATCCCGAAATGGTTCACCTTACAGAAAATTTATTGGGTCATAAAATGTGTATTTTAGCAAGATTTACATTTTTTGTAAAGTATGATTTGGTCTATCTCTAACGGTTTACCAGTTAAGCAAAATTCGTCCAGAGTAAATACTAGAGGAGCTATAGCCACAAAATTCAAGATATACATTTCATTTGTCATAAAAATATCTCAAACATATGACATTTTAATCAAAATCGTTAGAGCCATTTGCAAGAGAATAAAAAGTTTCGAAAAATGTTCCATGTAAAGGGTAATTTAGGTTGGGGCTATTTTCTTCAAAATCTTCGTGTCGCATTCTTGAAAGACATTAAACTT
>JAUKNM010000024.1:785000-832500 GCA_030765045.1 Tenodera sinensis | reverse complement strand
TTTTTGCTGTTGTCCCTAAAAAACAGATAAATGATGCTGTAAAACGTTTAAATTTACAAGATAAAGCTATACAATTCACTTTGGAAACTGAGAATAATGGATTCCTTTCATTTCTGGACTTAAAAATTAAAAGACATAACAATAAATTGAAATTTGGTATTTACAGAAAATATACTTATACTGATAATTACATAAAATATAAAAGTTTTAATCCTTTTGCACATAAATTTGCTGTTTTTAATAGTTTAATTCATAGGTTAATAAATATACCCCTTAATAAAGATGAATTTGACTTAGAATATAAACCCATTATTAACACTGCTGTAATTAATGGTTTTAATACAGATTTTATACATAAAAGGATAGAGGAATTTAAGTATCAAAAAGCTGTCAAAGAAGTTTCAACCCTTAAAAAAATAAAAGATAATTGTATTTTTAAAAAGTTTACTTACCATCCATGGGCTAATAAAAAATTTACAAGGATTTTTAAAGAATATGGAATAAATTTGGTCCCTCAAAATAAATTTAATATACAAAATTTACTTAATTTTTCAAAAAAAGATAAAATACCAAATTATAAAAAATCTGGCATTTATCAATTTAGCTGTTTAGATTGTGATAAAGTTTATATTGGTAAAACTAAACGTCATCTAGAAACCAGAATAAAAGAACATTTTAGAAATATTAAATATAAACAAACTGATAAATCAGCTGTGGCAGATCATTTTTGGTCATTTAATCATGAAATTAATTCAGAAGTTAAATTATTAAAACAATTAAGTAATCCAATAGATTTAATGGTTTGGGAAAAAGTTTTTATTTTAAAAAACAGGAACCGTGTTATGAACTTCGAATTACCATCTATAGATTGTATTTATAAATTTTTGTTTTCAGAGATTGGTAAATAAAAATTGAATAAGAGTAATTGTTTTTCAGAAAAAATAAAAGATTGTAGCTTGGCAACGAGTTTGTTTATATGGCTTTGAGAATGAGCTGGGTATAGCTTGAAACCCCAGGATCAGCACCAAAATAATAAGATAAGTGAAGTTTTTAGTTTCTAATTTGTTCTTACTTTAGAATCTTGTTGCTTCACTGTTAATAGCTTCAATTTTTCCATAATTAACATATTTATATATTGGATGACGTAGACGTCCAGAGAGAGGACCTGAAAGGAACGCGAGACTCAGGGGAAATGACACGGGCCGGAGTTCATATAGGGCCAAGATACACACAACATCTGGTAGTTTAGAAATCGACACATGTTACACATGACAAAGGAATTAAACCCCTTGAAAATACTGAAAGACGGAGATGGCCGGAGAGAGGAGCTGGGAGGGACACGAGATGTTGGGTAAAGGATTGTGGATCGAAGTTTACCCAGGGCCAGGAAGTCCACAATTGCTGATAGCGTAGTTAAAACAATAATAATTGTACTCTAATACTATTCCGAAAAAAAAGTGACTTGAAAATTTTCAAAAAAGTATGTGACAATAATTTTGATCTCAGAAATTTTTGACTGATTTAAAATTAAAAAATATGGGAAAGATTGGATTGAAAAATTTGGGACTAAAATGTTAAAAATAAATTATAGGTTTAAAAAAACTGACAAAATCACGCTCTTATAACAAACCGAACCAAAAGGAAGTAAATAATTTTTAAATATGTAGAATTTGTTCTATAAAGTCAAGTAGTTCATTATTTTTCAAAATGTTGTAATAAGTTTAAAATAAGAAACTAATTTATATTAACAAAATAATCAGTTTTATTGCAAAAAAGTGTGTAGTGTCCGATATCCAATGTTATATATATATATATATATATATATATATATATATATATATATATATATATATATATATATATATATATATATTATAGTTACATTGCTAGCTTCTTATAAAAGTAAAGTTATGATAAAAGTAACGCTATAAGCACCCCACATTTTTGTACAATAACATTTATTATTTTGTTAATATAAATTAGTTTTTTATTTTAAACTTATTACAAATTTTGAAATATAATTAACTTTATGACTTCTAGATACTTAAAAATTATTTTCTATTTTTTAGTTCGGCTTGTTATAAAAGCGTGTTTTTGTTAGTTTTTTAAAACTATAATTTACTATTATTTCATGAGTAGTCGGAAGCTTTCACAGCCGGAGTTAGAATTAAGGCTAAAAATTTCTTCCGGGCTTAAAAGCCGTGGTCTGCTGGAGTTCTGAGGTCCAGACATTTCATCCACACCTGAGGTGTACATCATTGGTGGGTGTTCTTGGTGAAGGTTCAATTACAACAGAATCGTTTCAGTTCAGTGCAGTTTGGTTTATTATAAAGTATTGGCCTAGTGCCGGTACATGGGGCCCGGCTTACAGGCTATATTTTACATTTATATACAATTTGCTTTCTTATAATAATAGTTTTCGGTTTGCGCAAAAAACCCATACGGTGACCATCTGTTGGTCACCGAGAATAGTTTTCTTTTGTCCTTTCCTGTCTTATTCCATTTTGTTGTGTATATATATGTGTGTATATATATACCGCCCAGCCGCTGCGTCCCCCACCTCTGCCCACTACAGGCGTCATTGGTGAGGTGCAGTACTGGAGGGTGGGACGTGGTCAGCGCTTCGAGCCCTCCCGGCCAGTGTATATATAATTATATTAATTATATATTATATAATATAATTATATACACGCATACATATACGCACACATTCACCCACACACACACACACACACACACACACACACACACACACACACACACACACACACACTCACACACACACACACACACACACACCTTCACTAGGCACACCAGAAATATGCATCCCAGCTCGCACACCGCACTATTTACACTTCACTATATATACACTTTCCCGCTGTTTTCCTGCGCGGGCAGGAGGGCAGCTCCTGAATATTTTCCGAGGCGAAGGCCTCTGCCGGAACATGTGCGTGGCCTAGGACCTAAGTTGCGTGGACGCGCATTAGTCGGCGAGCCGTACCGCGTCTGGAACATTTTTATTCTAGTATGCTTACGGTGCTTCGGCTCGCCTTTGCCAATGTTGGCGATCACGTCGTTTTCGTGGTTCCTAATGCGCGTCCATGCCGCCATGACTCTTTTTTTCTATTGCCTCTGGGATGGACGGGATCTGGGTTTCGAGGTGAAGAGTTTGGTTAGTGTAAGGAGTGGAGCAGAGAGGATTTTTCTGAGGGAGAGGCTTTGGAGGGTTTGGTTTGTTTAAGGGCAGTTTTGGAGGCATTAGTCCAGGCCTCACATGCATACAGGACCACCGAAAGAATAAATGACCTGTATAGTATGAGTTTTGATTTTAGTTGCAGCTCTTTGCTACAGAAGATGGGGACGCACAACTTTAGCCGCTGTGTGCCTTTGTTGGCGCTATGTTTTTATGTGGGGGACCAACACAATGTGCGGTCCAAGGTAACACCTAAATATTTAACCTTCTGACGGCAGTGCAATATTTGACCACCGACCGTTAGGACCATTGCCAAAGTATGATTCCGCTTGGAGAATTGGTTCAGCTGGCATTTGTTGGGGTTAATTTTGATTTTCCAGTCATGTTGCCATGAGAGGAAGTTATTCACATAACGTTGCATTTCTGCAAGGCCGAATCGTGGATTTCTATGGTGGTTGTATATTGCAGTGTCGTCAGCATACATGTCGACCTTGCATCTGGCGTCCACTGGGAAATCATTGTTGAATAATATGTACAAAAAAGGAGACATGATTACCCCTTGTGGAACGCCAGCCCGCATCACTCTCTCACGAGAGGAGGAGCGCCCCACTTGGACATAGAAGTGTCGGTTTTCCAAGAAGTTGTGCAGCAGGTACAGATAATTTTGAAATGCCGGGAAATTGTGGTGCAGTTTGTAAATGAGGCCATTGTGCCAGCGCCGATCAAATGCAGCTTCTACGTCCAGAAATAGCGCCAATGTTGAAACCCCATTGTTAAATTGCTCTGTTACGTCATCAGTTAGTCTGAGAAACTGTAGTTCTGTGGAGTGTCCTTTTGTAAAGGCAAACTCTGAATTTGAGAGCTCATGTGTTTCCGAGACTTGTTTTTGAATTCGAGAAAGAATACACTTTTCGAGCAATTTACAATAGTAGTAAAAAGACTAATGGGGCGGTAATTTTGCTGCTCTCTGGTACTCTTTCCTTGCTTTGGGAGCATGATAACCTTGGCTCGCTTCCAAGTAGAGGGGAAATAGCTGTGCTGCAAGCAGGCGTTGAATATCTTTGTTAGTTGCACCAGAGCCTTGCTCGGGAGATGCTTAGGTTCCTCATTAGTCACTTAGTCTGGGCCGCAGCTTTCCCATTAGGTAATTTCCTAATGAGCTTGAAAACTTCCTGCGGTGTTATGATGGGTAGTTGTTGCTCTTGCTTCTGCACCACCCAGGTTTGTACCCATGTCTGGACCTCCCGCTCTATTTGATGGTTGATCACTGGGTTTTCGGTGAATCTGTCTTGGAGGCAGTCCGCGAAGACCTCGGCTTTCTCTTCTGCGGAGAAGTGCAAGCCGCCTTAGGCGAGTGCGCAGGGCCTCAATTGCGGAGATTACGCTCGAGGAAACTTTGAAAGCCTTTAGTAATTTCCACAAAGAAGAGTCCAAGTGGGTGGTACTCATCATTTTGTTTTCCCACTGTTCAGTTTTGTTGATTTTAATTTGTTGACGAATGATCTTGCGTAGCCATTTGGCTAGCACTTTATATTCAGGCTGACGGGTGTACCGCCACAGTTTTGTCAAGCGTCGTCCCCGCGCAATGAGTTGCTCTAGCTCGGGGTACGTGCATAAACCGGGTGGTCTTGTGGTGTACGTGGCAGCATTTCTCTTGGCTGTGTGTAGCGAGGCAGTAAAGTGTTCTACGGCGATATCTGTGATAGCCTAGGTGGCGCCATCCTGTGCATTTCCATGGTGAACTTGTTTCAGTCAGTCTCAGCCCTCCTTCGAGGGCCAGAGGCACTGGCTGTAATGAAACCCTGTATGTCGAAATGCACAGGAAGATGGTCGGAGTCCAGGCTGTGAGACACAGTTAAGTTATTTGACAGTGTCGCGTTTTTTGTAAGTACGAGGTCTAAAATTTCTGGGTCAAAGTGCCCTGATCTGTGCCAAAAGGTGGGTTCAGGGGGGAGATGTACCTCAATGTCGTCATTTTCTGTTATAAGTTCAAGCAGGAGATTTCCGGCCGCGTTTGCCCGGTGAGAAAACCACCAGGGGTGCCGGGCATTGAAATCTCCTACAATTATAACATGCTCCTCTAAAGCGAGGATTTGTTCGAGGTGACGTATGAAATCTGGGGAGTTGGGGGAGTCGATAAGGTGCTACCACCATCACCGTTTGACTGTTAACGCGTGTTTTAAGAGCCGTGCACTTTAATGCTGCCAGTGCAGCTAGCGTGACAGGAGCATGAACAATTGAGTTTCTGAGCAAAATAGCAGTCCCTCCCCCCCTGTCTGCCAATTCTGTCGTTCCGGAAAATTTGGTAACCCTGGAGCTTAAAAACGTGCCCTTGTTTTAATTTTGTTTCGCAGATAAATGCGGCATCAATTTGTTACGCCGTAGGTAGTTTTCAAGTTCGTGTTTCTTCCTGTGGATGCCATCTGGATTCTACAGGAGCGCGTTGCTTAAAGTTGTACCTCCCCTTATATAGGCCATTTATTCTAGGAGGGTTGAGAGGAGGCATGTGATGGTTTCTATGTTCTCCATGGTGCTTGTGCAGCTTCTGAACTTAATCAGGAAAGGCTGTAGTTTTCCTAAGAGAGCTCGGGGGTTGAAATCCCTGAACAGGTTTAGGATTTCTCATAGACAGCCCAGGTCTCCGGTGGACGTCTGTGGTGTTTGAGATAGTGGAGAGGGACCATTTAGTGGTGGCGCGGGCGCCTTTTGCCCTCCGGCGGCTCCTGCAAAGTAGACGCCAGGTATGGCCGGGGCCAGGTGTAGGATGGGTCTGGGCCGTGGCTGAGCACTTGGAGTGGTCCTGACTATGGTTGCCAGTTGACGGTGGTGGCGTTTGTTTCTGAACGTCTTGCACACTCTGTAACTGGCAGGATGCACCTCCCCACAGTTTGCGCAGTGCGGTTGAGCGTCCTGCTTTGCCTTTTGGGGGCAGTCAGCAAGGGCCACCGCAAAGGACACACCGGGAGGTGATCTGACACATTCTGTAAGTGTGCCCCAGCTTTTGGCCGTTTTAACCCTGGGTGATGTTGGCATTAGTTTTCAAGACCTCCACGGTGACCATCATATGACACAACTCTCGTCCTTGAAGAATATTTTTGGTTGGTGGTGGTCCTGTCGAAACCTTGGCAGGGGCCTGCCGCGGGAAATGAACTGACGTACTTGGACGCCGGTGTATCCTTTCACCTTCAGATCCTCCTTGTAGTAGTCCACCTCCATATCTACTAGGAGACGTTTGACTACACATCGCAGAGGCTGGTCGTTCCGGGAGGTGAGGCTAAAGTTTTCAACTCCGGCGTCCTTCAGGAGCTGCATGGTCCGTTGTGAGTCCTTCTTGTACTGGTGGAAGAGCTTGAGGCAGTCCCTCGTTGTTTGAAGTTTGTAAGCTCCAGCTGGCAAGGAGTCCTGGAGGAGCCGGAGGACCTTGACTGTTTGGATTTTGTCCGGGATTATTATCCTGGGTGGTTTCTGGAGTTCGGGTTTTTGGTTGGAGTTCTGCGTGGGAGTGGCAGTGGAGGTGGAAGGTTGTGGTGTGTTTTGTTTACATGTCGGTTTTGGCGATGCTGGTGGGCTAGCTGGCCGTTGTGTTCCGGGTTGGGGGAGGTTTTTCGGTTTAATTGTTGCGGGGGGTAAGTCCTCCGCCTCATCTTCGGACTCTGCGTCCTGTGTCGCTAGGGATGCATACTGGTTCTTTACTGCGACTTGTGGTGGCGTCCTTTGGTGGTTGCTCCGCTTGCCGGTCTTCTGGTGGTGACTCTCGCTGTCAGAGTCACTGTACCGGCTTCGGTCGAGTTTCCGCTTCTTAGAAACAGGGACGGTTTTCCAAACTTCCCCTAGCTTCACAAAGAACCTCTTCTTTTGGGCATGCTCCTTTTAGCAGAGTCCGAGGGCCTAGGTGACTTTTGGAAAGTCGCTGGACTCCCCGTCCATCTCGCTGAGTAATTGCTGATAGAATATGATCTCATTACTGTGATCAGCAACTTCTTTCTGGAGCTTACAGAGAGCCTTGGCCTGTCGCTCATGCTCCTCCAAGTTTTCGGAGTTCGGTTGTGGCTGTATGTTTGGGGCTGCGACCAATGGCGGGAAGGTGGGCGGATCGTTGGCAGCTGTGGCTGGGCCAGCTGAGGCTATAAATATAGCCGGCAGAGCGGCGCGGTCTTTTTTTTGTGGTGGGAAAAAAGGCTACTTACGCCCTAACCGCATGCAAGCATGCGAGTGTAAGACTCCTACCCGGGCTTCGAACCCGGGCAGCCTACTCAATAAAAAGCCCCACCTGAAGTCCAGAGGTCAAACCCTCGGTGTTGCAGTACCGCAATATTGCACCTGCGCATTCTATGGTGAAGATGAAAGCTGCTTGCCAGAGGCAGTAACAGCGTGGCGATGCTGAAGGCCAGGAGACACTCATGACCTAAGCCCTGAGAGCCCCCTGGTAGCAGTCATTGGTTATAATGGTGAGTGGTGTGCTCTGGTTCGTGTCGGGGAATGAAATGGTCGTGATTGGTGAATGAATGATGATGGCTGAATCCTAGTGTGAATCAATCGGGGTGTACCGTGCACTTCATCACACGACACAGCTCCGTGCAGGGGTGACCATCATGGATATGGAAGCCCCTTGCGTTGGCTCTTGCAGACAGGAAATGCGGTGGCTGTTGTTGAGCTTGTGGTGGCTCCTTAGTGCGGCGAGTCTGTGTTGCGACCTCCCTGGTGGTGGTCGTGTTGGCAGTTGGAATCTCGAGCCGGCTAAGCGTCTGCTTGATTGGCTTGAGAGCCTCTGCGACGTTCCTGTGGATTGTGCCACATGCTGCGGCGGAGATTGTGGCGAGTGTCTCCTCAATAGCAGCCAGGCGGGTGCTGACGTTCAGTAACTCTCCGTGGAGGTCCTGAATCGCATCCCGTAACTCCTGGCTGACTGCGGGGACTGGTGGTGCTACCGGCGGTGTTGTAGGCACTGCAGCTGGTTGAGTTGTGCTGGTGGTTTGTGGTGCTGGTCGTTGGTGCTTGCGTTGCTGTGGAGGTGTGTAATTCCGTTGTGAAGTTCTGCGTGGATGGAGAGGGCACTGTGCCTGGCCTGTATAATGGCCGAAGCGCAGTCGGCCAGTCCGCTCTCGGTGGCCGGCATGGCAGGGGTGCCTGTGGCTGTCACCATCCCCTCTTCGTATCCCTTCTCCCAGAGCAAGAGCTTCTGGGAGCCTCCAATGGGCGTGGGCACGCTACGCGATGCGTGTCAAAAACAAGCGCACACACCCATGGCCCACGCTAACACGTCAAAGGAAAATTATTCTTCCTTTAGTGTTAAACACTGCCTCTATAAAACACAATTAGTTACTCTTAGTTGCACACGGGGCGATCTATATACACGGGGCACTTATGTACACTTGTATTTGACACATATCACTCACTTCCCTCAGAAGGAATTTGAAAAATCCCGTCTGGGTGTACACAGACTAAATATGATTTAAGCACTCTACTCCCATCCGGGTGTACACGGAGAGTAGAATGCGAAAGGAGGTAGATTTATTCACGTTACTCCCATCCGGGTGTACACCGAGAGTGGTTGTTTTTGCCCACTGTTGGTAGCCAATAAGTTCCCGGCGGTCGGCGGGTTGTTTACTGTGCTTGCGCTGGCACACTGACCCGAAGGCCTGTGAGCGTGTTATGGCGAATCACCAATCTGAAGTATGAACCTGAACCATGAACCTCATCTGATCATCATGATCGTTTAGACTAGACTAGCAGATGGCAGGCTGAGAACAGCCCGAGGTGTGTCATTCATGTACCTGCCCTTTTAGGGCTTAACCACTATTAGGAAAATGTAGGATGGCTGGTGAAGAATGGGGATTGTGGGTTACTAGGAGGTAGCATAGGTTTATGCTCCTCGTCGAGTGATAGATTCAGTGTGCAACCACCGTTGGGCACTGCTGGTGGGTGGTCCAAATATGGATATTTGGCGAGAAATTTTGACTTCCAATCTTCTCTTGGAAGGACTGTAAGGAGCTCAGCTTGCGCTGCTGATGGGGTAGCTACTGAGTTACCGGTGGTGCCCGCAAGCCATGCGGGGAACCCGGTGTCGCACAAGCGTGCGTTCTCTGGAGATGTAGTCCCCAGGAGACCTAACCATGGCGCTCCGATGTTGTGGAAACTGGTCGTAAAATTTGGTTGCCCGGCGCCTAATTTCGTCCTGCACATACGGGAGGGACGAGGCTTCGTGCAGTAGTCTCGTAGGGAATCTACGGTATACAGAATAGATTACCCGAAGACCTCTATTCTGTATACGTTGTAGACGCAGGAGATGGGTGTCTGCGCCATACCCCAGATTTCGCAGGCGTACAGGAGGACAGGGATGATGAGAGCCGAAAGAGGCGTAGCTTTAAGGGAATTGGCATCCCCGACCGCAGCATGGGGTACAGTGAGGCAATTGCCCCGCTGGTCCGTGCCGATAGGTCGTTGATGTGTTCCCGAAAAGTTAGGCCCTTGTCGAGCTTCACTCCCAGGTAGGTAAGGGAATCTACCCACTCAATTCTTCGGCGAAGGTATGTGAATGTGGGGAAGTTGGCGGGAAAGCGGCGTTTGGTGAAAAGTATGGCGCGGCTTTTCTCCGGGTTGATGGACAAACGCCAACGCCTACAGCACTTTTGGATGAGGCGGAGGTGTCGCTGTATGGGGAGAAAGGTTCTGCGAGGGTGTTTATCTGTACAGTATAGCAGCACGTCGTCAGCATACTGGGCTATGTTAACGTGCTGCTCGGATAGAATCTCGGCCACATATACGCTAAACTGCGTAGAGGACAACACAGAACCTTCAGGGACTCCGCCTCTGATTCGCCTTCGTGTAGATTTGGTTCCCGCAATTGCGACCACAGAGGATCTGTGTTTTAGGAATGATTGTAACAGGTGTATTAGGCGTGTGGGTAGCTCCAGTTGGATGAGTTTCCGGAGGAGACTGGCATGCCAGGTCGTAGAGAACGCCTTCTCAACATCTAGAGAGACCGCGGCGGTATAGGCTTTGTCCTGGAAACCCAGGGCGGCAGCCTCCACCACACGCAGCAACTGCTGAGATTTTGAGTGGCCAGGCCGGAACCCAAATTGATGGGGAGGGATGGCTTGAATGTCCCTCAAGATGGGAGATAAGCGGACTAGAATAAGCCTCTCGAGTACTTTCGAGAGTACAGACAGGAGACTTATGGAACTGTAGTTGGCAGGATGAACCGGGTCTTTCCCTGGCTTCAATATGCAGATCACCCGGGCCTCTTTCCACTCGCGCGGAAAGTGACTAAGGGCAAGGCACATATTGAAGACCTTAGTGAGGAAGAGCACGGCCTTGAAAGGAAGGTGGCGGAGCATGGCAGTGGTTAACCCGTCAGGCCCCGCAGCCCTTTTGCGGTCGAGACGCCGGAGTACGCCCTGGAGCTCACTTGGCTTGATGATGGGAAGCCGATCCGCCTCCTCATGAGGACGTCGAAGGTATCGACGTACCTCCTGGCGGACACGGTCGGAGAAGTATAGGTCCTGCGGATCATCTCTAGGACGCATAGTCCTCTCCAGGTAGTCAGCAAACACGTTTGCTTTGGCTTGGGGTTCATAGGCCAGGCCTCGGGTGCCTTGGATAGGTGAGGTATGTGACCCTCCTCGATTCCTGAGTCGCTTGGCGATCTTCCACACGTCGCCATCCTCGGTGCTCGCGTAGACGGAGACGAACCTCGTGGTGTAAACGCCTTAGAACCGCGAGGTGATGGGGCATGCAGTGCCTCTGATAGCGCCTGCAAGCCGCCCAAGAGCGGCGGATGAGCAAGAGAGCTCTAAAGGCAGGTCACCAGGATGGAGAGGAGCTGGGGTGTGGATGGTGAGGTTGTGGACGGTTCGCTTTACGACAGAGGTGAAGGAAGAGACCGCCACCTCTAGGGTTGGGATGTTAGTGATGTTGGGGTTGCTGGGGATGGAGCCATTCAGGCAACTTCTGACGCAGTCCCAGTCTACGTTCCGATGTTGAATCGGGACCTCGTGGCTGGCAACCTGGGTGTTAATGATGGCCAACACGGGATTATGGTCTGAATGAAGTTCGTTGACCGATGTGAGTGATAGATGATATGGAAAGTGCTTGATGATTGCGAAGCCTATGACGGATGGCCGACCTAGACCTCGCGGGTAATGGGTAGGTTGCCAGGGACCCTCAACTCTAAGTTGATGGTCCGCGTCTACCATTCTGATGATTTCATTGCCTCTTGCGTCTGCACGGGGGCCCCTATGCCAGCACTGATGCTTAGCAATTAAGTCCCCGGCTATAATGGCATGAGGATGTAGGGCTAGGATGAAGAGGTAGTCGTTTGGAACGAACTGCCTCTGGGGTGGGTGATAAGCAGACACCATCAGGACTTCAGTACCTCCGAGGTGGACATAAGTGGCCGTGGCCTCTAGGGTTTGAAGTGGAGGGAGCTGGATGGGTTTGTGGGCCGCACTGTTCTCCACGAAGATCGCTGTGCCGCCCCCACGGCGGCCGACGCGGTCCGATCTGAGACAGTGATAGCCCTGGAGTCGGGATGTGACATTCTGATGGAGATGTGTTTCTGACACCAGAATGAGCTCTAGGGCATGCGCTCCAGCAAAATGGTGGAGCTCATTCTCGTGACCGGCCAAGCCACACGCGTTCCAGAACGCGAACCTAAACGAGGTACGAGACCTAGTTTGATCCGCCATTCTGGGGCCTGTGGATGACGGTGGTCAAGAGAGCGAGCGCCACCATGGCTATGGCCAATTTGCTGGCTTGGTCGCTGGCAGAGAGGAATCTTACCAACAGTTCGCAGATCTTCTGACCGTGGTTTTACAACTGCTGCAACCACGCCAGTACGTCCTGAAACTGTGGTGTGGGAGGGGTAGTGGTTTGTTGTGGAGGTGGTTGTGAGTTGCAGAACTTAAGGTCTTGTACTCGAAGGACTCCTTAAAGAAATTAGCAAGCACTGGGCTGAGTGGTCTACCCATGGCAACCCCGTCAACCTGTTCAAAGAAAGCCTGGTTCCATTGGAAGTAAGTGGTGGTAAGCACGTGATGAAATAGTGCCAGTATGTCATCCGGAAAGAGATTTATCAGTAGTGTGAAGGCATCATTTACGGGAACCATAGTGAAGAGAGAGAGACGATATCGAAGCTAAAAAGGATATCGTGAGGTTGCAGTGTGATGGTCTGTAGTTTTGTGATGAAATGGTGCGAGTCCTTGATGTAGGTGTCCGTGGAGACAATATGAGGTTGTAGTAAATCGGATAAATACTTGGCAACAGCGTAGGTCGGGGACCCAACGCCGCTGACAGTAGGTCGCAGTGGTACTGCTCTCTTATGTATCTTGGGCAGACCATAGAGTCTAGGTGGTTGAGCTTCAGATGCGGCGTCTATCCTTAGGTGGGAACTCTCAACACAACATGCATTTCAATCATATGTTACCAAATTTAATAATGTACTGCAAGAGATGAATGACGTCTTGCCGATGTAAGGTGATTCTTTATTCTGCTCAAATCCATTGGAGGCAATTCTTAATTATATTTATGAGGAATAGAGATAACTTACATACAATGTCAAGAAAACTGTCGTCAAGCTCCTGAATG
This sequence comes from Tenodera sinensis, assembly GCA_030765045.1. Lineage (NCBI taxonomy): Eukaryota > Metazoa > Arthropoda > Insecta > Mantodea > Mantidae > Tenodera > Tenodera sinensis. Next base: position 819,722 of record JAUKNM010000024.1, on the reverse strand, counting down.
ACTATACATTCTTTGCCAATATTAAATATGCCTGGCACAAATTTTGGACACAGTTTTCTGTTTAAACTGAAACTCTGCCTTGTGTGTAAATTTGTGGACTCTTCTGCTGTCTAAATGGTTCCATTACAATGGGAACGGTCAGTTTGTCTCCTGATGTTAGGTAATAACGGTAGCTATTCAAATAGTTCCACCCCTCAAGCCAAAAAGAAAATCCTTAAGCAACCAAGAAAGGAGTAGTCAAACCCAACAACATTCACCTCTGCAGTGACCTACAGAAGCATCCTGTCATTTCCAAAAATTTCAGTTTAAATCGGTGACTATCCACAAAGCAAGCTCCCATCTGAGCAAGCAGAAACAGCACTAGTAAAACAAGTTGATGTGCCCCATGGGAAATATCCTTAATGTGTGTCATAGTACTTAAAGGAGGAGATGACATCCAGATATGTGCAAACGATGAAACAAAAATTGGTTTATTGAGAGAATTCCAAGTAATAACCGTGGGAAAATGTGGAATTATGGACAGGAGAACGTAAGAAGATGTTGAGGGTAACCAAGTTGCTAGTTAAAGAGCCTAGGTATACTCTAAAGATGAACCTACCAAAATCCTGAAAGTGTTTTAGAAGAAAAAGAATTTGATGCATCTACATGGAAAGTTGCTAGTTTCAACAATATAAACAAACAAGAACAAATAACTATTGCTGCTTCACGTGAAACTCTTAGTGCAAAAGTGTGATAGCTATTCTTGGATTAGGAAAAGTAAAGTTCTTTGTCATTTCAAAAGAAAAGATAGAGAAGACCAAATTAATCTAAGTGAACCTAAATCATGGGAAGGCTCCATTGTGTTAAACATTTCCACAAGATGATACTGTCACAGCCCTTAATGAAGAACTGTGAATAAAAATGGTCAAATTATGGGCTGGGAAATATGCAAGGTGAACTAATATGCAATAGCTCCATAAACAATATGAAAACATGTTTATTGGTAAAGAGACATATACGATGTTTAATGCTTGCGAACTTATGTTCCAGAGATAAAGCTTGTGCATAATTTACTCTGATTTCGGCGAAAACTAAGAATAATATCATCGGTTCCTGTTACTTACTCCATGATAGCAAGGAACTTGCACCCTCTGCATTATGAAGCGGAAACACTTTATAATAAGAATGGACACCAACTCGCATAATAAAATTTGGGCTTCTAAGGACTCAACACTGGAGGTGAGTCTCTCATAAACTTTATTTCCACTTATAACTTAGTAATCCAAAATGTTGGAAATGAACACATTTTAAGGAATAAACTGAGAGAGGAAGTTATGGAAATTACAATTTCTGCAAAACTTATTGAAACATTCTTACTGAGTGGCTCTAATCATAGCTATAATAGTTTAAATCTGAATTGTGGTCTAGAACTTTATAAAGTACAAAATTTCCAAAGAACTGATTGGAATCTATCAAGAAACCTAACATTTAAAATGAGTAATATGAAAGGGAAGATCAGGTATTCACTTGATATTTACTCTGTTGCTTTTGCGTTGCCAGAAACTGTAATTGATTCGCACCACGAAAACTGCCCATCCAAATAAAACTAAGAGGGGCTATTTTGGAGAAACCCCCTCCCACACCACAATTCCAGGACGTACTGGCGTGGTTGCAGCAGTTGCTGCAAAACCATAATCAGAGGATCTGTGAACTGCTGGTAAGATTCCTCTCTGCCAGCGACCAAGCCAGCAAAATGGCCATAGCCATGGAGGCGCTCGCTCTCTTGACCACCGTTATCCGCAGGCCCCAGAATGGCGGATCAAACTAGGTCTAGTACCTCGTTTAGGTTCGCGTTCTGGAACGCGTGTGGCTTGGCCGGTCAGGAGAATGAGCTCCACCATTTTGCTGGAGCGCATGCCCTAGAGCTCATTCTGGTGTCAGAAACACATCTCCATCAGAACGCCACATCCCGACACCAGGGCTATCGCTGTCTCAGATCGGACCGCGTTGGCCGCCGTGGGTGTGGCACAGCGATCTTCGTGAAGAACAGTGTGGTCCACAAACCCGTCCAGCTCCCTCCACTTCAAACACTAGAGGCCACGGCCACTTGTGTCCACCTCGGAGGTACTGCTTATCACCCACCCCAGAGGCAGTTTGTTCCAAACGACTACCTCTCCATCCTTGCTCTACATCCTCACGCCATTATTGCCGGGGACTTAAATGCTAAGCATCAGCGCGGGCATAGCGGCCCCCGTGCAGACGCAAGAGGCAATGAAATCATCAGAATGGTAGACGCGGACCCTCAACATAGAGTAGAGGGTCCCTGGCAACCTACCCATTACCCGCGAGGTCTAGGTCGGCCATCCGTCATAGACTTCTCAATCATCAAGCGCTTTCCATATCATCTATTACTCACATCGGTCAACGAACTTCATTCAGACCATAATCCCGTATTGGCCGTCATTAACACCCAGGTTGCCAGCCACGAGGTCCCGATTCAACATCGGAACGTAGACTGGGACTGCGTCAGAAGTTGCCTGAATGCCTCCATCCCCGCCAACCCCAACATCACAGACATCCCAACCCTAGAGGTTTCGGTCCCTTCCTTCACCTCTGTCGTGAAGCGAACCGTCCACAACCTCACCATCCACACCCGAGCTCTTCTCCATCGTGATGTCCTGCCTTTAGAGCTTCTTTCGCTCATCCGCCGCTCTTGGGCGGCTCGAAGGCGCTATCAGAGGCACCGCAAGCCCCATCACCTTGCGGTTCTAAGGCATTTACGCCATGAGGTTCGTCTCCGTCTACGCGAGCACCGAGTGCGCGCGTGGGAGGACACGATGACTCGTTTGAACCCGGAGGATGGCGACGTGTGGAAGATTGCCAAGCGACTCAGGAACCGAGGAGGGTCACACACCTCACCTATCCAAGGCACCCGAGGCCTGGCCTATGAACCACAAGCCAAAGCAAATGTGTTTGCTGACTACCTGGAGAAGACTATGCGTCCTAGAGATGATCCGCAGGACCTATACTTCTCCGACCGTGTCCGCCAGGAGGTACGTCGATACCTTCGACGTCCTCATGAGGAGGCGGATCGGCTTCCCATCATCAAGCCAAGTGAGCTCCAGGGCGTACTCCGGCGCCTCGACCGCAAAAAGGCTGCGGGGCCTGACGGGTTAACCTCTGCCATGCTCCGCCACCTTCCTTTCAAGGCCGTGCTCTTCCTCACTAAGGTCTTCAATATGTGTCTCGCCCTTAGTCACTTTCCGCGCGAGTGGAAAGAGGCCCGGGTGATCTGCATATTGAAGCCAGGGAAAGACCCGGTTCATCCTGCCAACTACCGTTCCATAAGTCTCCTATCTGTACTCTCGAAAGTACTCGAGAGGCTTATTCTAGTCCGCTTATCTCCCATCTTGGGGGACATTCAAGCCATCCCTCCCCATCAGTTTGGGTTCCTGCCTCGCCACTCAACATCTCAGCAGTTGCTGCGTGTGGTGGAGGCTGCCGCCCTGGGTTTCAAGGACAAAGCTTATACCGCCGCGGTTTCTCTAGATGTTGGGAAGCCCTTCTCTGAGACCTGGCATGCCGGTCTCCTCCGGAAACTCATCCAACTGGAGCTACCCACACGCCTAATACACCTGCTACACTCATACCTAAAACACAGATCCTTTGTGGTCGCACTTGCGGGAACCAAGTCTGCACGAAGGCCAATCAGAGGCGGAGTCCCTGAAGGTTCTGTGTTGTCCCCTACGCTGTTTAGTGTATATGTGGCCGACATTCTATCCGAGCAGCACGTTAACGTAGCCCAGTATGCTGACGACGTGCTGCTATACTGTACAAATAAACACCCTCGCAGAACCTTTCTCCCCATACAGCGACACCTCCGCCTCATCCAAGAGTGCTGTAGGCGTTGGCGATTGTCCATCAACCCGGAGAAAAGCCGCGCCATGTTTTTCACCAAACGCCGCTTTCCCGCCAGCTTCCCCACATTTACATACCTTCGCCGAAGGATTGAGTGGGTAGGTTCCCTTACCTACCTGAAAGTGAAGCTCGACAAGGGCCTAACTTTTTGGGAGCACATCAGCGACCTATCAGCGCGGACCAGCGTTGCAATTGCCTCACTGTATCCCATGCTGCGGTCGGGGATGCCAATTCCCTTAAAGCTACGCCTCTTTCGGTCTCTCATCATCCCTATCCTCCTGTACGCCTGCGAAATCTGGGGCATGGCTGCAGACACCCATCTCCTGCGTCTACAACGCATACAGAATAGAGGTCTTCGGGTAATCTAATCTGTATGCCGTAGATTGCCTACGAGACTACTGCACGAAGCCTCGTCCCTCCAGTACATGGAGGACGAAATTAGGCGCCGGGCAACCAAATTTTACGACCAGTTTCCACAAAATCGGAGCGCCTTGGTTAGGTCTCTTGGGGACTACATCCCTAGAGAACGCACGCTTGTGCGACACCGGGTTCCCCGCATGGCTTGCGGGCACCCCCGGTAACACAGGAGCTACCCCATCAGCAGCGCAAGCTGAGCTCCTTACAGTCCTTCCAAGAGACGATTGGAAGTCAAACTTTTTCGCCAAATATCCATATTTGGACCACCCACCAGCAGTGCCCAACGGTAGTTGCACACTGAATCTATCACCCGACGAGGAGCTTAAACCTATGCTACCTCCTAGTAACCCACAATCCCCATTCTTCACCAGCCATCCTACAACATCCTAATCCCGTCATACAGTGGTTAAGCCCTAAAAGGGCAGGTACACGAATGACACACCTCGGGCTGTTCTCAGCCTGCCATCTGGTAGTGTAGTCTAGTCTGGAGAAACCCAAACGTAGAGTGAGACGCTTATTTAACCCTTAAATGGTAACATGGGTGAAAATTCACCCAAGGGAAATTTGATATCTCTCTTGTGAAGTGACAAAGATGCTTACATTATTGGCCATCCTGGTATGTTCGTTTTTTAGTAGTACAAGTTTATCCATTGTTGGAACACTTGTGTCAGTTGCTCCAGTGTTGCTGTGCAGATAACATCTGGGTGAAAAATCACCCATGTTACCATTAGTGTGAGTTTTTCTTTGTATTACTGAGTATCATCCTTTTGAGAAATCAATATATTTCAGTGTTAGTTTTGTGAGTATGGAGTACACTATTGTTGATGGGAAGAAATATACAGACGGTGAGTTCTGAAAACTTATTTATGATGTTATTAATAATGATGATGAGCCGTCGGATGAAGAAGGAAGTGACCAGGAGGATATCTGTGAACAGGATGATTTTGAAGATGATGTTATTGAGGAAGTGACAGTGATAACGATTTTACTCCAGAAAATAACAGGAATGAATGTGAAAATGGAACTACGTACAACTGCCAAAAAGACGTAGAACAGAAAATTCCTGGTTCGAATTCAAGGGAGAGAACATCATTATTCCGAAGAAGACTATTCTAAATGGAGGCAAAAGACTCCTTCAAGGAATATGTGTAGAATATGAATGCCAGATCCACAGGGTGATGCTCGCAAAGTTCAAAGTACTGAAGAATGTTGGCGTCTCTTCTTTGATGCAAATATGCTAAATGATGTTGTACATCACACCAACCAAGGAATGGCTTTGCAAAGAGAGATATTCTTCCGAACAAAGATTTACTGGTTACATCACTCTACCAGAGCCTGGAAGCATACATTGGCCTACTTTTTATCGCTGGCGCTAGAAAAGATAAACATATGAGTGGTGATTTTCTATGGAGTGCTTTGGGAAGTCCTATTTATACTTCAGTTATGTCGCTACTGAGATTCAGATTTATTACAAATTGTTTGAGGTTCAATGACAAGCAGATGAGGGCAGCCAGAAAAGACAATGGTCCTTTCACAAACATCCGAGATTTCTGGAATAGGCTTCTCGTACACTGCAAGGAGTACTACAGACCGTCACTTGAATGCACTATTGATGAGCAGCACTTTGTTATTATTTACATATATTAACTTTCTAACACCTTGTAGCATCGTGTTTACATATTACATCAATAATTGTGTGTATTTTGAGTTAAGGAAAGATTAAACCTTGTAACAACTTGATTATTTGCAATTTTACAATACTAATTTTGAGCTTGAGGGTTAATAAAGCTAAAGGACAAGGTAACTGTGGAGATTACTATCAAAATCTTATCCATTACAATATATTCATAAGGAGTAGCCAAACAACAATGTGGAGAACACGGAGAAAATTTTGTTCAGAGATTAACTCCGTAAAAGCAACTTTCAGGTTTCAAAAACTTTTAAGTCATGACACAATTTCACTTTCCGGGACCTTAGAAAGGCCCAAAGGTGAATATACACTATGAGACGAGACTAGGTATCAGGATGGGGCACTTAGTACCTTGACCGTGCGATTGAGTCTTTTGCACCTACACCCCCGGAGGAACGATGAGATAAACGAACCGAAGGAAACGTATGGAGCGATTAGCGCGCCTCGCGCAGTTTCCTGACAGTTACTGGCCTAACCACTCGGCAGGAAGGCGCTCCCGGTGACCTACCCAATCCCCTGGAGGGTGGGTCAGTCTCCCCTCCAGGGGAAACCGGGGAAACTCGGCTTGACAGTGGAGGCTGGAAAGGTCTCCCTGTGGCGAAGGCCGTGTGCCATCTGTCCCCTATCAGTGACACAGCAGCCCGGAATCGTCCTGTAAAATGAAAGAGGAAGACGTCATGAAATGAAATGGGAGATAGGAGATCCGTGGTAAGAGACACCACCCCAGCATTCACCTTTTCGACCAGGTAAAAGCCACAGAGAAACCCATGGTCAGAGTGGCGGCCACCAGGAATTGAACCCGGGATTTCCGAATGTGAGCCTCACACGCTACCGCAGTCATCTCGCTCGGTGAGCATATAATATACCACTTCAAGTAGAAGCACACTGGAATTATTAGCAAAACCACCAGTTTCCAGAATGTCAGCTCACTGATGAAGGGAGAGCTAATAGAAATTATCTTTGGAATTGCCGTACATCAGAACCTCCAATGACAATTGGAAAGTAGCTCAATTTATAGTCAATGTAACAGGAGCTAAATAATTCATAAATTTAAACAATTTAAACCACCAGAAGTTGATATTTATCCTATCTTATTACAGAAAGCACCAGAACCCTGTTTCATTCACTCGTCAGGTTTTCAGAACTAATGTACTCTTTGGTTATATCCCAATAACCTGAAGAACAAACAGAATAATATTTATTCCGAAACCGGGAAAAATGGACAATCCAGATACGAAAGCAATATTTCTTTCTTCTTTCATTTTTAAAAATTTGGAAAGGTTAGTTTAAAGATGCCATGTAGAGCTTATTACCATAAATACCCTTCATGAAAACCAGCATGGTTATCGACTTGGTAGAAGACGTGACAGCGTTACATCAGCTGGTCAGCAGAATTGAAGAGTCGCTATAGCTTAAGGAACTTGAATTTGGTGCCTTTCCTGGTCCCTTTCGTGTTTCTTTTCCTTTCGTTTCAACCTGCAGCAGATCCTATCGAATGAACTGTTGATTGCAGTAGATCTGGAATCATTTCTTCTAGAACGAATTGTTGTATACAGTCCTGTGGTAGATATACTGCTATGTCTGATATATGCACAAGGTACTTCTGATAACACTAACTGTGATTCTATCATAAGGAATACAAAACAGTAGGGTCTGGATGACACCACTTGTAGATGGATGAACTACTCCAAAATAGATAATCCAAATACGAGTACATCAACTTGGTGATAGTGGAAAGGTATCCCGCAAGGAGGAATCACCTTGCCTGTTCTAGGGAACATAGTAGTTGACACTCTAATTGATAAACTCAATACTAATGGTATCTTCATTCAAGGCTATGCAAATGAAATAACTATATTACTAAGAGGAACATATCGTAATACTGTACCAGAAATGAAAGTGAAGCTCTGAGAATAATCTATATGTACGTGATACAATGAAGAAAGGCTTGTTTCAAACCCTGAATTGTTTTTGTGGTTCCATTTACTAGGAAAAGAAAATTGAGAGGTTTAACCCTTTCAGACCCCATGTCCATTTCAATGGACATAACTTTCACATGCTGATATTTTCTTTCTGGGAAGGTATAAGTTGTTAAGCCTGTTTGCACATCTCAATGGACATTTTTTTTTTTTTGAAGCAAGCGGAAGATGGGAAGAAGAAAGCTACGCAGGAAATCGCCGTCAACGCCGGGATCCGGGACTACACCGGCCCCGGAACCCAAAAGCATCTTCAGCGCCGAGACAACGAGAAAAAACGCCGAGACAACCAACACACCCGCCGTAGTTGCGGCCACCGACGCCTTGAGCGCCACCAGCGCTGACATCACCTCACCGCAGTTAGAGAGGCAGCCAGTCGAGCGGCCGCCTCCACTCAGGCAGGAGGCTAGCTCCCCGGGAGAGGCAGTGGCAGTACCACTCCCGGAGTTGCCCTCTCAACCACCAGCGTCCTCAGAACTCCACCCGGCCAACACACCACCGACGCCAGAACACACTAGCCCCCCATCGGGTGCCAGTGTCATTATCCGTGGAGTTCCTCGCGACTTCCCAGCGAGGCATCTACTCAGCACAGCTCAACACCAATGGCCATCAGCAATGCGGGCCATCCGCATCGTCACTTCCCGGGGACCAACGCACATGGTTAGGATCATCTTCGCCGACTCAGCAGATCGAGAAGCCGCTTTGAGGACTGGCTTGCCGTTACTCGGACGGCGCCTGCCTGCTGAGCCCCCCAGGTCTACGCGACAAGTGCCCTGCCGCAGATGTTGCAGATATGGGCACGACGCAACCACCTGCAGCGCCGCACCTGGGTGCCATTACTGTGGGACCTACGGCCTCACCAGTGAATGCACCAGCCACGATCTTCGCCGTCGCCGCCGGTACTGCGCTACCTGCAATGGCACAGGCCATTTCACCGGTCAAGCGCAGTGCCCCCATTACCCTAGGACACCGGCCCTACAACCAGCACCAGCCAGCGCAGCAACACAGCCTTACAGCAGATCAGTTCCTATCAGTACTCCAGCATCTACATCACAGCCTAACCAGACGTACGCCACTGCCACCACAACGCCACTGCCCATGAGCGAGACCGAGGACATCCGCCAGGCGGTTCACAGCCTCAACACGCGACTAGACAAGCTAGAAGACGCCTTGCACCAACTGACAAATGCAGTGACCATCATTACTAACTGCAACCACACCATCAGGACGCAACTTCAAGACGCCTCTACTGCCGTACATGAGCAACACAATACCACAATCAACAAACTGACATCACTACAGCGAGACATACAGAAGAACAACAAGAGAACCAACACCCTACGCAGAACACAACGCAAGGAACATGCACAAATCTCAAGACAACTGATACACCACACCACTGGCTTTAATGCCGCTGCAAAACTGCTAGAAGAACTCCGCACCGCAACCATAGAACTCGACAACACTGAACTACTGGCATCCATACAACGAAAACTCCACAGAATTGAAAACCAACCATTGTGCACCACATACGACGCAAGTACCCAGACCTCACTACCACCTCCACTCAACATCGGACAGCACTACGAGCAACATTGTCACCAGCCTACCGCGCCATCAACGCCAGCGACGGAACCATCTCTCCAGCCAGCTACACCTTCAAAACAAACTCCACGACAACTGACTCCGAAGCAACTCTCACTCTTCAACCGTGGCGGCTACGCCTTCCACGGCAGCAACCCATGCACCCACCAGTGCCGGTACAAACTCTGCAGCGCCTCAGGAATCTCTTCGGACGACCTCATGCCCTACATGTTCCCAAACCGGAAGCAAGAAGACAAGTAACAAACTGCAGAACAACAACACAGAACTGACCAGCCGGAATAAACATCACCACGCATACACATCAGCTACAGCTGTCAACCAACACCGCCGCCTACGCCGCCACAGCAACCATCGCAGACAGCGCCGACCTTCACAAGCACGAAAACAGCACAATCATGAACACGCAGTCCATAACACACCGCACTCCCCGCGGTGTTACCCAGACTCCGGTATGGGTACCACCCGGACCCCCAACGTACCCACATGCTAATAGCATGTGGCCAGCAAGACCGCACTATCCGGGGTGCTAAGCGGGACCCGGTCACGTCGTCACACCCCTCCAAGCCTCTCCTGTAATCCTGACTCATCCCGCACTCCCGGCGAAATAAGCCATCTCTTTATCCTACCAACTCTACTTCTGTCTCCCCTTTCAAAAAAAAAAAAAAAAAAAAAAAAAAAAAAAAATGGACATTTAATAGTTACCTCTGTCAGGCATTGCTGCTATCTGGTGGCGAAATATGAAAGAGTAGGCAAGATGGCTGCTAACAGGAAACATGATAAAGGTAGGTGCCATTTTTTAGTAAGTTTGTGTATTTAAACCCAAGAATGGCAGCTTTTCTTAGCTTTTACTCCATCCTGAATGTTTTAAGATACATTTTATTGCAAAGGATTGCACTTTCTGCAAGAAATCAATATATTATTAGCTTTCATAAGTGCATGTCCACTGAAATGGACATACGGTCTCAACGGTTACTGTATACAGGTGTAAATATAATCTGACATTTTCAACTAATCTCGCTATTTGCTGGCAAAATAAGATATCATTTTTGTTTTATATGGATTTGGGGTTACTTAATTTACATAGCAGCTACAATATTCATCAATATAAACTACATCCTGCTATACATACTCTATATTACTGTAAAATTATAGTATGAACAATGCTACTTGTGATTAGGTAGATTTTATATTCACTTATCTATTACGTGCTATTTCAGTAGTGTAGAGAAAATTGTAATGCAGTCAAATTGTTTCTGTTAATTCATTTTCAGAATATTACAATGTGGAGAAGGATGCTGATGCAATGTTGGATTTACTGATATCAACAGATGTTTCTGATTTTGAATGGTCAGACTGTGACGAAGATGAATGTGACATTTCTGTCCCTATTCCACAACCTGTTAGACCAGGTACTTGAGGATAAAATTTGACATTGTCATTGGATTATTAACTATATTAACATAACTTATTACTCAGTACCTAGTTTAAATTTTCCTTAGAGTAGTTTATTATATGCAGAGCACTTTTCCATTTACAGGTGCCAATATTGTTACCAGAAATCAAGAGGAAGAAGAACAAGAAAATAGTGATGTTGATGAAGAGGATCAACAAGGCACACATCAGCAGGCATCAAACCCTGAACAATGCACTATTCCTCCTAACTGGCTGTTTACTGAGAAGAACAATATCAAATGGAGAAGGAAACCATTTACACCAATGAATCTGATGAATCCTGAAATTTTTAATTCGACTGAACAATCAGTAAATGAATCCACACCAATTGAATATTTTTCAAAATATATTTCAGAAGAAAGCATAGAAAATATGGTTGAAAAGACAAATATGTATTCTCTACAAAAGGGAAGTATATTTAGATATACAAATGTCACCGAAATAACATCTTTCTTGGGCCTTCATATAATGATGGGTTGCTTGAAGTACCCCAGAGCTAGGATGTATTGGGATTCAGCTCTGCACATAGATTTATTTGTAGAAGCTATGTCTAGAGAAAGATTTTTTGAACTGAGGTCAAATTTTCATGTAGTCGATAACCTAGCTATGCCAGAAAATTGTAAGGACAAATTTTATAAAGTAAGACCCCTTTATGACTGCATCAGAAGGAGGTGCTTGGAGCTTCAGATAGAAAATGATTTATATGTCAATGAACAAATAGTACCCTTCAAAGGTCACTTAGGAGTAAAGCAATATTGTAAAGGTAAACCTAATCCTTGGGGCATAAAGCTATTTCTATTATGTGGTAAAAGTGGTCTCTGCTATGACTTCATAATTCGCAGAGATCTTATCGGTCATTTCCCTGAATTTCATATACAAAAAGAAGCCTCTAGATGTAAAATGCTAGGGTGTATGAATAAAACTCATGTATTCTGTGAGAAATGTAAAGTACATTTGTGTTTTGTTAAAGGGAGAAATTGTTTTAAGAATTTTCATGCTGATGGTAATTAACACCACTTGAGTCTATTTGTCCATTGTAATGGACACACTGTAAAAAATTAATAAATTGAGTTACAGAGATTCTGATTGTTTTATTCTGTTTAGAATACCTATTTTAACCTTTTAATGTGCACAAATAATTTTTTTGATCTCTAGATAAAATTTGGGTCTGAAAGGGTTAAACAAAATATAAAAATCGACAATATCTGGCTAGATATTTCAGCAAAAGTAAATAATGTATCTGGGAATTATACTCGATGATAAGCTTACCTTTCGTACCTTACCTTTCGTTGAAAGTGTTATATGTATTCTGACTTTTGTCATGGAAACCTTGCTTTTCATTCCCTCAATCTTTGAAAGTGAGCATCCTGACAGAAACGACTTCGAAGAGAAATTCGTTAGAGGCGTTAGCTATAATAAGGGCAAATACGGAAAGTAGCAGATGTTGAAAACTAATTTTTGAAGGTTTAATAACTACCTTACTGCACATTTTGTTACAAAATAGATGGAATTAATCCAACAAAGAAACAATGTGTCCTCTAAATTGATAATACGCAGAATATGCTTCATAATTAGGTTTTAAAGTCGAAGTTATTCTTATTCATGTGCACAAGATACACCCTATTTATGTATGTAGAATAAGGAGAATCAAGACGATACAATTCCTTCAATAGATCATTTCACAACTGCACTTACATGTTGAATACGACATTGCTTACCTATTCACATTCTGTGTGTTTAATCTGTGGTCTATATTATTCAAATACAATCTTTACTACCCACTAGTTCTAAAGTGTCATCTGGGGAATTTGGTACGCCTTCTTTATCACTTATCCTATAATGCTAAATCTTCTGTTGGAGAGCGAGAATGAAATCCTGCACTTCGTTATTTGAAGTTTCAGAAATCTCTACTACAGAAATCACATTGCCCTTCTTCATTATGACTTTCGCAGCACTGCTCCAAACAAAGGGTAGCACCGCACGAATTTTACTGGTAGTAGAAGATTCATAGACAATCAATTTGAGATAGGAAACCGATGGTTTACGACGTCAAGTAAATAAGTTATTCATATTCAGAGTAATTAGAGATTGTGACCAATAAATCACAAAAAGAAAGAAATATGACAATATTATACACTGGAATCGAAATAGTGTTTATTAGGAAGTTAGTAAGGCCTGTCTCTCTGAAGAAGTATTTCTAAATTGTAGTTTTGTTCACCGTTGAAGCCACGTTTACCAAGGACGGGCCAATTCTAAACTACAAGAATAATCACATATGAGCATACGAAAACACCCATGACATTGTTCTGAGGAGGCAGCAACAGTCGTTTATGGTGAACATATGGGCTGGCATTATTTCTGAATACGTCAATGGGCCATTGCTTTTTCCTCCACGACTGCGTGGTAACACTTATAGAACATTTCTGAAGGAAGTACTAACATCCCTTTTGGAAGAAGTGCCGCTTGATGTTCGCACTCAACTGCATTTTCCAACACGACCAAGCTCCTCCAGATTATGTTATAAACTTACGCGAGCACATAAATCTGTTCTTCCCCAATCGATGGATCGGAAATGGCAGTCCTTTCGCACCCTGGCCAGCTCGTTTGTCGGATCTCAACCTCATGGATTTCTTTTTCTGGGCTCATCTTCAGACTATATTGTATTCATCATTAATTGATTCTGAAGAGAAGTTGCCCACATTATTGCAACCAGTGATGAGATTCACAACGCACCAGAAATGCTCAACAGGGCTCGCGAAACATTTCTCCGTCGATGTTGCCTAATTTGTTGAGGTTAGAGGTCACCATTTTTAGCAGTTCCTTTGAAATTTGCGCCTATTCATAATTTGTTTCCCTACCTTGGTTTTGCTTCTATCTGCCTATTGTATTGTAATGTTAATAGCAATTCAACTGTGCTGATCGCACTTCGTTTGTTTTATTGTAGCATACCTTTTGTTTCGCGACTCGAGTTTTTCCCGCCGGGATGCGCTAGTTGCTTTGGGTTCTTCTCGGTCTTACGGCTGTGGAGACAAGTCAGTCGTGTCTGTCCTTTCTTGGTGCACAGGGTAGGTGGTTCCGTTTTGTTTGTTTTCACTAAGGCTCAGACCATGTATTTTAGAATGTTTTTCTGACCGTACTTGCCTGGGTGGTGCTTCTAGCCCGAAGTAATTAAATGTTTAGGGAAGTAATTCTCGTTATGCACGTGAATCATCTGGGAACTTTCAAATAGGCTCGAATACTGCCCAACTCCTCGTTTTAGCTGGGGTTGAATGGGGTAATGTAAACTGGTTGTTCTTCACCTGTATTTCTGTTGTGCGTTTCGCCTTCTATTTTGTTTAAAGGCGCAGTATGTCGATGAATCATTCATGTTACTAAATGTATACCTTATTGATCCATAAATGTTAAAGTGCTTGAAACTGTTAATGGTCTTTTCTCTTGAATTCCTTCTCCCCCCCCCCCTTTTCACAATTGTACCTAGACCCCCACGATGCACAACTTATGTTTATAATAATTCAGTCACATGTAGCTCTTTCAAGTGTTTATCAATCATTTACTTTCTTGTAAGCAGTTAAGTTTAAACAATCTCATATAAGCACCTATTAGGTTTTCAGAGTGTATTTGCTCTATAGGTTATGAAAGATTACATAATAATAGTTCAACGTTGAAATAAAAATCTCAAACATTGGTTAAATGAAAAACTAGAACCCGACACAAATGTTTTCTGTAGATCAAAGTAAATTCAGCATGTACACAAGAAAGAAGCAAAAAGAAACGTAAAGAATACGTGGCTTCATAGATTTGAACCCGAGCTTTAAATCAACGTGAACCTTCGTCGACCTGGAAACAATTATCCATTACGCTAAATACCCGGTGTATAAAGCCTGTCCACTTGTTTTCTCATCATGCGTTACAGGTACAGTGGACATGATCAGTGGCATGCATACCTCCAAACAATGTTAAGCACAATTCTGTAATTTCTAACACTAGACCATAGGTTTCCCATCTGAAATTGTCTATGAACCGTCTATTACCAGTAAAATTCGTCCTATAATCCTACATATATACAGATTGTTCCAAAAAATACCGACAACACTTAGTATGTTGTACGAGACCGCAAACTGATCTATTTTCAAACAGGAACCCCTGTCCGGAAATGCATGGCTTGGACGCTGGAGAGCGTCGAAATATGAGATGGGTATACGTGCACATTTCGTCAATAAACCCTACATGGAGCTGTCTACATTAGAAGCGCGCTTCGAATTATGGACTTCTTCCATCACCACAAGGCCTACAATCGGCGGTGGTGAGCCCCATGCACATGACTCAATACATTAAGATCTTTAATCACTCCGTGGACTCGAGCCATAAGGTCCTCCGCTGACGTTACAGGAGTGCCACACACCATACTCTTCATACAACTCTACAGAAAATAGTCGAGAAGTGTTAGATTTGGCGACCATGCTGTCTATAAAACTGGTCCATCTCTACCTAAACATCGATTTGCATATGCGACGTTGAGGTAATTCCGCACACTTACACCAAAGTGTGCTCAAGTTAGCCATTTCAGCAACAGTGTGCTGGTAAGTGTCACACTGTTATGAAACGTTACTGTACTGAAAATTACTCAAGTGACGCAGTAGGATGCGGCTTTACGTCGTAGACCATTGGTTTCTTATCTCAAATTGTGTATAAACACTCTGTTACCCGTAAAATTCGTGCGGTGTTATTCATTTACACCTTGTATTTATACTCAGTCTTATTTTCCATCAACTCTGGCTATTTTATAGGTGTACTTGAATTAGTATTAATTATTATAATCACTATTATTGCTCCCCGATATCAATAAAGAATATTATTCCCCTTCTGACATGCTCAAACATACACAGAAACATGAATTTACGATGACTATACTATCAATTACCGGCCAACGTGGCACCACGATAACGTGTGTGACCTGAATTCGGGAGGTCCCGGGTTCGGTTCCCATTGAGTGACCATTCTGACTATCACTAGGAGAATGCTGGGATGAGTTTTCTACCCCACGGATTCCTTCCCATTCCTTTTTCATTTCCCTTCCTTGTCATCTTTCAGGTTTGGTACGTTCCGGCGCAAGCGGACTAATGGCTCAGATGCTTGTATTCTGGCCCCTCTTGGAACTTGCTGCAATGGTCGCCTCGTCACCCTCTCCCTGGGTAGCGGACATAGTTCGGTCGTGCGCCATTTAACAATCTCTGTAATTGTTAACGACTTCTGTGTGACTGTGGGCTTCGCTGGCTCCGTTCTCTGACAAGTCTGCGGTCTCATTTCGCATCATCCTTTCCCCCTGGAGAGGGAGTTGGTAGCCCTGAATAGATCCTTGGATTCTTGTCGGGGTCGAAGTGGGTCGAGGTGTCCCCTCTCCGTTACTACTATCATGCACTATTAATTCCTTCACACAAACACTGCTATTAACCTGAAGATTTGGTATAGAGAAAACATTGGTCCAAGAATGGAATGAAGAAATTAAACAAGCAATTGCGGGGAGAAAAGTAGCGTATAAAAGGTTTCTACAAAATAAAACATAAGAATTAATTCAAAATTATAAAGTAAAAAAAAAAAAAAAAAAAAAAAACGCCGCAAAAGGAATTACAAGAACAGTACATTAGGATTCATGGGAGAATTTTATTAGCCAGATAGAGAATGACGTACATGGCAGATAATAATTTGTCCATAAAGTGATTAAGACGTTAAGGAAACAACAGAAACATAAAGTGAGAATAAGCAATGTATCAGAAGAAGAATGTTTGAAATAGTATAAGGAATTATGGTATAAATCAGAAGAAAATGAAAAATCAGTGGAGGATAAAATAATGCTCAAACATCTAAAGACCTAGTCAGCGAGGAAGAATTAAATTTAGCTTTACAAAACATGAGAAATAGAAAGGCTACAGGACCAGATGGAATAAACATAGAATTAATAAAGTACGGAGGAGTAAAACTAAATGTAAGACTACTTAATTTTA
Source organism: Tenodera sinensis (assembly GCA_030765045.1). NCBI lineage: Eukaryota > Metazoa > Arthropoda > Insecta > Mantodea > Mantidae > Tenodera > Tenodera sinensis. The sequence continues at coordinate 802,683 of JAUKNM010000024.1, read as the reverse complement.
CCAACAGCTGCTGGATAACGAATAGAATTCCTAAAAGCTGGTACGAAGCACATATTATTAATATATTTGAAAAGGGCAAAATAAGTTTATGTGTATAATTGTTTACAAAACTCTAAACAAACGTCTAAGTATAATTAGAGAACCGTTATTACTAAAAAACTCAATGGGATTTACAAAAGGAAGATCCTGCATAGATAACATATTAACCAAATTATTGAAAAGAGAAAAGAATATAATTTAGAAACACATATAGCACCTGTAGACTTAGAAAAAGCTTTTGACAATGTAAGCAGGACTACATATTGGCAAGTGTTAGACAAAAAAGGATCTCCAAAACTATTGATAGATGTACTCAGGAATATATATCAAGAAACAAAAATAAAAATAGTTTCAGGAAATGGAAGATTATCACAAAATATGACAATAATGGTTTAAGACCAGGATGTAGTTTATCTCCGCTGTTAACTAACATTTATATGGGCGATATCCTTAGGAAATTAAAACATGAAATACTATAAGGAATAAAAATAAATTATAGTTTTAAAAAACTAAGAAGACAATATTTTATAACAAACTGAACCAAAAAGTGGAAAATAATTTTAAGTATGAAGAGTTTGTTCTATATAGATATAAAGTCAACTAGTTCATTATATTTCAAAATGTGCAACAAGTTGAAAATATAAACTAATTAACTAGTTAACAAAATAATAAATTGTATTGTAAAAAACCGTGGGGTATGGGACATCCAATGCAAATAAATAGTTACGTTGGTAGCTATTTATAAAAGTAAAGTTCTGATAAAAGTAACGTGAAAGGCACCCCACGCAACATACATACCTACCTGCCTGCCTGCTTGCCTGCCTGCCTGCCCGCCTGCCCGCCCGGCCGACTTACCTACCTACCTACCTACCTACCCACCCACCCACCTAGCTACCTACCTACCTAACTACCCACCCACTCACCGACCCTGCACTTAAACGAGCTATTACTTTCATAATTTTATTGGGCATGGAAAATTCAGATAAGGTCTGAAAACTATGGGGTTAAATCAAGCAGAGCCAATGTGTCCTCTGCGTTTATGAACCAAGAAAACGGTGGAATATATTTCAATAAAATAGCCATAAAAAAGAAGAGGTACGAGATTCTTTGAGCATACACAACAGGAAATAGGTGTTAATCAGATGCTAGATTAGGAAATAGGAATCCCAACAAAAGTATTATTCGGTTGAGATACATAAGGAAAACCAGCTTCCAAAGCTAGTTATAGTCATAGTCAATATTCTTGAAGTTACTTTTAAGATAATCGTTTCTATTGACTATTTATGTGATTCCATTCCTATTCATTTAACTTCATTGTCCTTCAAGCACAAACCTCTCCATCGATGGTATATCAATTTATTCAATCAATGCTAGCCACAGGAAAAAGTGTAAGCAAACCAAGCATGAAAACCACTTTATTCCATATCGAACTAGAGCTCTTCCTAGGGTCAGAATAAGGTCAGACGAGAGAAGAGGCCAATTCATCTAGTGGCCACTTCGCGCCTGGAGAATGGTGGCATTCTGGCAGTGGGCCATGACGTTTGTTATATGCATGGTGCGTTAAAATGACGCAGCTTCTTCTGCAATCCCTTTTATAAATAAATACAGTCGTGTAATTCTATAATGTGAGAGTACATATTTATGCGTCTTCTTCATACCTTTGCGAAGTGGACGGTTCCGCAGCATTTTCCGTTGATAACAAGTCACTTGTGTTTATGATTGAAGGCCCTTTTACTTTCTCTACTGCTTACCTCTAATAAATAAATGAAGTGTTGCATTCCACCCAAAAATTGGATACTGAAATTTCACCGAAAACAAACGTTCTGAGGTCACCCGAATTAGAAAAACATTTTAAAAAAACCAACAGGAAAGCATTATTTGGAAAACGTTTGTGTTAGCGTGTTTTTTAATATTTGAGCAGCATAACTCAAGTGCGAAAAGTACCAAATGTATTGAAGTTAGCATCTTCCTTGTATAACATATAACTTAGTGTGGATAAAAATTCCATGCTAAATTAATCAGCTATCACTTACAGCAATTACGAGTCATAAATGAGACTTTTCTTTTTCTTTTCCACTGTGACTATGAAATAAATTAGAATTACTGGAAATGAATACACTCGTTGATTTATTCAAATAAATGTATAATCCAATAAAGATAAAAAGAATTCAGTGTAGCGTTGTCTACTTGGCCAATGGCTGACGTTTAGCAGAAGCTTGGCTTGACGCTAGTGTTCTCTGTGAAGACACGGATCTGAACTAAGAAATGCTTAGCTACAAATAATTACAGCTGTTATAAAAGGAAAAGAAGGTACAAAAAAGCGGCCCACATCGGAAAAATGAAAGCTGCACAAAGAAAGATGCTGGAAGATTCCGGCGGATGTGGAGACGAGGGACGAACGGCCTGAAAGACGGATGCCTGGATCAGGAAACGGTATTTACATAGCTATTATCAACAATGGCCCAGGTTAGTCAATACCCATTCATCTCGACTACGGTCCTAAGCTGGCTTTTGTTTGCAGAGGCGATAACCAAGAAACAACACTCTAGGTCGTCATGTCATAGGAACTGAAAACATAAATCGTAAACTTGTGGAAATGCTGAAGACAACCAGAATAATGGGTATCATCCAACTTTTTCTAGAAGAATGAGGTTATTATTTTCCAGCAAGTGCTTAATATAGTATAAGAAGGTTTTCAGATTGAAGCAACTTATACTGAACATACTATATTCAATTGGATGAACTTTTAGGGTGCAAAAAGCGTTCAAAAAAGCTAAGCAGATGTGTTTGTTTTAGTATTTTCTCTTCTACTTACCTTCTTACTTCTCTTAGTGGAAGGAGTATTGCTCTGCACCCAAAAAGTCGATACCCAGATTTCACTCGAAATGCATACTTAAGGCTTCCTCAATGCATGTTTAGAAGGGGTATATGTGCGTGGGTACGTGCGTGCGTATCTGTCTGTGAACAGCATTACTCAAGAACGAAGAACTGGTTAAATACCAAACTTAATATCTCAGTTTAGCGTCTTTTAAGGATACGACGCAAGCATTCACGAGAAAATCTTCCAAATCAAACTAATGTTTACATGGAAAAAGTTTCCTTATTGTTTATTTTGCCAAAAACGGCTCCAGTGACTGATTACAATACCAGTTGTTTAAGACATATGTATTACAACTAAAATGTATTCCTTGAACTTTCTGGGAATACTCTGTGACGCTCCCTTCATTTTGAATGAGCTCGTAACCGAAAGAGATAGTAAAAATTTTACCACACCAAATATATCATAAAAACACACAATTTATGAAATATTTCTGTGGCATTTCTGAGATATTATTGATTATTCGTTTGAATTTTCTAATAATTTAGGCTGTTTAAACTCCTGGAGTTTTCTCGCGGTTATGCAAAGAGAATGGAATTTCAAAGGCATTACATAGCGATGTATTTATCCATCGCTTAAGCATACTGCATACCACTTTTACCTGCAACGAAACTGCCTACGCCAAAAAAAAAAAAAAAAAAAAAAAAAAAAAAAAAAAAAAAAAAAAAAAAAAAAAAGCAAAGATCTCTGCGAGTGTTTATCACGGTTACAAGTAAGCAGACAGTGGAGCAGGTTGAGTGAGTATAGCGTATCAGATATTGTTCTTTCTCGTGAAATTTATCACTTACGTAAGCACATGAAATTTTCTGCTTATTACCATTTGGCCATTTATACTTAATGTTGTGACATAGCCTTTATTGCGGCTATACACCTTCGCGCATACCTTTAACACGCAGCATTTCTCCCCATACGCTAATTGCTATCATTCGATTCTTAATACACAACTTTTCCGAGACGTAAGTTCAGCTTAATCAGGAGGAATACACATTTTGGTCTGAAGGGCTCCTTTATTTATACTTTAGCCTTACAAAGGCAACAAACCTTCTAGCTTTTAATATCACTATAACTGTTATAGCTTTCAAAAGTAACTCCAGTTTTCATTTCAAGGCATAAAACGCCATGATATACCTCTTGAATTGTAAAGCCTCCGGAATATACAGATTTACAAATAAATTAATAAACGAATAAATATTTTGTTGTTTAACAACGCTGTCAATTGCCAGGACCATATCTGCGTATCCGGTGTGCCACAATTTCGCCTCGCAGGACTTCTTTAACGTGCCGTAAATGTACTGATCTGTACCTGTCTTTTTTAAGCACACATAAAAAAAGAAAACCATCGCTCAAGCCCACATTGGAACCCCCAACCTTGGGATCAGCAGGCAAACATCTAACCAACTGAGCCACCCGGACCGACATGGTACAGCTGCTGCAATATCCCATGCGGAATGATGTCTAAACTGACGTATCCCACATCATTTCACGTTTACGACCATCGAGAGACGAGTAAGACGACTCGGAAAGTTTCACGCATGCATTTTCTGCCTGAGGTGTGCGTCCATTGTACAGTAAAATACTACAGATTCAGAAAAATGTGTATCGAAAGCTTCACTTTATAACCTCGCAGAAAAAAAGATTCTCGATCATCAAATAAGTATCGCGGTATATTAGAATTCGTTGATCATTTTTACCATCACCTTATTACACGCTTTAGATTAGCTTCACCTGTATGTACGTGGGTGTGCGTGTGTGCGCGTGTGTGTGTGTGTGTGTGTGTGTGTGTGTCTGTCTGTCTGTCTGTCCGTCTGTGTGTATGTGTGTATGTGTGTATGTGTGTGTGTCTGTGTCTGTGTGTCTGTGTGTCTGTGTGTATGAGTGTATGTGTGTGTGTATGTATGTATGTGTGTGTGAGTGTGTGTGTGTGTATGTATGTATGTATGTATGTATGTACGTAGGTATGTAGGTAAGTATATATGTAGGTGGTGTGTAGGTAGGTATGTAGGTAGGTATTTTTTTTTAAAGATTCTTTATTGTTCTACATGTTCCATTACAATATGTAATACTACATGTTGGGTATGCTTACAAAGTAAACTGATAATCATATATTAATTAACATGAATAATTATATAGATTTATACAATTCAATTATTTTTCGTTAGATCAATTGCATTGGCATACTGAACATATTCTTTACAATAACTTTTAGCAATTTCGACTTTAGTTGGTGGCCATTTTCCTCTTCTTTGAATTATTTTTCTTCTGAATGTTCTTCTTTTTTCCTCTAGATTTCTGCAGTCATATAATATATGGTCTGTTGTTTGCTCTCCTCCATTACATGAACAACTTGGGTCGTCTGTGATGTGGAACCTATAGTAGTATGCTTTAAGTCTTCCGTGTCCTGTCAGTAGTGTTGTAAGGTTTGCCGTTGGATTTATCCTTAACTTCATTCTGTCTGCTACAGTAGGAAAGTATTGCTTTGTTTCCTGACCTTTAGTTGTTTTTTGCCATTGACTTTCCCAATGTTTTAGACTTTCTTGTCTTACCGTTCTTCTAACAAAACTCTTTGGAAGTCTATTATAGCTGCATTCCTCTTCGTTTGTAATTGCTCTCTTTGCTAGTCGGTCTGCATTGTATCCCTATGTGTGCTTTGACCCACCCAATTTCTATATTCCAGTTTGGTTTTTCTAAAAGTTTTAACATTGTTCTAATTGCTTCTGTTAGGTAACTGTGAATTTTGTAGTTATGCAATGATTGTAATGTGACTCTACTGTCCGTGTATATCGCTGCAGTTTTGTTATCTTCTTCAGTTAAGTAAATATTTTCAACAGTTTCTAATGCTTTCAACACTGCAAATTGTTCAGCTTGGTTATTGGAGCACTGTTTATCTAACTTATATTGTAGCTGATATTTCAGTTTGTTCTGATGATAAATTGCTACTCCAGAACCAACTCCTTCTTCTGTTTTACTGCCATCTGTATAAATTTCCAGTGCATACGTTTTATTCTGATTTATTTCTTTTATTATTGTTATGTCGGCTTGATGACACCATTTCCTATATTCTACAGGTTTGTCTAATTTTTTCTCAGAGTTTTGTTTCAATATTGTATATTCATTGGCGATTTCCTGAAGTTTAATTGTAATAGGTGTAAGTCCCGTTATAATGGATAGTGCTTCAGTAGATGTGGTCCTGAATGATTTAGCAATTTTAATATTTATTTGTCTTTGCACTCTTGTAAACTTATTTGCATTATATTTTCTGTCAATGGCTTCTATCCATACTGGAGCTGCATAAGATAGTAATGGTAAAATTGCACCGTTGTACATAGTCTTTAAAGCCGGGTGTTTCAGTCCCCAATCTAGTTTTGCTGATTTAGATAAAATGTGTATCAATTTATTGGCTCTCTCTTTTACATACTGAATGTGATCGTTAAAGGTGAAATTTTTATCAATGATTATTCCCAAATATTTCACGTTTTCTACTTGTTTTATTTGTCTGTTATTGATAAAGATGCTTAATCCCTTTCCACTCTACATTTGCGTGTTATTAGCATTGTTTTCGACTTTTGCTCATTAAAAATAATTTTATTATTCTTAGCCCGCGTTTCAATCTTTTTCAGGTCTACATTATTGTAATTTTCGGCTTCCAAGTTGGTTTTACCTCTAGTTATTATTAATAAATCATCCGCAAATGCCACTACCTTTGTATGGCTCGAGTATTCAATCAATATTCAAGAGCGAATTGTATTGCAAATTCCAAAAGCCTGGTCCGCAGCAAGATCCTTGTGGACATCCCTTGCTTACATTTTTTTCAAGTTTTACATTATTAACTGTCAATACTGCACTTCTATGACTGAAATAACTTTTAGCAAGGTAGTATAAGTTACTCGGGCAGTTAAATTCCCTCAATGTATACAATATACTCGGCCACCAGGCTGCATCAAAAGCTCCCTGAACATCAAGACTGGTTAAAATTACCATCTGGCCATGTTTCAGGATTTTCGTTATGTATTTTTTAACTGTCATTGCAGCGTCTAGTGTGCATGTTTGTGGAGTGAAACCAAATTGGTTGTAATTCATTAAGTTTTGTGAATGTGCATGGTACATTACTCTGTAGATTAAAAGTTTTTCTAGTAGTTTCCCTCCTACATTCAGTAAACTGATTGGTCGGAATTTTGTTACTTCTGAACTCTTTTCCTTTCCTGGTTTAACAATAGGTATTAATTTGGCTTTCTTCCATTGCTTAGGAAAGTTTCCTTTTGTTAGACAATTGTTGTAGATGGCTGTCATATATTTTGGAAACACATTAAAGACCTTAAGTAATATTTTACTTGTAATTCCATCTTCTCCAGGAGTTTTACTTGCATCCATTCTACTTAAAATATCTTTTATTTCTCTCTGAGTAAAATCTTTATCATTCTGTCTTGTGATTGGTCTGTTAATTAATTCCCTAATATTTTTGTGATAACAATTGTCATCTTCTTCATTGTATTCTGGTACAAAATGATTCAGCATGTATTCTAATGTCTCTTTTAAATCTGTTGTGACTGAACCGTCCTGTTTCGTAAGAGTTGTTAATGGTGAATTTTTTCTTATTTTGCCAGTAGTTATTCTATATACCGCATTCCATGGACTGTTAGATGGAGTTAGACTGCAATAATTTTTCCAGGAATCTAATTTCTCTTTTCTTATAGTTCTTTCATACTCCCTTTCTTGTTTTATATAAAACGCTTTTCGTTCTTCTCTTAAGACGCCATCTTGTTTTGTCTTTTGATATCGTTTTCTTAGTGCATTAGCTCTTTTCCTCATTATGGTTACTTCATTTGTCCACCAGGGTATAGATTTTCTTTCGTTTGTTTTCTTTAATGAATTACAATTCTTAAAACAGTTATTACATGCTGCAGTTAAATGTTCTTCAAACTGCTTTATTATTTTATCGACATCATCTTCCATGTTCACCAATTTGCTAAGTTCTTCATCTACATCTTCTAAATTGCTTCTTCTAAACGGTAAATTCTGAACTCCTGTTGTTTTTAGTACTTTGCCAAAGTCTCCTAATTTGTTATCATCTACTATATATTTTGGGACGTGGAAGTTATATTCCGTTTTATGATTTGCTCTTTGACTTACTGTGTAACTTATAATTCTATGATCAGAACAACTTTCTTCTTTGCCGCATTCCCAATCTGCATTTCGTGACAACAACTCACTGTTAGTGATAGTGAGATCAATATTACTTCTTCCATTAGTGCTTTCAAATGTTGTGTTTTCACTTTCTTCGTTTATAATATATAATTGTTTTGAATTTAAATATTCCTCCATTATTCTTCCTCTGGTATTTGTTGTTACATCATGCCATATTGTTGATCTAGCATTACTATCCATAGCGATTATAAGACCCGTTCCTTTGATATAAGATGTTATCTTATCTATTTTATACAGATCAACGTTAATGTTATCCTCAATGTCCAGATACATACTAGCTATGTAGAACCTTGTATTTTGGTAAATTACTTCTACAACTGTGGCATCTCCATCCGATAGCTGAGATATGAGGATAGCATCAACGTGTTTGTTGACGATCAATACAGCAGTTCTAATTTTGTTGTCCCCAAAAGTAAAAGTTTTGTAGCTTTTATTGATCCCAGCTACTGTGTTCTGAAGAATATATGGCTCTTGAATAAGTACAATATCCGCTTTATTTTGATTTATTATCTGCATTAAATTGTCTGTAGCTATTCTAGAATGCTGTAAGTTTATTTGCATTATCTTAAGATGCACATTACTATTGTGAAATTTATTGTTGTAAATTCGTCTGTCACTTAGTGCTTTAATGGTAGCCATTTTAATATTCTGTATTTTGTCTATTCCTTCTAATAACAGCTTGTAAACATGGGCAATTAGTTTTGTCGAGAGAGGAATGATTTTCATCGACTTTAATGATTTTGCTGTACACATTGTGATTTATGCAATTACTACATTTATATTCCCGTACTGATGCTTTACATTCTTTCAATTTATGCTTTCCTGCACATAGAGGGCACTTTTCTTCTCCTCGACATTCTGTTGCTTTATGGTTAAATTTATTACACTTAAGACATCTACTGATGTTTACATAGTCTTCCACACTACATATATTCCAACCTAAATTCAACTTTCTGTTGTTTACTAACAATCTCCATGCCTCAGTCTTGACTTCCGCCACCAAATTTCTGATGTTTCTTCTGTTCCTAATGATAAAATGTAGGTAGGTATGTGGGTAGGTATGTAGGTGGGTATGTAGGTGGGTAGGTTGGTATGTAGGTAAGTAGGTATGTAGGTTGATGTTGTTGTAGTGTTTAACGCCCGCTTTTACTACTACGGCACCGCAGGCGGTGACACTGATGATACATGAAGATAGAGCACCGGTGGAATGAGATGGCGGGGGAAACCGGAGTACCCGGAGAAAACCCACCCTGACGCCGCTTCGTCCACCACGAATACCACATGCGGGTCCCTGGGATCGAACCCGGGCCGCCTAGGTGGTAGGCGAGCGCGCTAACCGCTCGGCCACGGCGCCGCCGAGGTATGTAGGTAAGTATGTAGGTAAGTATGTAGGTAGGTATGTAGGTAGGTATGTAGGTATGTATGTAGATAGGAGGTAGTTAGGTAAGTTTGTACGTAGGTATCTAGTTAGGTATGTAGGTAGGTGTGTAGGTAGGTATGTAGGTAAGTAGGTAAATAGGTAGGTACGTAGGTAGGTATGTAGGTAGGTAGGTATGTATGTAGGTAGGTATATAGATAGGTAGGTATGTAGGTAGGTATGTAGGTAAGTAGGTAGGTACGTCTGTAGGTATGTAGGTAGGTATCTAGGTAGGTAGGTATGTAGGTAGCTATGTAGGTAGGTAGGGATGCAGGTAGGTGTGTAGGTACTATGTAGTTGGGTATGTAGGTAGTTGTTTAGGTAGGTATGTAGGTAGGTAGGTATGTCGGTAGGTAGGTATATAGGTATGTAGGTAGGTAGGTATGTAGGTAGTTAGGTAGGTAGGTATGTAGGTAGTTATGTAGGTAGGTAGGTAGGTAGGTATGTAGGTAGGTATGTAGGTATGGGGTAGGTAGGTATGTAGGTAGGAATGTAGGTAGGTATGTAGGTAGGTAGGTATGTAGGTAGGTAGGTAGGTATGTAGGTAGGAATGTAGGTAGGTATGTAGGTAGGTAGGTAGGTATCTAGGTAGGTAGGTATGTAGGTAGCTATGTAGATAGGTAGGGAAGCATGTAGGTGGGTAGGTAGGTTTTTAGGTAGGTATGTGGGTAGGTAGGTGTGTCGGTAGGTAGGTATGTAGATATGTAGGTAGGTAGGTATGTAGGTAGGTAGCTAGGTAGGTAGGTATGTAGGTAGTTATGTAGGTAGGCAGGTATGTAGGTAGGTATGTAGGTAGGGGGTAGGTAGTTAGGTATGTAGGTAGGAATGTAGGTAGGTATGTAGGTAGGTAGGTAGGTATCTGTGTAGGTAGGTAGGTAGGTATGTATGTAGGTAGGTATGTAGGTATGTAGGTAGTTATGTATATAGGTAGGTATGTATGCAGGTAGGTAGGTATCTAGGTAGGTAGGTCGGTAGGTATGTATGTAGGTAGGTATGTAGGTAAGTAGGTATGTAGACAGGTAGCTATGTAGGTAGGTAGGTATGTAGATAGGTAGATAGGTAGATAGGTATGTAGGTAGGTATGTATGAAGGTAGGTAGGTATGTGGGTAGGTATATAGGTAGGTAGGTATGTATGTACATAGGTAGGTATATAGGTAACTAGGTAGGTATATAGGTAGTTATGTAGGTAAGTAGGTAGGTACGTAGGTAGGTATGTAGGTAGGTAGGTATGTAGGTAGGTAGGTATGTAGGTAGCTATGTAGGTAGGTAGGGATGTAGGTAGGTGTGTAGGTAGTATGTAGTTGGGTATGTAGGTAGGTGTTTAGGTAGGTATGTAGGTAGGTAGGTATGTCGGCAGGTATATAGGTATGTAGGTAGGTAGGTATGTGGGTAGTTATGTAGGTAGGTAGGTATGTAGGTAGGTATGTAGGTAGGTATGTAAGTAGGTAGGTATCTAGGTAGGTAGGTATGTAGGTAGCTATGTAGATAGGTAGCGATGTAGGTAGGTGTGTAGGTAGTATGTAGTTGGGTATATAGGTATGTTTTTAGGTAGGTATGTAGGTAGGTAGGTGTGTCGGTAGGTATGTAGATATGTAGGTAGGTATGTAGGTAGGTAGGTAGATAGGTATGTAGGTAGTTATGTAGGTAGATAGGTAGGTATAAAGGTAGTTATGTAGGTAGGTAGGTATGTAAGTAGGGGGTAGGTAGGTATGTAGGTAGGAATGTAGGTAGGTATGTAGGTAGGAATGTAGGTAGGTATGTAGGTAGGAATGTAGGTAGGTATGTAGGTAGGTATCTAGGTAGGTAGGTATGTAGGTACGTAGGTATGTAGGTAGATATGTAGGCAGATATATAGGTAGGTAGGTATGTAGGTATGTAGGTAGTTATGTATATAGGTAGGTATGTATGCAGGTAGGTAGCTATGTAGATAGGTAGGTCGGTAGGTATGTATGTAGGTAAGTAGGTATGTAGGTATGTAGGCATGTAGCTATGTAGGTAGGTAGGTAGGTAGGTAGGTATGTATGTAAATAGGTAGATAGGTATGTAGGTAGGTATGTATGTATGTAGGTAGGTATGTGGGTAAGTATGTAGGTAGGTATGTAGGTAGTTACGTATGTAGGTATGTAAGTAGGTATGTAGGTGGGTGTGTAGGTAGGTATGTAGGTAGGTATGTAGGTGGGTATATAGGTAGGTATGTAGGTAGGTATGTAGGTAGGTTTGTAGGTAGGTATGTAGGTAGGTGTGTAGGTAGGTATATAGGTAAGTAGGTAGGTATGTATGTAGGTATGTAGGTAGGTGTGTGGGTAGGTATGTAGGTATTTATGTAGGTAGGTAGGTATGTATGTAAGTAGGTATATAGGTAGGTGTGTAGGTAGATATGTAGGTAGGTATGTAGGTAGTTATGAAGGTAGGTGTGTAGGTGGGTATAGTAAGTAAGTAGGTAAGTAGTTAGGTATGTAGGTAGGTATGTAGGTATGTAGGTAGGTATGTAGGTAGGTATGTAGGTAGGTAGGTATGTAGCTATTTAGGTATGTAGGTAGGTATGTAAGTAGGTAGGTATGTAGCTATTTAGGTATGTAGGTAGGTATGTAGGTAGGTGTGTAGGTAGGTACGTAGTTAGGTATGTAGGTAGGTATGTAGGTAGGTAGGTATGTAGGTAGGTATGTAAGTAGGTAGGTATGTGGGTGGGTAGGTGCGTAGGTGGGTAGGTACGTAGGTAGGTACGTAAGGTAGGTAGGTGGGTACGTAGGTAGGTACGTAGGTTTCTGAGTGTGTAACGGAATTTTTCGACCTACTGTTCACCTCCTTGTGTGATTGACTTGAAAATTTGCTCGTATGTCAAGGACCGGGGACAATAGAATAATATGAGAACTTTGTGCTAATGTCCTGACCAGGATCATCAATGGCTTGGCTATATTTATAAATATAACGCAATTTGCACCAATTTGAGTCGTCTGACTTGAAAATTTGCAAACATGTCAAGGATCGATAACAATACAATACTATCACGACTACCACGACTTTGTCGTAAGGTTCTGACCATCAGAGTAGAAAAATATATTAGCTAAATCTATCGATGTAACGGAATCTTTCGTCATAATTTTCACCTACTTAAATTGGGTGATTGACTTGAAAATTTGTACACGTGTCAAGGACCGATGACAATACATACAATAATATCGTGACATTGTTGTGTGCTCCTGACAAGGCTCATCAGGCTAAAATACATTATTGCAATTTATCAATGTAACGGAATTTTTCGACGTACTTTTCACCAACTTGTGTGATTGACTTGAAAATTTGCACACATGTAAAGGACCAATGAGAATACAATAATATCGTGACTTCTTTCTAAGGTCCTGATCAAGATAATTAGGATAGAAAAAATGGCGTGATTTTATGACAAAGCGAACTAAAAAGGAGAAAGTAATGTAATACGTTTAAAATAAACACTCATTTATACTAAAGAAAATACTAAACTACATTGTAAAAAAGCGTGGGATGTTTGTCATAAAATGTTATATATGGTTAATGGGTAGCTAGTTATAAGAGTAAAGATATGACAAAAAACCTGAAAAGCACCCCACGCTTTTATACAATGAAATGAATTATTTTGTTAATTCAAATGAGTTTTTATTTTAAACGTATTACAATATTCTGAAACATAATGAACTAGTTGTCTTTATGTCCTATAGAACAAACTCTTCATACTTAAAAACTATTTTCTACTATTTATTTCGCTTTGTTATAAAAGCGTGTCTTTTTTAGCTTTTTATAGCTATAATTTATTTTCTACTTCTGATTAGTAGGCAACGCACGCAATTAAACGTACTACGTAATAGTAATAGTAATAGTAATAGTAATAGTAATAGTAATAGTAATAGTAATAGTAATAGTAATAATAATAATAATAATAATAATAATAATAATAATAATAATAATAATAATAATAATAATAATAATAATAATAATAATAATAATAATAATAATAATAATAATAATAATAATAATAATAATAATAATAATAATAATAATAATAATAATAATAATAATAATAATAATAATAATAATAATAATAATAATAATAATAATAATAATAATAATAATAATAATAATAATAATAATAATAATAATAATAATAATAATAATAATAATAATAATAATAATAATAATAATAATAATAATAATAATAATAATAATAATAATAATAATAATAATAATAATAATAATAATAATAATAATAATAATAATAATAATAATAATAATAATAATAATAAATATTATAATAAATATTCAATGCAGCGTCAGTGTGACAACGTTTGCTGAGTCGTGCGATGATATAACCTGGCGGCACTCAGCTGCATACAACCATTCCTGAGTGGACTGGCGTGTGCTGTTTGCAAGGTTCATTTTTCCAGGCTCTGGTAGACATGCTCTTGCCGTATAAAGAGATTAGTTTTTACCTAGATTCATCGGTTCCATTAGAATACGCACTCCAATTTCGGTATCCTATAGATTTGACGTATAACTTCGTATAACGTACAATGCCTAAGATCTAGTCCGTATCCATATTCCTTGAGGAATCAATTCAATGGCGCCCCTTTCCTATATATAAAGGTAGTTTTAAAAATGTTGTATGGTTTCACCTGCGCCTTTCTATAATAGCGGTATACGGCAACGAGCGTCGAGAACGCGGACAGGCAAAACACCGCGTAGCCAGTTCAGAGTCTTTTGACTCTCTCGTTACAGATCTACACTTGAATGTAAAATAATCATTTTAGAAGAAAACCGATGACTTCTCATTCATCTCAACCCGTAATTTTGTTAATTAAAGCTTAGAGAGAACATTTTCTAAAACCTATGTGCCATGCCATGTTGTTGTACCCGTGCATCTTCTAGTTCATTCTTCTTCAATTGACCCTCAAATTATTTTACTCAGCCCGTTCTCACAACTCTGGTGTTTTTCTTGCTTTTCGCCATCCGTAATCTTCCACCTATGTAAATTAGTCTAGCTTGGTTTCTAACATTTCTGTAACAAGAATAGGCCAAATTTGTCTTTCTTGTACAACTGAAAATACCAAAACCAATTCTCGGTATCCTTCTTCCATTTTTTATTCCAAATTTGACTATTCTATCCTTGTTGAAAATCCCTGATTTTGTATTTGCCTATCTTTTTCTTCTTGCTTGATGTCTTCTTTAATTTCATTCCTAAACACATTCATTTGATTAATTAAACACTCCTCCAGCCCTTCCATCGTATTAATGAGTTGTTCCAAAATTGCATGGTCCTCAACTGGTCCGGGTTTCATTTTACCATCTCCAGTATCAGCAATGTCATGATTAAAGATGAAACATTTCCTTCGCAACCAAGATCAGCGTAACGTCAACGTGCGTTATATAAACATTGTGTCATTGGAAGGGGGTTCTCTGTATTGTCTTGTGCACCTAGAACTTGCTCTTGTTGACCTTCTGCAAAGTTCAGAGTCAGCTACAGTGTATGGTTTATGCGTAGCCAACCTCGCATCCATTGAAGGAATTGTTGCATATCTAGTCATGTGTTGATTTCTTCTCCATTTTCAGAACTGTTATCTCCAAATAAACTAATTATACTTGTGTATATGTCAATGTCCACTCCATTTTTGTTTACTTCCTTTCTTACTCTATAGACCATGAGCTATACTGTTCGCAAAAGTTAAAGGTATGTTAATGCTGACCAATGCTGAAGCGGAGCGCTGTTGCCAAGTGTAGTGCGTGCATCGGCAGAAGTTCTGTACATAAGAGCGCGTGAGCTACAGGTACCACATTCGGCAGCGCTGGTAGGAGGGGCTAGCTTAGGATTCACTGGAGTCTGTAGTACGGCCCACCTCCATATGCCTTTAACTTTTGCGAAGATTATAGACGAAACCTTCCTTTTACCGAGCATTTGGGAGGTCATGGGATCGTTTCCAAGGTCGTCCTTCCTGACCCATGCGTTTTTCTGGGGTTTTCACGGTTCGCAAGGCGAATGCTGGGAATTCCGAATTTCCTGTCCCAACATTTCTATTCATCTTCATACTATCCGGGCTTTTCAGGGTTGCAGTATTGACGATGGGCGGCGGTGGTGGTGCCTCTTGAGGACTTAACGCACCCTAACTGCTGTTTTTCGAGTATGGGTGACTTTGTGGTCACCTGGCCTGCTGGTGAGGGCCGATGTCAACCACATATGGCCTGGCAGCTGCATCGCGAACCCTGGAGCCAGGATGAAGAAGCTCCAGCTCACGTTTGGGACCCTCATACTGGTTCGGGTACATCCTGGTTCTGGCACATCCCGTAGAGTGCTCCCATCACATCCCTTTCTCCCTGGGATCTGACACACAATAATAACCTGTGTGCAAGGTTCTGTGTGGAATAGCTTCCAGTCCAATCCTTCCTCTTCAGCTGTGCTTAGCACTACCTTGGAATGATAAAAACCTCGAGTGCTCAGAAATGTCATAGTCTAGCTGATTAGTATACATCTTCTACTGAATGCAAACAACAGTTACAATATGTATGGCGGTATTTATTTCATGTATCAGCACTCAGATGATTGATATCTACTTCTATGTGTTTGTTTCCGCACTGCTGGTGGTCTACATGCCGTTTCCCGGAAGCTCTTACATCTTTTTTCATCAATGATACGCAAATTGTCTGCAGTGATTGATAAATGAAGAGTTTTGTTATTTGTGGGGTTTCACGTTGATTTAATAGCATAATTCTGATAGACTAGAGTGAGTGAGTGAGTGAGTGAGTGTGTTGGGTTTAAGGGCCCGTCGACAACTTGGTCATTAGGGCCCCTGATAGACTAGAATAATTTCGTTTCTATAGATATCAATTTATTGAAGATCTGAGGCCTTCCTTTGTAAATCATTATAAAATTAGGATTTTATGTGCATTTCAAGACCGGAAGGGAGATATTTAGCAAAAGCGTGAAAAAGATCAAATGAGAAAAGGGAATACTTTCCTGGACATTCAAAGACATGGCTTTTAAGTTAATCTAAAATAATTGCAGAATTAACGACGCCATTTAAACCCAGAGTTGTGTCCTTGTGCTTAACTTAGGTTGTTTATTTGTATGACTTTCATACAAAGAAATTATCTATAGTAAAGTAGCACTATTTTATGTAAATATGCACCGTTTTCCAAAAGTGTGGGAATACCTTTCGTTGTTTATTCAGACAACGCAAGCCCATGAGATCCCTTAAGCGCAAGAACATCCTACCTTTATGGGAACTGGCAGGGTGAGATCTTTTCTGTGTTTCTAAACAGCTAAACTGTTTTTCGTCTACTTAAAACTACTTCTTATCTGCATTTTTGTTCGCTCTTATCTTGTTCGCTTCACTTCAATCATTTTATATTACTCTTATTAGTGTCTCTTTTGCTGCTCTACACCACTGGACAGTCCCCTGAAAATCCCTGTCGCGGACACCCTTTACTCCTCAGGACCCGTATCGTAGTCACATAGTTCATCTGCCTAATTTCATCTTACCTATGTATCCTCCCCATTTCCCTTTTATCTTCTGTGCGGTGATGGCTGCATCTTATAAACCGCACGTTTTCCGTGTATCGTTATTTTTCCATCTGTCTTTGATGCTAACGCTTAATCTTTTTGTTTTCATTTTCCGCTGACATATTTGAACATTCTGTTCCTTTTTAACTTCCAGATCTAGCAGATCAACCAGAAGGGTTGATATGACACAAGTGTTTATTTGGCAGTCCGAAAAATCATTCATAGAGCAGCCCATGAGCTACAAACTTATTTGGAATGTCTCCCTCACAACAGTGCCGTTTACTTCATTCGTCCTAGGCCGTCAGTATTTATTTCCAAGGCACAAAGATCCATTATCCAGCAATATTTTATTCCTGGCATATATTTCCATTCTACTTGGTGTTTCTCTGCTCCTGATTTCGTTGCAGGTTTGCTTTCATCAAATTCTTGGACACAAACATCATGCTCTGCATCAGATATTACCAACTTCAAGAACAAGACAACTGCGACGAATGAGTGAATTGCATTTGCAGCGAAATCAACATAAACTACATGAAATGCCTATGAACACTGTACTAATTACAGCTCTTACTTAATCAACTTAGAGAAGTATTAGGGCACTTTTCCTACAATTGTCTGTTT
>JAUKNM010000024.1:712500-780000 GCA_030765045.1 Tenodera sinensis | reverse complement strand
TAACTGCCCGGGAGAGATCGGGGCGCTGACCACTTCCACCCTCCAGTACTGCACCCCAATCATGACGCCTGTAGTGGGCAGAGATGGGGGACGCAGCGGCCGGACGGTAAGCCTTGGCCCGCGAAGGGCTGTTGCGTTAGGGGTTATTATATTAATTTTCCATAACTCATATTGAAAAGGTTGAAAAATTCAATTACACGTTGAAGACCATTTAATGTCTCAACGAACAAAAAAATGGAGCTGCTTTCTTTAGCAAGTTGTCACGTGACACAGCTTGCCAAAGCAATATATTGCATATTGAATTTAATGGAAAATTTCACGAATTTCATAGAATTCATCTAGGAAAAAAAAAAAAAAAAAAAAAAAAAAAACACCTGGACTTAAAGTACTTACAGGTTCTAAGTCGCCATTAGGATATGTTATCTCATATGTGTTTGCGATCTCCCTGGGGAAAATGCGCCTCAGTTGGAGAGTTTAAGTTGTACTGGAATGTTGCTATGGTTAGAGCAAACGGACGGAGACCGGAAGATCCGTGATTCAAATCCGGGCTATGGCATTGAAATATTCAGTCTGCTTCTGCCTTTCCAATAAATGCATCGTGGTAGATGCAAAGGCACCAAATAGAAAACATTAAACAACGACATTAGGTTGGGTTTTGAATTTTCCTTTCAAGGAAGGAATACAACTTTCATAAATGGTCTTCTTTTCTTTGACTTCTTCAAATCGCTCAAATTCTTTACTTTGTAAGAGTTTGACTTTTTGATGTTATCCTTCAGTTAAGAACGAGGAAGTTGTACGCAGAGTTTCTTCTTAAACTAATTAAAATTGAAAAAAAAAAAAGGTCCTATGCTTGTATACTAAACTCAATTTAAGGCAATACATATTCTGTGAAAATAAAATAAATTCACTTTACTTCTGATTGCGTTGATATTTTACCATATACGCAGAACATAAAAAATATATTGCACACAAAATTTTAATGAGCTATTTCAAATCCATGTTGATAAATTCATTTTATATTCATAATTTTATTAGTCATTTTTGATATGGTAATGTGAAGTGTTCCTACGCTTTTTTAATGTAACTCCCAACTTGACCATTTGAGCTTAGTGTACAAATCTAAAGAAATTGTTGCGCAGGAATTGCTTAATTTAAATTATTTTAAGTGAAAAAAAATTATGTTTATAAGTAACTGAAGTTTTCAACTTTCTCAATTTTAGTGTCATGGAAAATAATTAATTTCAGCTGAACTATTTAATATTTTAATTAATGCACAACATTCTTTCAATTCGCAGTTCACGAAGTTCCACGGAAAATATGAAGCTAATAAGTTGTAAAATGTGGTCCAAGGAGTATTTTGAAAAGCGAAAATGCCGAAAAGAGGGAACAGAGAGAAGTAGAGCTTAAAATTCAAGCGCCGTGCTTTACCTAATCGGTAAATGACAAAAAGAGCCATTCGTGCCTTCAAAAGTGTTGATACTAAAATACCTATTGTATAACATAAAATTACAAGTTGTAAGTATAAACAAAATGGAAATAAATGGAAAAGGTTCACTTGTTTTACTAATTTTACCGACGCATTGCCTTAAAATTGGGAGCCATATGCAAAACCGTAGGATTCAAGAAGCATTTTGTATTACACATCAAAACGTGAGCAATTCAGTATTTAACAGCCATTTTGTATCTGGCAAATTTTTATATACCTTTGAATCCAAATTGGCCTTTAGAATTGCTGTGTCACGTCAGGTTTTTAAGTAATTTTCACATGTCGGTGTTCTTTCGTTTCGTTTTAGTATAAAATTTCCTCCTTAAGATGAAATATATCATATTCATCCTATTTAAACATCTCATAATTACAAACAAGACATTCTGGGTATTACTACTAAATGACACGAAAATTTGATTTCACTAAATAGGCACCAGCATTAAGTGACAGCCTATCTGCAGTTAGTGCATGCTCCCACCTACATGGTAAAACGCAGTTACTTCAGTGTGTGTTCAACTATGACTTGTTGATTAAGGGGTTGTGATACTTTTACATGTCATAATGACAACCTTACCAAAATTGTATTTGACGAAACCTCTAGCTGTGTGAACCACCCCCACCCCAACTTCTGTTAATGAGTGAAAAGTTCACTCCAAAACCACAAAGGAAGCCTACAGGTGATTTAATTAAGAAGCTATATAAGTTTTATGATTATTATGTTCTTGGCATTTAGGACAAACGCTTTGCAATCCATATTACATGTTGCAACCTTTTACTTCTCAATTATTTTCTTTTACAAACCTTTATAATTAGCGAGGGCCTCGTGCAACTCAAAATTAGCACAATTACGCTTAAAGATCTTTATCTGGCATAAACTTTCACAAACTGGACTATCTAACACTAGCAATTACTTTACCTCAGCTACTTGGCAATGATGATATTATGCCAAGGAGCTTCTACTTTGGATGCTTTCTCCAAAGAGATCTCAAATTGGCCTCCTCCTTAGCGCTGCTCACCCGAGCAACGTGACCGGTGTCTTCCTTTGGATGTGGTAGACTGCATCGCCGATACTCTTATCCTCCGAGTGCGGGCCTTCCTGCGCCCACGGTTTTGCACGACCACTGGCCTCTCCTAGTTCACCTTCGTGAACATGCTCCAGGCGGACCTTAACGTAACATCCTCCAGGGTTACTCTGCAGACCTCCACATGTTCACTGGGCTTTGGAGCGTTACCTTGTCCTGTCCGACTCGCAGGACCCTCCTGCCGACGTCGTTCGCCACCTCGTGTTTCCTAAGAGTGACCATATCCAGGACCATCTTCTCAGTTACCCCCGTGACGTACCGCCACAGACTTGTAACGTCCTGCCCCAAGGTCAACTCCAGAGAGCCCTCCTCCACACGCAAGGTGTCGCCTAGTGCCAGGACCCTTGTAGGGCCGATGCGTCCTCCTTGATGGCAAGCCCTCCACCATGTCAGGCCATATCACGGTCTCGGCTGCGCCCGTGTCCACCAGTATCCACCTTCCTTGTACCCATCCGTACGCTATGATGTTGTCAATTATCACCACAATGCGCGTACCGTCACTCTAGGGGTCGGCGATGACTGCTCCGACGTGCCCCTTTTCACGCTGGTACTTATTCGTTTGCCATTAGTTGTTGGCCAGGTGTGGACGGTCCCTCACCGGATGTCCTGACCAACCACACGCCCAACACACACCTTTGGGAGATCGTCGATGTCCTGAGGCTGTTCCTCCGTCCCACACAAACCGAATATTCGGGACCCTCCACAAAAGGACAGTTGTTCCCGCCTCCATCGTCAACACCACCCTCTGCGCGGTCGTCAGCGTGGTCGTCTGTGTGGTCGTTTGCGCATGTTGGGTAGTCCGATATTCGCCGAGTATTCGGCGCTGAGTATCTCTGCGTCTGGCGCTCCGTCGACGGAGTAGATAACTTCCTGGCACACGTATGTGGCCGGAAGGTTCATCAGAGCCCTATTCACAGGTTCTTCATTATCATAGGCGAACTCTTGCAGGTTGTTGTAGCCTTGACTTGAGCTGAATACGATGGGCTGCAGCTAGACAGTACTATCCAAGGAGGTTTTCAAGAACCTCCCAGATGTTTCGGGATGCCACCGACGTCGAAATCAAGTTCAGTATTTCAGCTGCGCAGCTTCCTCTTCCATGGAGTATCGGTTGCCGGCGGCAACGGCAGCGAATTGTCTACGGAAGACTTCAAGGGTTGACGAGCCGCCATACTTGGCTCGACGCGTGTGGATGTTGCGTCGCGCCCTGGTGTTTCGAGTAGTTATTTCATGATTTCTTCCATTTCGCTGTGGTTTCACTACATTTCAAACTTCTATGTTCCTTTTTTTCACTTTTCAATTATTTTACTTCACGAACATTTACAATCAGCGATGGCCCCGCGCAACTCAAATTAACACAATTACACTTAAAACTCTTTCTGGCATAAACTTTCACAAACTGGCCTAACACTATCTGTTACTTTTTCTCAGCTCCTTGGTAACGATGGCATCATGCCAAGGAGCATTCTACTTTGGATACTTTCTCCAAAGGGACCTGAAGCAATGCCACAAAATATTAGCCGCGCAAGTACTTCAACAGAATGAATAAAAGTAAATTTCTGAGCCATGCCCTTTACTGTTGCTATGGCTTGGTTAGAGCCATACAAAGCATAATGACTGTTTTTTCTGCCTCGCAAATATTGCAGGCCAATCGAATAAAACAAAGCAAAAAATAAAATATTCCAACGTGTCTTCAGTGTACAATCTTGTACCTCGTGGGGAACGGATGCCCGTTCCTATCTGTTGCAAATTCACTTTGTCGGATTCAACAGAGGAGAATGAATTTGAAAATGCGAGACCCACATAAGAGTTGATCCTCAATCTCCTGACCTATCACCACACCTGGTAGTAGGGAAGGAACTGCAAGATTTAAAGCTTTCTAGGCAGCAAGTTGAGCTGTTGGGATCACTGTTGCAGCAATGGAACCCCCTACCTCCAGGAACGAAGATTTCAACTTTTAAATGAAAACTTAGCAGTTTTGCGACATATTTTGCAATGCAGATTTCAATATGTGTGCGCATGGTTTACTAACGGCACTTGGTGTCCATCATAAGCCACAGGAATGGCGACCAATAACTGATCCAAGTGAAACCAGCGTAAAATTAGTGCTATTGCATAATTGTAACAAACCTTCGTCGTTCTGGGTGGCTCATTTGGTTAGACGCTGGCCTACTGATCTCAAGGTTGCGGGTTTAAATCCGGCCCAGACCGATGGCTTTTAAGTGCGCTTAAAACGACAGTTCCATGTTAGTAGATTTACTGGCATGTAAAAGAACTGCGGGACGAAATTACGGCACACCTGAAACGCTGATATCCTGGCAATTGACAGCATTGTTAAACAACAAAATAATTTGTAAAAGACTTTCATTGGTGCCTGTAGCTTACGGTAAAGAATGAAAGAACCGCATGAAACCTTCCTATTGAAGGCAATCTGGAATGAAGACCATGAATGGCAGATATGTTGCGGTTTACAAGTTTTCACAATATGTACCGCCTTACAAGTTGAGTTTACATAATACTGTTGTTTCTTTGTCTGTGCGACAGCCAAGACACCAGCAACCAATATGTTGTCTAAAATTATCTTATGAGAAAGTCATACGTAAGTGGAAAATACAGTGTGAGGTGTACTCCTTTGGTTGAGACCGGTGAAGTAATGTAATTCCAGCTGCGCATTATATTAACCTGGGTTTGATAAAGGGCTTCGTGAAGGCTGTTGATAAACAGAGTCGGGCCTTCAATTTTGAGCAATCAATGTTTCCCTAATTCGGTTACGCAAAACTAAAAGGAGGCATATTTGTTGGAACGCAGATGACGAAATTGAAAAAAGATCCATAGTTTCATGAATTTGCTCGCATATCTAGAGTTAGCTACTTGGGCATTCAAAATGATCACACATGTGTTCTTGGGTGACAGCATATATGGACACTGTGTTTCCATTGTGACTGATCTGCTGAATTGATAGACTACAAGTACGTTAGCTGCAGAGAGCTACTAGAAATGCATTATTTTAAATTCGCGCCTTGACTTGTTTTCCAGAAAAGTTCGGTGCAGTTAATGACGAGCAGGCCCTTTTCCCGTAACATCTTTACTATGGGGCATAGCAATCAGGGATGCTAAAATCCATCAATGACGCGGGATTATTGCCGGTTTCTTCTCAGGGAGACTGGTGAAATACCATACACACACACACACACACACACACACACACACACACACACACACACACACACACACACACACACACACACACACACACACACACACACACAAAAGAATCATTATTAACCCATTTTCTCAAACATATCGGCTGACTTTATTGCGAAATGATATTTTTGTGCTTCTGTTACACTCAGTCTCACATATGTGTTGTCAAATGAAGCTAGGATTTTATATTTGTCTACATTTTAAATGGTAATTCTACGGCAGACTGTTTTGCTACTACATTTATAGCAGTGCTTACTATCTAAAAGGTGTGACGTACTAGAGAAAAGCTGATTACGCCACTGAATTTAGCATCTCCAAATTAGGAATATTCACTCATTTTGAAGCCAAATACACAAAAGGATTTCTACTTGTTGATTGGTACTGTGGAAAAAAACTTAATATCCGAACACAGTTTGATATAGCTTGTTAAGTGCTGTGTGCACAATATGTTTTGTGTCCTAAGTATACAGTAAAATATTCAAAACAACCAGAACAAAACTATATATTTTTTAACTTTCACAGATACATTGCTTTAAGTCCACGCACTCATTTTAAATGTCTGTTGGTTAGTCTATAACATAGATGGGGGATCTGACACAATGTGTCATTTCCCCACACATCGTACTTTTAACCCCAACTACTCCGCTACACACGGTTAGCTACCAGGCCACGTTCCCGCTTTTTATATACCCCAGAGAAGCGGAAAGTCCCTCAAATTGTGTCAGTGGTGGAATTATGTCGCATAACTAAGGAAAAAAAAATTGCGTCAAAGCCGAATGGGAGCATAAGTATTTCCTTGTTCCTAGTGAAAATAAATCATTGTGTTTGCTATACCAAAAGAAAAGGTACGTAACTTAATGACAATTACGTAATCACAAACCAATACAGCATGTTTCTCTGCAGTTCCGCCACTGCACGCCTTGAAACTTACCTTGTTTGTAAAGATGTGTGTATACGTAAGCAAACAGGATCGCAAAGGACAGGTGGCCTGCATTTGGTGTTGGGTAAGTCGATAGGGTAAACACTCGATTGCATTCCTGTCACCCCTCTTCTCCATGCCTGGTCTATAACAACTGGTTGACTTTAAATATTATATTGTGAGTTCACAGGGGAACTCAGTGACACTTTCACTTCAAATTCTTTACAAGCATGCAGGGCTTATCGAATGGTGAACTTCTCAGGATTTACTTATGTTTCGAAAGGCTAATTAGTTTCACTTATGATAGCTATTTCGTGCTGCTGACGCCTGGTGCATATACAACCGGCATGCTCACCGTCCGAAAAACCCTGTGCGATGTGTAAACAGCAAGAAGAGGGGGATAAGAGAACTTATGACTGGTTGTTGAATCGGATATCACTGTTGTGCATGATATGAAATTGATATTGGAAATCATTTTGCATTTATTTTATTCAGGGAAATGATTATAGAAATTGTAATAAAATAGCGTGAATAGCAATAGGCCTGATGATTTAGATACAAATTAAGTAACATGTGCATTAACGAAATTAAACTCTTATTATTACAGAAATGCTATTCCTGCAGGTGGAAACGTATCCTTAGCATAACAACGATGAATGCCACGCCAGCCGATTTTTCTTCACGCTTTGCACCACCACATTCAGAGCAAGTGTTGAAATTTGTGTCGAAACTATTCTTGGAAACAGTTTCAGTATTTTATGATAAGTACCTCGTTGTTTGGCATGCACACCGTAAGCTAGGGTAGTGGAAGAGTTAAACTTACCTGTGGACATAAAAAATCTGATATGTTACACTCACTTGACTTTCTCTACTCTTGTACTAACCATTCTTACAAACTCTTATTCTTAATCTTCTTCGTGTTAGTTGAGATAAACATTTGTACAAATTACCTAATTGCTTATTTCCTTGTAGGTACAAGGGGAATATTAGAATACAATAAGCCTTGAACGATAGTCAAATGTTTTAAAGCTTTGAGATCCCGTTCTCTTTGCAGGCTTAACATATAAAAAATGAACAACGATGTTCCATTTCACGATTAAGTTTTCCGAAACTGACACAAATAACATGGAATATCTTCGAAATGGTTCACCCAAAAAAAAATTATTCAGACATTAATTCTGTTTTAGCGAGATCTACATTTTTTGCACAGAAGGATTTTGTCTCTTACGGTTTACGAGTTACTCAAAGGTTATCCACAGTAAACAGGACTACATAGGCTATAGCGAGAAAATTCAAAATATACATTTCATTTGTCATACAAATATCTTAAACATGTGGTATTTTAATCAAAATCGTTAGAGCCATTTTCAAGAAAATCAAAATGTTCGAACAATTTTCCATGTGAAGAGTAGTTTAGGGTGGGGCTATGTTGTTCAAAATCGTCGTGTCGCATCCTCGAAAGACATTAAACTTAAATACCAACTTTGGGCTTTAACATACTTTTCGTTTTTGAGCTATGGTATCCACAGACACACAATCTAAAACAGGCTGACACACACACACACACACACACACACACACACACACACACACACACACACACACACACACACACACGGGCCTTTTCTGAAAATGCTGTTTTTCGATTCAGGGGGTCTCAAAACATATATTTCCGGTGAAATCTCCACATCGAATTTTTGGGTGGAATACAGTAGTTTCTTCTACTTACCAGTAGAGAAAGTAAAAATGAACAACGATGATCCATTTCACGAAAGATTTAAGTTTTCCGAAACTCACACACATAACAAGGAATATCTCCGTAATGGTTCACTTTACAAGAAAATTTATTGGGACAAATTGTGTATTTTAGCAAGATCTACATTTTTTGTGCAGTATAATTTGGTCTATCTCTAACGGTTTACCAGTTATGGAAAAGTCGTCCAGAGTAGATACGACTACAGGAGCTATAGCCACAAAGTTCAAGATATATATTTCATTTCTCATCAAAATATCTCAAATATATGGCATTTTAGTCAAAATCGTTCTAGCCATTTTCAAGAAAATCAACATTTTCAAAAAAATGTCCATGTAAAGGGTAGTTTAGGTTGGGGCTATCTTCTTCTAAATCTTCATGTCGCATCCTTGAAAGAGATTAAACTTAAATACCAGCTTTGGTTTTCCTGCGACTTTTCGTTTTTGAGCTACGCTGTCCACAGGCTTAACACACAGATTGACACACACGGACCTTGTTCTAAAAATGCTTTTTTTGGATTCAGGGGGGGTCTCGAAACATATATTTCCGGCGAAATCTCGACATCGAATTTTTGGGTTGGAATGCAATACTTCCCCTACTTATCAGTAGAGAAAGTAATGAAAGGCAAAATGTGTTGCTACTCGAGAACGGAAGGAGCAATTCAGCTATTTTCAATTATTCGTTGAAATCCGAGGAAGACTCTTATGATGAGAAAAATAGGGAAAATTGGACGGAAAAACGTAAGAACTACATTTTTCTTTTTCCATTCAGGTTGTTCCTAGCTGTCAATTCTGCGGATGGCGATCTGAGATAGATTTTTTTTTTTTTTTTTTTGAATTGTAAAGGCCTATTTGAGCAATGAATCGATCAAGTGAATCGATCTCAGACCTCTAAAATCGATTTTCGATACAGTTACTTACTGTTTCGTGTTATTCAAGTAAAACAAAAGCGTACCAAAACATGGAGTAAAACATTTGAAATTTATTTAGTAATCTTTTAATTATGAACACAATCTTAAAATTAATATAAACTACTTAAATGCATCCATAGATTTGGCCCTTTCTCTTTCTACGACATACAGTTTGACTTTGACAGTTTTTCAGTAGACTTTTCATTAGTGTGTGTTATTTTCTTGGTTGTTTTTAAATCTTCACCTCTAAATCGACAAACAAGTTTCTCGATTTATCTTTGGTTCATTGGTTTATTTTGTGTGTGTATCCAGGTTTCCATTTATGCTCAGCTCAAGACTCATGTCACCTGTAAGACGTGGGCGGAGTAATCTCGATTGAAGAACTCGAAAAACCAAGCAAATTTCCAGTCTAATCGGACTTAAGAGTAACGTGGAGAGAAATGTTTGTGTATATGTAACCGCCAATCCCCAGAACCGCTTGACTGATCACTGCGAAATTCTGCACATATATGCATTTTTTCATTGAGGTTATCCGTTTTACTTTGCAGCGTATCACATTACACGGTTTTCTTTACTCACTTTTCTTTTCCGAAACACAACTAGATTTCGTTCTCTATTCCCTCTTCTGCAAACAATTCATACAATTGTCTATATTTTGCAATAAGTATTCCGAATTACGTTCGCACGTGTTTCTCTACTCACTTTTGTTTTACGCAACATATTGACATGTTCTTTTCTACTCCTTCAACATACAATTTTTACAATTTTCCATATGATTAAAATACAAATGCAACGTATTACATTCACAGAGTTTTCTCCACTAACTCATCTTTACGAAACACATTTTATTATGCAACGTATTACATTCACATGGTTTTCTCTACCAGCTTTTCTTTTAGATAACACATTCACGTGTCCTTTTTCACTCCCTCTTCTACAAAAAATGCATACAATTTGCTTTATGTTTGAAATACAAATGCAACGTATTGTATTGTTGACATTGTGTTCTCTACCCACTTTCTTTTATGAAACACAATCATACGTCCCTCTCTACTCCGCCTTCCACTAACAATCCATGCAACTTTCTACATGATTGAAACAGAAATGCAATGTAATACATTCACACGGCTTTTTGTACTCGCTTTCCTTTCTGTAGTACTTATGGTTGACAGTGTGTTTATATAGTGTTTTTATTTATTGATTTTTGTTTACTTTTTGTACTTTATAGCGTAAGGGGTTCTCCCCGTTGATGCCTCGGTAGCTCAGCCGGTGCGGTAGTCGCCTTGGCGCTATACGTCGCTGCCTGGGATCGCTGCCGGTACTCCCAGATTACATGTTCTGCTGTTGACGGCTCCGTCGATTTGCATGGGATTAGGTAATGTGATTTAAGGTAGGCATGGCTCCGGGACTTAAGTCTTCTCAGGCGCGTGGTAGGATAACGATACACACTCCACTGTCGTTTTCTGGTTTATTTCACAACACATAAATGTCTCGAAGAAAAACAAACCTGCCCGAATTTCTGTTGTTCCGTGTTATCCTTTCCGTATCGCCCCAGTTATTTACCGCATCCTTATGCTAGTCTCTTCCCCTTCGAGACGGCGACGTTTTTGGCGCGAAACTAGACCTTAGTTTGTCACAGATTCCTCCTTGATAATTTCACCAGAACAGACCTCGATCCTACCGAATTTTCAGTATTTATAAGTTTTTCACCCACGCCACCTCCTGTCTGTCCCGTTATGAGGGAGGGTATATTTCCCCAGCTGTAACTTTGGGCGGTGTCAATGTCAAGCTAAAATCGCAAAAGATGGTTGTCCTCTGTCGATATCTACTGCACAGAAATGCACCCAGGTTCACACAATGTGTTCAGGAGGCAACTGAAATTTACAAGTTTTAGACATACGAAAAGTATACTTAAATCTATGTGTCTGAGATTACATTCTGGTCTTATAATTCTAATCATATATACATTGAAGTTCTCGTCTCAATAGTATCCTAATTCTTTAATTCTTTGTTTTCTTTGTAATTTTTTTAATGTCTCCAAAGGAGCACAAGGCTATTGGGCAAGTGCAACCCAAGTCTACAAGTTGAACAAATCGCTAAACCACGGGCAAAGATTCCACGGTCGTTTATATATACCCCATACACGGGCATATAGCGGATGGAAGAGTACAGTCATTTAAACCAGTTAAGCTTGGTTCACAACCACCGGCAACGCTAACGATAACCAGAACATGAAAGTTGAAACACGTGTAGCCAAATGGGAGTGGTCACAACCGACGAGAACCTTTCCCGGGCCCCGAAAGAACACGTGGCCAAGTTTTAACTTTTTGTTTCCATCACCGGGCATGGCATATTAGACTCATATTATGCGTATTAAATATTTCGCTTTAGAAATTATTCAAGGGGACCGCGCCATGAAGCAACCGCTAGAGCTCTTTCTAGTCTCAAGCTAGAAGAAATATCATTGTTCAAATAAAAACAGATGAATTCTCAATGCGCAATATCAACCTCCACTTTCTGTTGACAACCTGATTGATAGGATATTTTGCCGTCCCAGTTGCCAGCCTGTTGTGATCCAAAATAATGAGGCTACCTTGGTTTCTGTTCCCATTGTCACTGTGGTTATCGTTGCTGGGTGGCTGTGAACCAATCTTTACCGATCTCATTATTTGGAACACCGCTTGTAGCTTTTCGTTTTTGTGACCATTTGCTGCGGAGATATTTTAAGTTTTTCGAAGACATGAAACAAAAGCTGGAGGTAATGAGGGTATCACTTTCACTTTTAAGAGCAGTTGGAGGTGACTACATAAAAACGTTTTACTTCCGCATTTACAGTGAGTGTCTCATGAGCGTAAATAAGCGAATGTTTCGTTGCATCTGAACATTCCAATGATGCACCTTTTGCCCAAACTATCCAGGAATCATTTTATCTGCTCACTCAACACTAAACTTAATAGGTTTTGCAATTAATAGTACTGTAATATAATCAAACAAACCGTCTTTCTGACATGTAAGTAAAAAATAACTACATCGTTTGGCACTTATTGGGCTCTGAAGACATTCCTTCCATTTTACATTGTTCTCATGTATTTTGCCAAACCATTGCTTCAACCATTCGTCGGGTTTGTTTGGATTAAGGCAAATTTCGAAAACAAAACCGCTAGTAAGACATCAGATAAAGGAGAGGATGGAGGTATTGACATTAACTCCGTAGAATGTCTTTGTCCTTGAACGCGCAATCGCGCTGTGGCGTGGGGAGCTTCTTGGTGCGATGTAAACAGAGAAACACCAACAGTTCAAAATTACAGTAGTCTACAAGGCATTTGGACTGTAAGCAGTTCCAGTGTTGCTGTAATGTTATATCGTATGTTTCTTGAGTCTCCAATACACGTAATTCATCAGTGATATTACTGAAAGTATGGTCATAACTGCTTTGTTTTATGCGGTAGTATAATGTATTAGTGATGCTCTTTCACGTAATGTCCATTGTACCGAGAAAGAAAGGATAAGTTGCTTTTGAAGCAGGGTGTAAAATGTCAGAGCGAGAGGAAAAAACCACAGCGCGATATCTTAGGTTCGCTTTTGTAAATCACGAAGTCATAACTAAACCCCTGAGACAAATACAATATGCAATCTTTTGCTTATGTGCGGGAGCAAGTTCAGAGTGTGACCTACCTCGGCCTGTTTGCAAGGTTGCCGACTTGTGCAACGACATTATGTTTGCAAAAACGTGTTCGGAACATCCTTAAGTGATTAATTATATAAAATCCTTGTGAGACATCACATCTCTACAACCGAAATTAGGTCAACAACAGCTTGTTCTACTCTTACAAGTGACAAACTACAGTTGCATACATTTTTGTTGAATTAAACATCGAATTAGGAACAAAAACTAACTCTTTTGGAAAACGTCTTATCCAAGAACAAAATATCATTAATTACAGCTTTTTGGCTGTAATACTTCTATAAAGCACACATTGGAAGAAATGTAATAAGTTTCCTTCCATCCGATATAATATACTAGAATATTCTCGTGTCAAAAGTTCAAGACTGTTCCAACTAGGGCTAGGAAGTTCATGCATTTGCATGTTTTTTTCATAGGGGTTAAAAATGTAAGCTT
Source organism: Tenodera sinensis (assembly GCA_030765045.1). Lineage (NCBI taxonomy): Eukaryota > Metazoa > Arthropoda > Insecta > Mantodea > Mantidae > Tenodera > Tenodera sinensis. The sequence continues at coordinate 766,529 of JAUKNM010000024.1, read as the reverse complement.
TTACATTATGTGCACGAATTATGCAATTTTGAGTTATTTGGACATGAGTTTATGGTGCATATAACTGCATATTATTTTGATTTTGATAAATGCATAATATTTCAATATTACAGCCCCTATATTGCATATTTCAATAATTTTAAACCTTTTTATTATTTTTTTCCATCTGGATAATATTTTTCGTATTGATAGTATTGCACATGATGATGCAACTCACGAATATCTCAATATTATAGCCCCTATATTGCATATTTTAATGATTTTTAAGACTTCTTATTATTTTCCATCTGTATAATATTTTTCAAATTGGTAGTATTGCATATGATGATGGAACTCGCGAGGTGGTGAGAACTTATGCTGGGTCATGTTGTCATGCAGTGAATCCCCTGTTTCCATCCTTTCATTATATATATGCGTAGAGAATAATCAGTGTGTTATCTGATAAAGATAAGTACAGGTCAACGTTTTAAGCAGCGCGATTATAGCAACGCTTGCCTGCCCACCAGTAGTTGTGTCGTGGTCTTCAAACGTAACACTGTTATGAGCTGGTTCCCACCACATTAAATTAGGCGTATAACATGTTAAAAAGCTATTCCAATGCCGAAAATAAAACCAACTTCAAGTGCTAGATTAATTAATTTAGAGAAAGAGTTTTCGGGTGATTTAATATCTACAGATAATAGGGCACTGTTTTGTGGAGTGTGTGAGAAAAATGAAGGGAGCAAGAAAAGAGTTCAAATAGTTCAGTACATAAACACAGCAAAACATAAGGAGAATTTAATCAGAAAACTTGCAAACAAAGAACCTGTTCAAAAACACCTAGTAGAGTATTTAGGAAGTAGGGTTACTGAATTTTCCTATGACTTGTGCCAAGCATTTTTAGCCGCTGATATTCCCTTGTTCAAAATTAATAATCCGACATTTAAATACTTTCTTGCCAAGTACACTCGACAACATGTGCCTGAAGAAAGTACACTGCGTAAGACTTATGTAGGACATGTAAGGCTATGTTTACCTTTTATGTCAATGTTTTGGTTGTTTTCATAGCTAACAGCTAAGTAAATGCTGAATGCTTGAATAAATGAGGGATATAGGTACCCTTTTAGTTTTGAAATTAATATCAGCAGGTGAAAATAACGTGGTCTTTCTGCTAGGGAATCTCACCCTTTTTCGACCCAGTTCCATAGTTCGGCAGATGTCCTAGGAAGCGGCTGACGGTAATTTCGAAGAATCTCCTTCATTTTTGCTTACACGTTCTCAATCGGGCTTAGATTATGTGACCTTGGAGGTGAGGTATCAATGAGACATCCTTTTGTCCATCAAACCAACGCTAAACTATCCTTGATTTACGGTCCCTAGAGTTGTCCTGCAAGGACATGATTGTTTCATCGGGATATGTTCGCTATAAACTAGTTGCGCACAAGAAACAGAAATATGTACTACCTACTGCATGCTGGCACCCTTTACCAGACGTATGAGTTGTGTACCTCCTTGAATACTGAGTATTGCACACACTTTTTCCACTTATCCAGACTGAGGACTGGCCACCAAGTATACTACAACTTGGAAGTGTATTTAAAAATGTGCAACTAAATATTGCAACATGTACTGCAGAAATTAATTTTCTACGACTTCTTATTCGCGCCGTGATTGTATGCTACCAGTTTGATACACTTCATCATCATCATTTCATGGATTAGGAGACTTCTGTTCCGCCCTCAAGTCTCTCTCCACCTTCTCATCGGTCTTCCAACATCTCTCTTCCCATATGGTTGGTAATTGTATCGTATTTTGGGGTATTGGGTATTGTCCTTCCTTTGTAAATGATTTCTCCAGGTTTCTCTATGTTGGTATATTTTATCATTTATTGGACAAATACTTAGTTCTGCGACTATATTTGTGAGGCTTACCAGTTATTGATCTGTCCTCTAGCGGCATTACGAGTGCGGCATAGAGTAAGACCAATGGTGGGGCTGCCATCTCGGCTATGGTCAAAGAGGGTTTTTCTGTTGGGGTGTTCTTGCCTTAGATTTTGATATACTTTAGTCAGCTTATTTCTTCTCCTCTAAGTTGAATCACTATCTGATGTAGAAATTCTTCCTGGTCCACAATTTTCTTGTTTCACCTAAGGTTTTTCAAATTCATACTGCTCATTTTTACATAAGTGGTGGTTTGCACCTCATTAGTGGATGCCACTGATTGTACGTGTTCGAGCATGCATGAACATACCGTCCAGTTTCGCACACTCTTCAACTGCCTTACGTTTCAAAGAGGTTCTTACCTTCTGCCTTAGGATAGAGTGGATATCGTGCTTGTTAGAGCTATAGTGTTCACGAGTCGAACTTCTCAACATTGATGCGGTCTTACCCGCTCCTCCGTTCCGCTATCCTACGCGGAATGCTGCTTTCTGGTGATTTCTGCTCCGACTGCTCTGGCATGTGATTTTAACCTAAGGGTATGCCTGTGTGTCTTCGAATAAAAACCAGAACTCTCGTTGAAACACTTTTATTCTCACCAAAATAGGAATGCGTGAGATTTGCCGATCGTTATTAACAACGTAAAGTCGTTACTGTGTCTTTACTAAGACCGAAGATTGTTACTATTAAATATGTGTCCTCACACTCGAGGATCCGGAATGCAAGTCCCGCGACTGAAGTGTTCGCTCGGAGATCTGGGCGACAAGAGTCGTGACCCGTTCTGTCCAGGTTCTTGAGGGCCAGTCTGAATGACACGCTCTCTCCGGGTTCTGGCAGGCAAGTCTCTGTGCGTCATGACTAAGGCTAGGAAGTTCATGCATTTGCATGTTTTTTCATAGGGGTTAAAAACGTATGCTTTTACATTATGTGCACGAATTATGGAATTTTCAGTTATTTGGACATAATTTTATGGTGCATATATCTGCATATTTTCTTGATTTTTGATAAATACATATTATTTCAATATTATAGCCCCTGTATTGCATATTTTAATGATTTTTATGTTTTTTTTATTATTTTTTCCCATCTGGATAATATTTTTCACATTGGTAGTATTGCGGATGATGATGCAACTCACGAAGATTTCAATATTATAGCCCCTATATTGCGTATTTTAATGATTTTTATGTTGTTTTTTTTCATTATTTTTTCCCATTTGGATAATACTTTTCATATTGGTAGTATTGCGCATGATGATGCAACTCACGAAGATTTCAATATTAAAGCCCCTATATTGCCTATTTTAATGATTTTTATGGTTTTTATTATTTTTTCCATGTGTATAATACTTTTCATATTGGTACTATTGCACATGTTGATGCAACTCGCTAGGTGAGTCATGCTGTCATGCAGTGAACCCCCTGTTTACATCCCTTCATTATATGTATGTGCGTAGAGAATAATCAGTGCGTTATCTGAGAGGTTTATATTAACAAAGATAAAGTGCAGGTCAACGTTTTGAGCAGCACGATTATCACAACGCTTCCCTGCTCTCCAATAGTTGTGCCATGGTCTTCAAACGTAACAGTGTGGTGAACTGGTTCCCACCAAATTAAATTAGGCGTATAAAATGTTAAAGAGCTCTTCAAATGCCGAAAATAAAACCAACTTCGAGTGCTAGATTAATTAGTTTACAAAAAGAGTTTTCTGGTGATTTAATATCTACAGATAATAGGGTACTGTATTGTGGAGCGTGTGAGAAAGATGTAGGGAGTGAGAAAAGATTTCAAATAGTTCAGCACATAAACACAGAAAAACATAAGGGGAATTTAATCAGAAAACTCGCAAACAGAGAACCTGTTCAAAAACAGCTAGTAGAGTGTTTAGGAAGTAGGGTTACTGAATTTTCCTATGACTTGTGCCAAGCATTTTTAGCTGCTGCTATTCCCTTGTTCAAAATTAGTAATCCAACATTTAAAAACTTTATTGCCAAGTACACTCGACAACATGTGCGTGAAGAAAGTACACTGCGCAAGACTTATGTAGGACATTGTTACAATAACGTATTGTCAAATATACAAAATGAATTAGCGGATCAGTTTGCGTGGTTGTCTGTTGATGAAACCCCTGATTCTGAGCGCTGTTCTATTGCTAATATAATCGTGGGTGCTTTAAATAATGAACAAAAGACTGCACCTTATCTTCGTAATGTGTGCGAATTATCGGCCACTGACAATGTACCTGTAACCCAGTTTGTGATGGACTCTTTGAAATTACTATGGCCATGTGGAATCACATACGACCGGGTACTTTTATTTGTTACTGATGCAGGTCCTGATATGCTAAAATCAGGACAAACTCTGAAAGGTATTTTTCCTAACATAATTCATATAACTTGTTTGGCACACGTTCTTCATCGCATTTCTGAGATAATACGCGATTCTTTCCCATTGGTAGATAGATTTGTATCCTGTACAAAGAGATTTTTAGTTAAATCTCCTAAAAGAGTTAAGTTGTTTAGATCAACAGCACCTAATATCCGACTTCCTCCTGCACCAGTATTAACTCGATGGGGAACATGGTCGATGCAGTTTTATATTATGCTGAGCACATAGAAATAGTCGAAGAGGTTGTTAATTCATTGGACTTGAACGATGCTTCATCAATAGAAACTGTGCAAAATATTCTGTCAGGCACTGGGTTAAAAGAGGATCTTAGTTTCATATCTGCCCATTTTTCTTTCTTACCAACAACCATAACGGCATTGGAAGCTGTAGGATCTCCTTTGCATGAATCACTCACTGAGTTTGAAAAAAACAATATGTGATCTAATTTTGGTTCCTGGTAGTATAGGACAGAAAGCGAAAGAGGAAGTGAATTATGTAATTTCAGAAAATTCTGGTTATAAATATATTCGAGACATCCTTGAAAGAAAACCATCTGCCACACCAAGAGCCTTGACTCTCTCTGTGAAGCAGTTAACATCATTTAAATATGCCACGATAACATCTTGTGACGTGGAGAGAAGTTTTTCACGTTACAAAAGTGTTTTGCGAGACAACAGACGATGTTTTACAGTTGAAAATTTGTGCAAAGTGTTGGTTGTGAACTGCAGTATAGCAGTTAATACTAGTGGTGGGACCACTTCTGCTTCAACCTCTAAGGAATAAGGTAACTTTATTTATTATTTATACTCACTCGTCTTGTCTACTGCAAAGGGTCATTGTTTTAATTCAATAGTGCATATTTCTTGGCATATTTTCAAGTTTTTAAGAGCATATTTGAATGCATATTTCAGTGTTTTTTAGGGCATTAACTTCCGAGCCCTAGTCATGACGCTATGTCTTTCACCCCCATAATTTCTCCTACGACGGGTTTCGAAGAAACGACCATCCATTGTTTTCCAGCTCAACACCGGCACTGAGCGATTTCCAGGAAAACTGGTCTTACCAGGCCTCGCTTGACTACCTGAAGCTCGCCCCTAATGACTTGTCGGTAACATTTGGTGCCTTTTGACAATTTTAACCACAACTAATCTCCCAGATATCGTACCTTTATACATGTCACGATTTTAACAGTTTCTGATTATTTAATTCCGCCATGTGATGCAGTATTATATCCATAATTATGGCGCTCACAATTTCGGCTTCAAATGCCCCCCACAGACATTGTCATATTATATAATAATATGGCAATGTTTATGTCTTGCCCGAAAACAATTTCCTTCAAAAACATTACGCAATCGGTCGGCAAATCTTGAGCTGATTACATACAATTTATTTTTCTTTTCTTTCACAACTGGTTAACATCAATTCATTTTATAATATTAACATGGTTATGTTTGTCCTGTAAACATTTGTCATACATACATATATATAAATCACCCTTTACATAATTCAAATAAAACATTGGTACAAAGTTCACACACAATAAATACATAATTATACCCTTTTTCATATTTACAATTGTAATTATCTTATCGACTATTATTTACATATTTCTTTTCTCTTATCTTGCGCTTCTATATAAAATTTTGCGAAAGTTTTTTTTCGATTGTTTTTGTTTTGTATAGAAACGTTCTTTTCACTTTCACTTCACTTTTCGCTTTCACTTTGTTGTTTTTCTTACATCTATTTACAATTTTTTTTCTCGTCTTAAACCTAATCATGTCCGTATACTCATGGTAGCTTTTTCCAGAACAACACCTATTTCTAGGAATTGTCCCCCTCTATCTCTGGAAAATCTAGTTGCCTGTACAAAATTAACTTGGGCGTTCCGTCCTCTTTGAAAGGTTTTAAATTGACCCCTATGATTATGGTCAAAATGATTTCTCCTCCTATGCTCGTAATGATTACCATTTTTCGGTACGGAACCTTGATATCTTTCTCGGGTGTCATTACTTCTAATATTTCCTGACGGTGCCCCCTCCTCGAAAAATGTTGTGTGACTTCTATTTACACTTCTAACCTCTTCTCCTATTCCTGTACTAATTTCTTGTTTTACAATCTTTGTCTCTTCTCCCATTCCTATACTACTTTCTTGTTTAATCATTCTTATTTTCTGCTTAACCTGCTCGTGATTCTCCCTAACCTCCAATCTCACGTTATCAATTTCATTCCTAATCTCGTCCTGAAAACTTTCTAAAACTTTTTCATGATTTTCCGTAATACTCTTACTACTAGCTTTCATCTCTTCCCTTAACTCCTGATTATTTTCTAACTTTACTATCTCTTTCTTACTAGCTTTCATCTCCCCCCTTAACTCTTTTTGACTATTTTCTGTTTTCCCTATCTCGTTTTCTAACTTTCCTGTTAACCCTTCGTTACCATTTTCTATCTTTTCTGTTAACCCTTTGTTACTATTTTCTATATCTTCTGTTAACCATTTGTTACTCTTTTCTATCTTTTCTGTTAACCCTTTGTTACTATTTTCTATATCTTCAGTTAACCCTTTGTTATTATTTTCTATCTTTTCTGTGAACCCTTTGTTACTATTTTCTATCTCTTCTGTAAACATCTGACTACTAGTTTTCATTTCTACTCTACTAGCTTCTATCTTTTCTGTTAAAACCTGATTACTAGTTTTCATCTTTCCCGTTAAATCCTCCCTTTTATTCTGACTGCTAGTTTTCATTTCTTCCCTTAACTCTTTCTGACTACTTTCCATCTTCCCACTTAACTCTTCTTAACTATTTTCAAATTTTTTGCAAATACTATGTATCAGCGCCACAAGTGACTCATACATATTCTTGTCCATAATGAGAATTTGAGTTGGACCTTCTTTGCTCCCATTACTCTCCCCTAACTGTTCTGCCTGAGTATGCCCATTCCTATCCTCTACATTTTCTACATTATCAATATAATTATTTACATCACCCTCCTGAACATCCATAGTTACATCAGCCTGGTCTATCATTTTCCAACTTCTCAAATACATCTACAACCAGAACATAAAATAAAAGTTTTTTTTTCTCACTCAGTACCTTTTTATCTGCTACCTGCTACTGCTGCTTTGATGCGGATACTCTTGTCCTCGTGGTCCTGGTTCCCTTTGGTGTTCTTGTGCTGTTTTGCTGTTCAGCTCCACTGTGGTCCGGTTCTATTGCTGTTCGGACCCACGTTGTTCCGCCATATGATGCGGTCTTACCCGCTCCTCCGTTTCGCTATCCTACGCGGAATGCTGCTTTCCAGTGATTTCTGCTCCGACTGCTCTGGCATGTGATTTTAACCTCAGGGTATGCGTGGGTGTTTTCGAATAAAAACCAGAACTCTCGTTGAAACACTTTTATTCTCACCAAAATAGGAATGCGTGAGATTTGCCGATCGTTATTAACAACGCTAAGTCGTTACTGTGTCTTTACTAAGACCGAAGATTGTTACTATTAAATATAATGTGTTCTCACACTCGAGGATCCGGAATGCAAGTCCCGCGACTGAAGTGCTCGGTCGGAGATCTGGGCGACAAGGGTAGTGACCCGTTCCGTCCAGATTCTTGAGGGCAAGTCTGAACGACACGCCCTCTCCGGGTTCTGGCAGGCAAGTCTCTGTGCGTCATGACGCTATGTCTTTCACCCCCTTAATTTCTCCTACGACGGGTTTCGAAGAAACGACCATCCCTTGTTTTCCAGCTCAACACCGGCACTGAGCGATTTCCAGGAAAACTGGTCTTACCAGGCCTCGCTTGACTACCTGAAGCTCGCCCCTAATGACTTGTCTGTAACATTTCGTGCCTTTTGACAATTTTAACCACAACTAATCTCCCAGATATCGTACCTTTATACATGTCACGATTTTAACATTTTCTGATTACTTAATTGCGCCTTGTGATGCAGTATTATATCCATAATTATGGCGTTCACAATTTCGGCTTCAACATCAATCTTGAGATCTATTTTGCTCTTTACAGTATGAGTAGCAATAGTGTGTAACCTCTAGACCAATCTGCATCTCATTAACATGACAAAGGAAGGGTAATTAATCACCTCCCCTCCCCCCACACCTCTGAACTTCATATTCTAGTGTCTGTAGGTGTTTGCAAAACGAATGTGGTGTGAGAAACCTGAAATTAATGGGTCCCTTTGAGATCTTGATATATTTATGTGGCAGTTGCAATGTGGCCTATGTATCAGTTGTCAAAAAACAGATGGTTTCAGCGGGGGTGATCCATAGTGATTAATTCACCTGTGGACAGTTTGGTTATTATTACACAGTCTTTGAAAAGTCACAAACCTATGGATTTTAAAAGAATTCGGCCACCCACATCTTTTGACTTCGCATGGTCCATTATACTATCATAACCATGCAAAGAGAACAGAATTTAAAAGCTTTAAAAGATTTTACTAACACACAAAGCTTCGATGTATTCCCTCTACAATGTACTAAGCAATGAGATAATTTATGAAAATGATTATCTCAACTAACACAAAGAAGTTAGTGGAAATAACATTTTTGTAATAATTGTTAGTACAAGAGTAGAGAAAGACATGTGTGTGCAACAGTTCACCAATATTAGCGTCTTAATTAACATGTTGTCAAAGTTTAAATTAGCTTTAAAGAAATGTAAGCAGACTCTCCAGAGTAGAATTGCGGTAATATACTCAGAATAAATATTGCAAGTATAAAATAGCATTATTTATAGAAGAATATTGATATTAAATGTGAGTATAATCCGCATTTCACGTGAATTAACACCGTGAAAACAAGCATCGAACAGGATACTGTGTGCAAAATAAATATTGCAAGTATAAAACAACATTATTTATAGAATAATATTGACATTAAATGCGAGTATAATCCAGTATTTGACATGAATTAACACCGAGAAATAATCGTAAATGACACAGTAACGAAAGAGTGAAGAGAGAAGACCCTATGAGTGTAAAAGCCTTAGAGTGCTTCTGTTGACTATTCTCGTCGACAGGGGCCAGAACATACCTGACCGTGAAACAGGCAATTCATGTATCCGCTCTAAACAAGGCAGAACGTTTTGTTTCATCTCCATCTCCGCCCTCATAACCACTCCAGGTAGCTTGTTTATCTGCCCGCCTCAGTGTAATTCAAGAAAACATAACGTTATAAAACTACAAACACAATGTTATCTGTTTTGCCCCCATATGCAGAGACCATAATATGTATTTTCTCTCTCTCTCTCTCTCTCTCTCTCTCTCTCTCTCTGTGTCTGTCTCTCTCTCTCTCTCTCTCTCACTCTCTCACTTCCGTCTCATCTGTCCTTTGTTAAGATTGGTTTTTATTTCGCAGTACTATTCCTTTGAGATTTTTAACAGAATTTCTCAAATAAATCCTAATACTTCTCTCTGTCTCACACCATCTCACTCCTCCCTCTCTCTGTCTACCGCTGTCTCTCTCATGTTCTTCGTAAGGTTAGATTTTATTTTCTCTTTGCTTCTGGGGGAGGGTGAAATGAAAGCTTTAAAAGATCTGTCTATCGCTCGCCTTCCCTGCACATGTAAGAAGATGGACAAAAGGTTAATTTTAAAGGACTTCGCAAGCTTGTACTAATGTCTTGACAAAAGGTTGCGCTGTAACAAAAACAAATCCCGTGAAGTATAATAGACAATGCGAATTCAAAATATGTGGGTGGCCGAATTCGTTTAAAATTCAAAGGTTTGTGATTTTTCAAAGGTTGTGTAACAATAACCAAACTGTCACCTAATAGTCTTTAGTTTTGTCTAACAAGCTGGGTATGCCATCCCTTAGAAATATATTAATGTTTCTGCCAACGTGAAGTCAAAAGATGTGTAGGGGCGAATTCTGTTTAAAATACAAAGGTTTGAGCCTTTCAAAGCGGCAGTACAGTAAGTTCTCTAAGGAATCCCCTAAAGTCACCTGTCACTTTGTGGCATTTCCCCTCACAGTCATCTTGCTTTCCCACACTCGTACAAAATAATTTCAGGATGTAATGTGAAGTCCAGAGGCGGAAGGATCATCATGGATCATCCCCGCTGAAGCCATCTGTTTTTTGACAACTGATACATAGGTGACATCGCAACTGTCACATAAATATATCAAGATCTCAAAGGGACCCATTGATTTCAGGTTTCTCACCGCACATTCTTTTCGCAAACACCTGCAGATACTAGAATATGAGGGTCAGGGCGTGGGGGAGGGGAGGTGATTAATTACCCTTTCTTTGTCATTCTATTTGGTCTAGAACACACACCCTCTCTTTTGGAATTCCCCCGTGTCCAGAAGAAATACCATGTTACTAAGGGGGGAGGGTTGGGGGAGGGTAATTAATTACCCTTCCTTTGCCATGCTAATGAGATGCAGATTGGTCTAGAAAATACATATTATTGCTACTAGTATGTCCATAGTCACCATTTAGAGTTCGGTGGAATCTTCACCTATGAGTCATTCCACGTCAAATCGAGCAAAATATGGCAAAAAGGGACCTTGATCTCTCAGATTTTCTTGAATTTTTTTTTTTTTGTGTTTTAGAACAAAATATATTTGACCCGTGTTTCTTCGTTTTATATAAAAAAAAATTATTATTTTGGCAGATATTAATTTTTGAAATGTCCCAAAAATTGCGCGCTCCTCACTCTTTGATCAGTCATACCTCCGATTGTAATGATGCAAATTACTTGATTTTTGGCTCAAATTAAAGATAAATTGCAGTATTTTGTGAGGTATTTATTATAAAATTTTATTAATTATTATTAGTATTATATTTTATACGATTAAAGTTTTAAAGTTAGACAATAGCATAAACTCAACCATTTAAAAATCTGGAAAAAAAACTAAAAATACAATGAAGTTTATTCAATATTCTCAGAAAAAATCAGAATGGAGTCTCTAATAGTTCAGCTGTAATTAACTTACTTGCAAATCAGTGCAGCGGTGACGGCAGCGGTGACGGCTACCTTAACCTCACACAATTGCCACCTTCCATTACGGCAACTGTCAAATGCTTGAGGTTCCATGAACTTTACAACAGTACAGTAAGGAGAACACTGCTAGCTGACACTATGATATGTACACTATTAGTATCTTCAAAATGTTTTTAAAATATGCATTTTAAACTGTTGGCGAATCCATAGCTTTTGTCTGTTTGATCAGCTCATGTTATATAATTGTGCGAATGAAACCATGCACATGGGGAGGGAGGGAGAAGGTAGTGATGTCTGTATGATCTGAGACAGTCTTCCTAAAGCGTGCAGTTGAAGACATATATCTTTGCGATAAAGCGTGAATATAGTGAATTTGTGAGACATTGATCATAGCGTAAATCAATTATGCCACCTGTACGTTCTAAATTAAGGACCAAAACATTACACATTCAGAGTAGAGAAATTATTTCAAATGTATGGACGTACATGAAGGAAGAAGGTAAAAGCAAAGAACTGCTTACATCAGAAGATTTTTTTCAAAAAACTTCAAAAGTTCAGTAGCACGTATCAGATACCACAGGAGTATCAGAAAGATTGTGGAGACATCTTTCTGTATGGACTGTGCTGCTTTAGTAAGAAGTTATGACTAACATAGCTGACGCGGCAATTCGCATGCTGTCTGCAGTCACCTAGCTTGTTACTCGTCCGTGTGCGCTTGCAGGCCTCCAGAAAAAAAATTGTAGCAAATGCACTAATGCAAGCTCCATAGTTTTGAACACCTTATTTTATAGATAAAATGTCAGGGAATACGTGTGTATTTTTTTTTTAGATTTTTAACGCATCGATTTAAATTCTATTTTTGGTTTTACAAAATATACCATCAAAAAAACAGTTCAAAATTTATGTGTAATAATGATTGATAGAAAGTTGTTAAAAGTGTTATATTTAACAAGTAACAAGTAACAAGTGATTTTATATCACGGTGCGCGCAGAAATTGCTGAATTTCTAATAGCTATAACTAAGCAAGTAATTTAAAAATACGGAAATAAAAAAATACGGGTCTCCTTATTTGATGCCTATTATTAAAAAAAAAAAAAAAAAAAAAAAAAAAAAAAAAAAAAAAAAAAAAAAAAAACTTGAACCTCCTATGAAAAAGTCGTGTTTTACGGGTGTTCGATTTGACGTGGATTGACCCCTATGTAGTTGCTTTCGCTTCTCACTGGATTGTCTTCACCCTCCACCGTAATCAACCAAGGTGCTGTGCGCAAATTGTATGTTATGGTTAGGCGAGCATCCGCAACTCAGATATGTATTACAGAGCCTATTAGTGGATTCATCTGTAACTAGTATGCAGTCAATACCTTTCTCTGGCAGATGGGGCTAAAATGAAGCGCAGAATGTCTTGGTAAGTCCAAATGCCTAACCTTGCCTATATTCGCTCAAGATATCCAGGACATTCGAGCGAAATCCTGCCCCAATATGAGACGCTTACGCAACCACTGCGAATACACTTAAGTGTAGGAAGGACCTACTGAATATTAAACTGAGGAATTGCGATATGGAAAACATAAGACAGCGCTCCACCCTACACCTACACCATGCAAAATAATTAACTGCGCAGATGTTTCGCATGGTGTCAACAGAAGGCACCTCCCAATAATTGGCCTCCACGATCTCCAATCTTAATCACACCAAACCTTGTTTGTAGGGTTACCTTAAAGAATGAGTTTTCTTGAGACATCCAACAACCCCACTGCAAATGAGCGCGGCGATCTCGCAAGAAATTGACCATATTCTAAGATATTATCAGCAAAATGCTGTACATGTGTCGCAGACTGAGTGCTATACCTTGAAAAGGAAAATGCCAGGTATCTTCCCAATGTTTTGAAAACCCCATTGTTTGCACAGCGCTGTTCTTTTTCATATCTTAAATATTTTAATATTTATAGCCGTTTAATGTTTGAACTGATTTTTCCAAGGCCCTAATGTTATAAAATATACAGAACAGATTGATTGCAAAGTAAGATATAAGTACAAATATTTAAATGGCTATTACACAGAATTATTCATTGTTTCTGAAATGAATAATCACATGGTATTGTTTCTTAATCAGTGGAAGCATATTAGCTTTGAAAGGAAGGGGAACATTCACACGTAATTTAGTTTAATAATTGATTAGACTACATAGGCTTTCACGGCCGGTATCATCATACAGAAAATGATTATCCGGGCATATGGACCGTGATCCAGTGTAGATTGACACTACAAATGCCACTGAAAATGTTCAACACAGTTTCGGACGAAACGTCTGGGAGGAGTTTTTCCACTAGACCACGGCCCACAAGTCCCGATAATCATTTTCTATATAGTTTAATAATACCTAAAATAGCTAACCTAAACCCCGGCGCGACAGTGCACGAAGGGCCAAGGCCTACCGCCCAGCCGCTGCGTCCTCCACCTCTGCCCACTACAGGCGTCATTGGTGAGGTGCAGTACTGGAGGGTGGGACATGGTCAGCGCCCCGAGCCCTCCCGGCCAGTTATGCGGTCTTCTAGACCTGGGGCCGCTACTTCTCCATCAAGTAGCTCCTCAATTGGTCCCCCCGGGACCTAACGAGGCTCAGTACACCCCGTGCCAGACCTCCCAGAGGGGATAAAATCCCCCTGTAAAATACACAGCTGCTAACTACCTATATCCGTAATAAACACAAATAATGCAGAAAATATGGGATTAAAGTGTAATTGAACCTGCACGCTCTCGATTCATTACCGTCATCCTCAATACCCAAAGAACTGCCACCAGGTTATCCAAATTATTGTTGACTAGTTAGAAGCGTTCGATTCGGACGAACGTCAAAAGAGGATGCAACTTTTTCTCAAGCTCAATTTACAGCCCAAAGTCTCCTTGATATTCGTGTCATTATTAAGAGATATCCAAGATGTGCTAATAATTAATGTTTTGCAAATCTGATACTGTAAATTATTTAAGCATAACTTTGAAGGATACCAGTTTAATTAAGTGTGCCACCATATTTATTCACTCCTCACAACGTTTATATTATGCTTTCAAACCACTTTAAACTAATTTCACAGAGACATGCCAAACAATAATAAAACATAAACAAACATGAATATCCTACTCAAAACATTAACATATTCGCAAAATAGCACAAAATAATAAAACACCAGAATTATTCTCCCGTCACAATAGAAAGTAGCGAAAATTCACATTCTTGTCCCTCTCATTGAAAGTCTGACTTCAAATTAGTCATAAAATATCTTAATATTGCCGCAGCAATTATTTGGAAAATGAAGTGACTGAGATAGTACGGCCTGTGCTATAAAGCAGTTAGAATAAACGCCCACAGAATCTGCTCCTTAAAGTCTCAAATGCATTTCAAGTCATACAGTTTTGTCAGGACAGAGCTGAACGCTTCTCATTTCGCAGCTGAAGTTTAGAATATGTTCGTAATAATCTGAGCAGCGAGAAGTAAATGTAATTATATTAGCTGGCAAGTACGAGAGATTTTATTTGACGTTTACGTTCATCTGATCTCTGCTTTACATCTACTGTCATTTTCCAATTTTCAAGACTTTTGTAACAAACTGTGTTTCCTTTATGCCTATTATATTTCCAGTATTCTTTTCTCGGATTGAAACCGGCAGTAGAAGCAAGTCAGCTATTGCTATGCCGCAGTTTCAGGTGCTTCCAGTTTTGGTACGTTAACTCCACAGAGGCTGCACTATCAAACTACCCAAGCGACGTGGCTTCGTGATAACCTGAGTCTCGCATTTGGAAGATCATGGGTTCGATTCCCGTTGGTACGGCCACTCTGATAATGGGCTTTTTAGTCGTTCCCCCAGGTCAGTAAGCGAGTCATGGAGTTGTTTCCCTTCTACCACGAATTTCCTGCCTATCAGCAGTTATCCCCATCAACACTTTGATCTGTTTCAGGGTTGAAGGACCAGACGACGGTAAGTTGCGTGTTGCAGCAGGACGGTGAATTTATCTTTGGAAAGTATTTCTCCCCTTTCTTGGAAGCTGTCTCAAGGGCACCGGGGTACACGGAGATTAGGCAGTGTTAGTCGTCGTCGGAATGGGCTTCTTAGAGAATCGTTAGGGACCCCGCCCTTGTTACCGCACATCTCGTTCGCATGTGGTTGCCCTTCGCGTCTCCCCCTCATCCCTCCCTCCTATGGGAAGTGCCCTGTGGCCTACTTGCATCACTGTGCTGCGTCTGTCTACTCCTAAGCAGTAAACTATTTAAACCAGACACAATTTGGTTCTGGTGCTCCGCTAGCAATTAATTGATTTCTTTCCCCAAATTTCCACTCAGTTAACAAGCACATGTGATGTTGGAAGTTAATGAGTGGACCAGTGGCGTAGCACGGTATGTGCACTTGAGTATGCGCTTTGGATTCGTGTTAAGGTACCTTTAACATCGGCGAAATCTCTAAATTCTAAAATTATTATTAGCGGATTTTGTTCAAATTCATATCAGAAATAACATATGCAAGTAATAATGTACATAAAAATTTCCATGCAATACCGTTAAATGTATTGTTTATTACCTACTTTCGTACCTGCCGTACCTGAAATCTCCGCACAATGAAGATTTCAAAATTTTGATAATTTTAAATATTATTCTGTTATAGACAAGTAGTCTCAAAAGAATGTTGGGAACAGAAAAAAATTTAATCCTTTGGTTTATTAAATAACAGTTCTTAACTTTTTGTATTTTTCACAGAACTGTCCTCCCTCCCCCCCCCCCCCCCCCCCCACCAAAAAAAAAAAAAAAACCACCGACAACGTTTGGTATGCTGTGTGGGACGGCCAACTGGCCACTTTTCAAATAGAAACCCCACTCCGGAAATGCACGGTTTCGACGCTGTAGCTCATCGAAATGTGAGATGGATGTGTGTTCAGATTTTGTTAATAAACCCGTTATCGAGCTGTCTACATTACAAACGGGCTTCGAACTGTGTACCTCCTACGCCATTGCAGAGTCTATATTGACGGTGGTCAGCCTCTTGCACATAACCTAATACGTGCGGTTGTCTTTAAAGACTTACAATCGACCCGTGGACTCGAGCCGTATGGTCCTCTGACCGTACACCAGGGGAAGACAGGTATCGCTGCTGTGACGTCAGCTCACTCAGCTCACATGCTCCCACCAAAGGCCAGTTGAACGTGTGACGTCACAGCGGGGAAGAGGAAATGGCATGTGGGGCATCGTAATTTTAATGCTGTTCCAATTACGGAATAGTCACAGATTATAAATAATTACATTTCGGCTTTATGCCATATATGGACATATTCCCACATTTGCCGTTTCGCCTTTCTTTAGCTAGTTTGTCAATGTTAGGGCGTAATGTACGGCACATTTGTAACCGAAGACTGCATGTTAGATTGTGATCTGACAATATGCTTCAGGATTTTGACTTAGAAAGATTCATAACAGAAAAGAATTGTTTGCACACATACGTAGAACCGAACATACATAATACCCATGCAACAAGGGCATATAACCTCAGAAATCTGGTTTGAGGAACATTCTTATAAAAATCAGCCAGGTCTTCCTTGTGTTTATAGTTGTCCTTCAGCAAATCGTCGCACTGTAAATTTATCAATTCAATTTGCTACCTGCTAGAAACATTGTTAACATCCAGTGAATACGGGGTCGCAAAGACCTGAAACGTAGTTGACAATGTTTCTACATCTTGAAGCCTGTTCTCAAACTAGTGTGAAACACGGGGAACTGAACACAAACACAAAACCACAACACATAACACACAACACTACACAACGTCAACAAAAACACAAAATAAAAACAAAATTCGCACTAACGCCGTTAAGATCCCTCACACAATAAAAACCCTCAGACTAGACTGAAGAGGGTTCTCCCTAAACAGCCCGGGCATTTTGTAAACATGCCCAAACAACATTTTTCATATTCATCCAGTTTCGTGCAAGTAGCGCCGCTGATCTAGCCAGCATAGCAATACACCGCTCTCGCCTGACGTCACACGAACGTACAAGCTTGCTCTTCGTTTAAATACGTCACACGGCCCAAAGTTGTCTTCCTCTGCCGTACACCATACACCGTACTCTTCAGACAACGCCACAGAAAATAGTCGAGGTGTCAGATCAGGCGACCGTGCTGGGCATAGTGCTGGTCCACTTGTGCGAATCCATCGATTTGCATATGTGACGTTGATCTGATTCCACGCATTTACATCAGTGTGTTGGAGGTAATGTTGGCCATTTCAGCAGCTGTGTACTAGTACATGTCACACTGCTGTTAAAAACGTTACTGACCTGGAAACTACACAAGTAACGCAGTAGGATGCACATCAAAGGCCCCATGGAGGAATTTAGCGCATGCGCAGGAATGCTATTATGCTCAAGTTCATCCCAGTACACACATGGCTAAAGGGTTGCATACCTTCCGTATTAAGATACCAAAACGAATGTTAACAAATTGTCACAACCGCTCGTTCTGAAACTTCGACGCTCTCCTATTTGAAAAACCGATGTTTGCCGTCCCGCACAACACACTAAACATTGTCGGTGTGTGTTTTTTTTTTAAACACCTAGTATAATTCACCTACACCTAAATATTAAAATTAGACAAATCGCTTCCCCATTATTTTTTGCATTCTCTTTGGGACCACCCTTGAAAATTGGAATATTGAACGACTATTGCATCGTGTAGAACATTTTTAAACGGCAAAGATATGAGAAAAGTTGAAGTCGGTAAACCGCATTGAAAAGAAAAAGGCCACATGTTCTTCTATATCTATATTCTCGCTTGTTGAAGTCTCAAATGGCTCTGGCAGCAAAAGTAATGTTATGCAATTGGAGCTTAGGGTTCAAATTAATTTTGGGACGTAAAATCTATTATTTGAATGGTTTGAAAACTTTGAACAAATTTCACCTATGTGTAACCACAAAACGGAACAAATAGAGTGCGAGCGAAAGAGATAAATAGAGCGGGTGGTTTAACTGAAACACGATCTATAGTCGTAGTAGTAGTAGTAAGGTGAAAATATATTTTCCTT
The DNA here is from genome assembly GCA_030765045.1 of Tenodera sinensis. Classification (NCBI taxonomy): domain Eukaryota; kingdom Metazoa; phylum Arthropoda; class Insecta; order Mantodea; family Mantidae; genus Tenodera; species Tenodera sinensis. The sequence goes on along the minus strand of JAUKNM010000024.1, from coordinate 748,202 downwards.
ATAACGGTATGGCTGCTATTAAATTTGAAATGAATGATAGTATAAACCAGATAGTGAGTGTTTTGGAACCCAAGTTCGTGTTTGAACCAAATAATATAGTTGTAAGAAAGAATATCAACTCACGATTGTAATTTTTTCCTGTAGTTTAGATGAACTCCTCTGCTCTTCTGAGCAAATAAACCAATGACTCATTCTCGAATCTGGGTTGGGACCGTAGGTCCTGAAGTACTACTTTCAATATTCATCATAGCTAGGAATGAAAGTGTCTCTTAATACTGTGTACTTCTGAGATAGCTTTTAATCCTCTTCAGGCTATAAAATGACCTTTCTGCGGAAGAGCTTGTTGCAGGTGTTGTCAAAATCAACGTTGCTAGCACTAAGTTTGAGGGAAATTTGAGATAAGGTCCATTATTTTAATGTACTGGTACAGTTCAACAACACTGTTCTTTTTCATTTCGGTATCAGTATACACTACACATAATTCACTTCTGAATCCAAGCAAATTAAAGTAGGATCAGTAATTGTCCTTTAAATTGAGACGGAACTTTAATGTATATATGACTAGAATTATAAGACCAGAATGTAATCTCAGACACATAGATTTAAGTATATTTTTTGTATGATAAACTTGTAAATTTCAGTTGCCTCTTGAACATATTGTGTGAACCTGGATGCATTCCTGCGTAGGAGAAATCGACAAACGACATACATCTTTTGTGATTTTAGCTAAGGGACAGCTTTGCATTGACACCGCCCAAAGTTACAGCTGGGGAAATATACCCTCCCTCATAACGGGACAGACAGGAGGTGGCGTGGGTGAAAAACTTATAAATACTGAAAATTCGGTAGGATCGAGGTCTGTTCTGGTGAAATTATCAAGGAGGAATCTGTGACAAACTAAGGTCTAGTTTCGCGCCAAAAACGTCGCCGTCTCGAAGGGGAAGAGACTAGCATAAGGATGCGGTAAATAACTGGGGCGATACGGAAAGGTTAACACAGAATAACAGAAATTCGCGCAGGTTTGTTTTTCTTCGAGACATTTATGTGTTGTGAAACAAACCAGAAAACGACAGTGGAGTGTGTATCATTATCCTACCTCGCGCCTGAGAAGACTTAAGTCCCCTACCCATGCCTACCTACATCACACTACCTAATCCCATGCAAATTGACGGAGCTGACTATAGCTGCAGCTAGGCGATTATGGCAAAATAAGATTTAATTGGTGAGTATAGAAATGATCAAACAGCACCGATTTAGAATGCTCCCGAATTTCAGCTTGTAACCCGCATGTTCCCCGCCATCACTACTGTCCCATAGTATGTTTGTGCAATCAGTCGGTCTAAACATGAGAAGTCAGTGAACTTAAAGTATGCCTCAAAAGGGATTCAACTTTTCTGTCTGCAGTTACATCTGTAAAACCGATGAACCTTTCGTCAATTGTTCCCACGATTGTTACACAGTGGAAGGTAGTCGGTAGCCAAGACCTTTGGCTAACATCAGAAGTTTCATCTAACATCAGAGAAACAAAAGATGCTTCAGAAATCTCTTTTCTGACTTCGTTGGTCATCCCTAAAGGCCGGAGAGATGTGCGCTCGCCTGCTATACAGGTTAGCTGGATGCAGAATATGAATGACGTTAGAAGTACAGCACGGCGGCCAAATGTGCAAACAACTCCCACTGTAAAAGCAAGGTCCAAAATAACGTAACGTAGTACTCTGCGAACTAGTGAAGCATTGCTTTGCAAGTGTTTGCAGACGCAAGGTCAAAGTGTAGAATAACGCGACTGTTTTGTTTCTTCTCGCAGTGAGCTGCAGACGTAGAGTGATGCTGCTCTTTCATGGTCAGGCTGTATCTACCTGCAGTTGTTTACATGCGCGAGCCATAGCAGTAAAGTGCAGTGTACCTATGGAAAAACGCACACTTCTCAGACGTTTTGTCATCACTGTGCTCATACTGGATATTAAATCGTTCTGTATATCCGGCGAGGTAGCTCGAAATACAGTAGACTTTTCGAGATGTTCGAGATTATTATAATAACTATAATAATATATTTATTGTACTTCGTTTACATAGTCAATTCTTAAGTCACTTCTAAATCATAAACATAGCCCGCGGACTGTTGATGAATGTAGCAGCCCTTCTTTCCACTACCAACTCCTCCCAATGCTCTTCGTTTTCTTCCCTTTTCTCTTTATCTCTCTTTGTCTCTCTATTCTTGCCCATTTTTCTTTTACTACTCCCCCTCCTCCTCCTCCTCCTACTACTACTACTACTACTACTACTACTACTACTACTACTACTACTACTACTACTACTACTACTACTACTACTACTACTGCTACTACCACCACCACCAATAATACATATTTATTATTCTTAGTATTATTATTGTTGTTATTATTATTATTATTATTATTATTATTATTATTATTATTATTATTATTATTATTATTATTATTATTATTATTATTATTATTATTATTATTATTATTATTATTATTATTATTATTATTATTATTATTATTATTATTATTATTATTATTATTATTATTATTATTATTATTATTATTATTATAATTATTACAATTATTACAATTATTATTATTATTATTATTATTATTATTATTATTATTATTATTATTATTATTATTATTATTATTATTATTATTATTATTATTATTATTATTATTATTATTATTATTATTATTATTATTATTATTATTATTATTATTATTATTATTATTATTATTATTATTATTATTATTATTATTATTATTATTATTATTATTATTATTATTATTATTATTATTATTATTATTATTATTATTATTATTATTATTATTATTATTATTATTATTATTATTATTATTATTATTATTATTATTATTATTATTATTATTATTATTATTATTATTGGTAGTAGTAGTAGCAGTAGCAGTAGCGGCAGCGGCAGCAGCAGCAGCGGCAGTAGCAGTAGCAGTAGTAGCAGTAGTAGCAGCAGCAGTAGCAGTAGCAGTAGCAGCAGCAGCAGCAGCAGTAGCAGTAGCAGTAGCAGTAGCAGTAGCAGTAGTAGTAGCAGTAGTAGCAGTAGCAGCAGCAGCAGCAGCAGCAGCAGCGGCAGTAGCAGTAGCAGTAGCAGTAGCAGTAGTAGCAGTAGTAGCAGCAGCAGTAGCAGTAGCAGTAGCAGTAGCAGCAGCAGCAGCAGTAGCAGTAGCAGTAGCAGTAGCAGTAGTAGTAGCAGTAGTAGCAGTAGCAGCAGCAGCAGCAGTAGCAGTAGCAGTAGCAATAGCAGTAGTAGTAGCAGTAGCAGTAGCAGTAGCAGTAGCAGTAGCAGTAGCAGTAGCAGTAGCAGTAGCAGTAGTAGTAGCAGTAGCAGTAGCAGTAGTAGTAGCAGTAGTAGCAGTAGCAGCAGCAGTAGCAGTAGCAGTAGCAGTAGCAGTAGCAGTAGCAGCAGCAGTAGTAGTAGTAGTATAACAAAAATAGGCAATTTAACGGCATGCAATAATTATTCATTTAAAATGGCAGGCATTCTCTACAGAGCTACCTGTAAGAATATCTAATGTAGCATCTTATGCGTGCTTTCGAAGTCTGTCAAGTGCTTTTCTCACATGTTATTCGGAAAATGAATAGTGAACTCGATTTTTCTGTGTACATTTTATGTCTCATGCAGCCTCACCTTAAGTATTCAGATCCGGTGAGTTAAGAGCACATGGGAAGGCATGGAAAGTCAAATATGTAATTATTCGATGATTGAAAAGCTTATGCGCTGCACCAAATTGTAATTTGTAATATGTGGAACGTCACAATATTATTGAAACAACTGCATGCTGATTTCTCTATTACGTCCGCAGTGGATCGTATTTAGTCTAGACCACGCAGAGCTTAAAATTGGCCAACGCTTGTAACCCTGGTGTTTAGATTGGGTCTGTGTTGGACTTCATAGAATGGCAAAATAATTCATTTGTGCTTTATTTCGATCGAATACTTAGAAGTACTAAAATGCATTAGGAGGACACAGGCCATGCCCAGTATAGCAATGTCCGTTGGAATATTAGCCATGTTGTCAAACTGCGATCAACCTGTTTTCTTGCTTGGGTCTTGCTCCGAACGAAACGGCCCTAAACTTCTCGGCACATACAAATTAATATAACTAGACCTCCGATTTTTAGTTCCTTAAAAAATAGTTGTAGGCACTTAAAATATTCTATAAAATGATCAAAATATGAATTAAACACACAGTTCTATACATGTAAAAATCAGTTTTATACATCTAAAACATTTTTCCGCTTTACAAATTTAAAGCAAGTTTAAAAATGCAATTAACTAGCAAGCATTAACGTTGCAAAAAAACTAAATTTTCTAAATTAAGACTAAAAATGTCTAAAATTATCCATTTAAGTTGCCAGCACACAATATTAGCTTATATAAGAGATGGATTCAGGACTGAAAAATTGAATGCCATAGCCGGGATTTGAACCACAGATCATCCGTTTATCGCGCGGCTATCGAGCTTGTTGGCATGAATAAATAACTTATATATTTGAAACAAAACTCTCGAAACCTACTGAAGTGAATACAATGAAAATACTCCTTGCACTCATGATCCAAACGCTCCACAACTAATACGCACTCTACTGTTCAAAATTATGTTTGCATTTAGCAATGTATTGTTAGAGAGCTGTTTGAACTGATTTTAAAAAGGCGACAAAGAAACCGTGGATAAATCCTACAAACATGTACATGTCAACAGTTTTATTGGATATGGATAGTTTTAAGAGATGGGATTCATTTGTTGTAAAACTCTCTCAGTCACAACGAGGAACATTAACTTGAAGTGTTTTATAATGAAGGGGATGAGGAATGAAAATCACGAAACGATAGGAAATCTGCCATTAACTGATTCTTTTTGCTCTTTGTATTGCACTGCAGTCACCGGCCAACATCAAAAAATTACAAAGAGAACGAAGGGAGCAAATATTCGGTTTCTCTTTCTACAAAACCAATTAATCTACCTAGGAAAGCGATGAAACAAACCAGCTTTTTTCACGAATGTCTTATTTCCACACCAAATTCTTTGAATCAAACCAACACTATGATATCAAAACCTTACATTTTATGGCTACATGATAAAAATGGTAACCTGAGGGTTAAAATAGACACTTTTAGCGTCTAAAATTGTAACAACAGGTCTCAATTGTCAAATTAGACTGTTTGGACATCACAAGCCCCTTCTATACCTTCATATTTTAAATAAAACATGAAGATATTTGATTAATTTCACTTAACTTTTACTTTACATTTACAAAATAAGCTATTTAGCCTTACACCTGAGTTATAATGATAACAGCCCTAGGGAAGAATACTCATAAGGTGCCACAGAATTCGCCTAGTTCCTCTCCCTTCATAGCCAGCAAAGCGGAAAATCGAAAACCAAAGGAAAATCGGCTCCAACTAATGTGTGGGTATGTGTGCTAAGTTAAGGATGGCAGGGACTACTCTGCTCACGCCTTGGGAGTAATGTTTCCCATGCCTATGACACTAAGGTGAGGCTTTCAGTACCTTTCCGGTCCCACAAGAGCGCTCACGTTACGACCACACGAATACCAGGACAAGGTCTTGCACTATCTGTGTTATGCACAGTACAGTGCAATTCTTGCCATTAGGGAATCAACTCTGGATTAATTGTGCAATTGAAATTAATCTGTAAGTGCAGATCTGTGGTTATAATTTTATGAATGCAACTGTGAAGGAATTAGGTTCAAAGTACTTCTCTACAGATAGAGAAAACATTACATGTAAGGTGTGTCATAAGCAGAAGGTAGTGAAAGTATACAAATCAAAAAGAGAAGAAAAACAGATATTCAGTTAATGGAAACTAAAGCGCGTTCCACCCTTAGAAGACAGTACACGTTAAATGGAGCGCAGTGTTGCAACATGCACTAGTTGCGAATCTTTCTCCGCGAGCGACTCGAGGTGGCCGGAGTCCTGCACTTAGTCCTTCAATTGCTGCTTGACGGACACTTTTAACTTTGGTATCCCTGCACGCCTTTGTCACTGTATGACCTAAATTTACAAATGACTCGTCTGTATAAACAATTGATTTCCCCTGGTCCCTAAACCTTTTTACGTATTTTAGATATTTATGTCGCCATCTGATGGTATCGTTTCTTTCTATTAATATGCACTTGTTACCCCTTCTTTCATATTCGAACCCCAAATCATGTAAGAACCGACTAAGAGTGGCCCTTGAGAAATTTGGTAGGGTCTCATCACTGTTGAATAGTGACAAAATTATATTCAGCATGGGTGAAATATTTGCAAACTGTCAAGAATGAACAATTCGCCGCACTCCACGTTACACTATTCAATCATATTGCGTTAACCTAGCGTTTTGTGTAGTCCCGCCCTTTTTGCTTTCCTTTTCGATGGCGTTCTTATAGCTCCTTTCATTACTTCCTTTTTAATCATACACACTACTGCTTCTGAACACCCGATAGCCTTAGCTGTTTCTTTTACTGCCTTACTTACACGCATTTTGCTTCAAAAATAATCTAACACATTCATAATTATTTCGCGTTCCTTACTTCTTAATTTACCAATATATCGTCTCTTCCTAGCTTCCCCCTCCATAACCACAAATATTTATAAAAATATTAAACAAATAACGCAATAACAGCTCACAGTTATACACATGATTTCTTTCGAACTAATGTTAGTGCTGCTCCTTATACTATCTTCTGTTCAGGCCTGGCGCGATAATACGCTGAATAGATGAATACCTTTTGTTTGCCTTACTGGATAAGAGAAAGAGGTTACTGCCTTTTGGTTTATTTTAAAAACTTTCTCCAACCGTCCTCAACATTTGTTCTCGCTGGTTCCCTGATGTAAACTCAATAACAAAAAAGTTTCACACTGCGTAACTTTTGCAGTGCACAGATATAAAATTTTCCGAAAACATTTAATTTAAAAAATTATAACACTTAACTGGGTAAACATAGAGAATTCAAAGTAGGCAGGTAGTAGCACTATAGTTTACTCTACCTAAGAAAAAAATATGGATGCATTCTAGCAGTTAGTTTGTTAGTTAGTGCGTGATGAGTATAGAAACAGCAAATATCGGACTTCTATTGAAAAAAACGTTTTCTGAAGAAATTTGGGCCTATAGAAATGTATAATGACTCTGAAAAGGATATAACCTGACAGAGAAAAAAATTCTGCATAGGATAATGTGTTCAAATCTGAAATTTATAACAAATGAATATTTATACCATGCTATTAGGAATCTGGCAACAGCGCGAGGTTAGAAAAGGACTCGGCTAATGGCAACTTGTATGCTCTAGATAGAGACAGATATATCCCATTTAACTCCGTACTAAGAGTGGAACGCCATATAGAAGGAATGTAAGTCTGCCTTCCATCTCAAAAGCAACACCAGACAGGGGAAACGCATTTCGTAAAAAAAATTGTTTAAAATGATGGGGTCCTCTGAAATGCCCAAACATAAGCTCCAAAATCAAAATCTTCGCAAAGTACCTTCCGAAAGAGCATATATCCGTGCGTGCTATAAAGATGTTAGGTGATGTGCCGAAAGCGTGCAAGAAAGTTGGTATGCATTTGTGTGGACGAAACAAAAGATTCGTCTGGTAGGTCTGTCGCAAATGTTATAATTGGTATGCGCTTTCCTAATGGACCAGGGGCTATACCTTTTTTATTGTTCCATTTATATCCTGCCTTTAACTACAGAGGTCATATCGGCGGCCTTGCCTATTGGCAAATGGTGTTACTCGTTTAACGGTGGGTTTTCGATATTTAGGGTTTTTATACATTGAATTCACACACACACACACACACACACACACACACACACACACACACACACACACACACACACACACACACACACACGCACACTTTCATCCATACTTGCAGACTCAGGGAAGGATGAGGAATAATCTTGGCTGGAGAAAAATTCCTAGCCCCTGCCGGGAATCGAACCCGGGACCCGTAGCACAACAGGCAGGCTCTACCAACTGCGCCACGGGGCCAGCCTGGACTATATCTTTGTTAACCTGTGAGGAGCTTAAAAATGTGAATTCTCTTACTAGGATAGCTTTATATGAAACATCGTTATTCCTTTTGTAGCCTAGAAGTCACAACATTCGTCTTTAGTGACTGACAATGCATCATATCGCAGTTACGGGCTGGTAAAGAAATACGGAAACGTTATCCAAATGTGATACCTGACATGTTAGGCTCGTGGTCTTCATAGAGTGACAGAGAAACCTTAAGAACCTGTTATCCTCAAGCAAACAGACTAAGAAGATATTTCTAAAATTCCCTTGAAGGTTATGCATATTAGGGAGAGGACTCCGGATATACCTTTACCTATGAGACCAATTTTAATCCATTGGAGAACATGTCTTGAAATGTGCATTATCTTATGTCACATATTTTCCTAATATTTTGGATATATATGAAAATATCTTTGACAATGAAGTGTGTGTGTGTGTGTGTGTGTGTGTGTGTGTGTGTGTGTGTGTGTGTGTCTGTATCCATCCCAGGGGAATCCTCAGAAGACGATCTTCGAGGGGATGAACGCTGGCTCTTCTTTCCCTTTGGTTTACTGGGAACAGACATGTTTCCTTCTTTGAAGAAGTCAGATCTTACATACTGTTTCTTGAATTTCTTCGGTGAAGCATCATAAATAGCGGGCTATTTGTTACCATTGTTGTAGACTGGCAATTTGGACGGTGACCTTGTAGGAGTGTTCTTTTCCTTTATGGACTTGGTAGGAGACGTAGATTTACCTGTAGATGTTGAAGGCTTTGGAACTTTTCTTGCTACAAGAATTTTTTCTGAAATTGTGGTCCCGATTTGATCGCTGGTTTGTGTAGCGACTTCCCGCTTCAGTACCGGCCTAGCTGCAACTGAGCTATAGGTACCGGACTTTGTTTGGAAGAGCGGGGGGGGGGGGGGGGGGGCTGTCGGATACGCAGGAGTTTCCGAGCTTCAGAGAAGGACGCCTTCTCTTTGACTTGGATATTTCCTGGATCGCCCTTTCCTCCATAAAACGGGGACATTCTCGGGAACTAGCTGGATGTTCGCCACTACAGTTCACACAACTTGGAGGCAATGAACATGGAGCGTCGTGAATGACGCCTCCACAGCTGACGCATTAGTTGCTCTGCTGCAGACTTAGCTTGAGTGTCCAAAGTGGTTACACTTATAACACCTGATCGGGTTGGGGATGTTTGGCCTTACTTCTATTGCTTCATATCCTGCCTAATTCTTTGAGGGAGATCTACCCGATCAAAGGTCAGGAACAGTGCATGAGTAGGTTTCAATTCACCGCTTTCTTTGCGATGAACCCGATAAACGCAGGTAACACCTTGATCTTCTAGGTTTTCCTTAATCTCCTCAACGCTTAATCCGTCTAATGGCGGGTACTAAACACACCGCGTGACGAGTTCAATATTTTGTGAAGGTTAACACTTACTGGATAGCTGGCTAACATGTTTGCTTTTTGTATTTTAGCTGCCTGGTATGCTGAATAGGCTTCAACCAGGAGCGTGCCATTACGAGATCTAGTGCATAGCTTCACTGGACCAGCTATCTTGTCCAGGCCCTTCTGGATTACAAATGGGCTCACCGATAAAAAAACTTTGTGTCTTCCTCAGTTCTAGAAATAACCGAGTAGCGAGGACCACAACACTCGACTACTTACTTTATTCTAACTTTGCTACTTCTGTTGTTTTGAGTTTTTGAACTAATGGGGATGATATCCTCTACCATTGCAAATGTCTCCAATGACGTGCTCACATCATGGCCGCCACCCCGGCTTAGGTGAGAGTCCTGGCCTGGACCTTGCTCATCCTAGGGTCTCATCTCCCAGTATATAGAAAGAGGGACCCAATCGCCTTCAGGAGTGCATCAGCTCATGCAATGGCACTTCCCCGGGATTGGCCTTCATCAGCAGATAAGACCACAGATCCTACATGATAACCAGAGGCTGGGAATTACGCGGTTACCCAGTCACCCCTTGCGTCTCCCATCCACCTGCAACCCGCGCGTAGGTTATCCATCAGACTGCGTGCAGGGAGGTGTCAGGGGGGAGGTCAAACACAAAAGTCGACCAAAGTTGATTGGGCGTTTGACATGTGCCCTCTCACCCTTTAGAGGAACCCAATCGAGAGTATGGGTCGGTACGCCAAACCCGTACCTACCGTAGTAGGACCCCCTGTTGGACAGCTACTTGAAGATTTAACAACCGTTCAGAATAAGTACCAACATTTATCTGAAAACGTTAGTTTTGGAATTAAGGAAACTAAACCCGCCCAAGGCCATTAGACGTATGGATGTCCTAAATGTTAAGTTTGTACCCACTGCGTATTGCTATGGGGAGAGGGCATTTTCTGAGTATAGTGTTTCACCCCGAACTAAAGAAGTTTTGTTTTTCAGACACTGCAAATGCCATACATTGCAAGAGGTTACGAAAGTAATTTTTCTGTGTACATTTATGAATGGTATAAATAACTTAATATGTCACATATATTTCAAGGTTTTATTGTATTGTTCCTTTCAGCTACCACAATGTGCCCACCTAGTGACTGCCCTGCATCTTACCTGTAGACCTCCATGTCATTTCAAATCAGCTGGTCATCTGCAGGTTCAGGTTGCGTGATTGAGTGCCCAAAAGAGACATCTTTGTTTACGTTGTCGTTGCCCGGCATTTTGTGGCCTACAGTATGTACTAACTAAACTTAAAGAGGCAGGTAACGAAACACCTCGGCCTAATAATAACAACGTATGACCTAACGACATTCATATTTGTGTTGTTAACATAATTTCATTCTAATCTAGAATCTGTGGTACTTAGCTCACCAAGAAATGCAGTAAAAACCATGGTGAAATATAAGCCCAAGATTCACAGTAACTGTGTGGAAAAAAGTGGACAGCAACATAGGTTCTTAGAGAAATGCGAGTATCAAGCTATCTATTAAAACTGCGTTAACCGCAACCATCTTGATACTCACAGCTTCATAAATTGAAGCAATGTAAGGTAGAATATTGCAACGTGTGGTATTAATTAATGCCAGTGGCTATGGACATCGTCATAGCCACATGATTTTCTCCACTCATTTTACTATAAACAATCCTTACACAGGCTTATTCTTCCGCCCGCTTCCTGTTAATACACATAAATCTCTATTACTTATTTCTTTGCAGTATAAGTAGAATACAGTAAACAAGCGGCCCGAGTTCGATCCCATGCAAGCGCATATGAGATTCGTGATGGACAAGCGGCGCTGGGGAGGGTTTCCTCCGGGATCTCCGGTTTCACCCATCATCTCATTCCACCAGTGCTCCATCTTTATACCATGTATCATCATTGTCACCGCCCGCGGTGCCCTTGTAGTAAAAGCAGTACCAAAAAAAAAAAAAAAAAAAAAACACAGTAAGCTAAATTGAAAATCTTCTTAAAGCCAGTCACTATGTAATGGCTTTGGAATTCTGTTTCTCAGCATGAAAAAGAAATAAAAAATAAAAAATAGTGATTGTAGTTGAGAAATGTATCAAATATTTGAAAATTCCAACCAATAACGAAGATATCTGAGACATGCTGAACGCCACAAAAATGTTATTCAATATAAATTGTGTGCTTTAACGAGATCTACTTACGTTTTTGTGTAGTAACATTTTCCGTTTATGAGTTATACAAAAGCATTATAGAATGAAGAAGACTTCAAAGGTTATTCCTAGAAAATTCAAGATAGACATTTTATTCGCTATGAAAATAACATAAACATAAAAATCGCAGGGAATTCGGTCATGGAAACAAGGAGGCATTAAAGGGGAAACTTAAAAATAATTGCGCACACCGTAAATGAACTGAAAAGTAACATTTGTCAAGAAATTGACGTAATTTCCCTGAGGGAATTACAAAGTATAATGGGCAATGTTCAAAGCATGAGTTCTTGTTCATAAGTGTTTAAACAACGATGGCACGTAGTTCCAATATCTCCTTCCTTAATGCCGATGAAGAATTTACGTTGCTTTTTAAATGTTTGTTATGTGTTCTAGAAATAACTTAACATGACAAACCATACAATATTTACTGCGGACTTCCAGTCATTCTAGCCCTCTAGCCGCGTACCGCCAAACCGGTCCCGACAAGAACTGCTCACCCCATATGGTCAGATCTATGTGAGTCTCAATGCGGTCCGGCCTCCTCCTGCTCCTCCTCCGCCTTCTTCTTCTTCTTCTTCTTCTTCTTCTTCTTCTTCTTCTTCTTCTTCTTCTTCTTCTTCTTCTTCTTCTTCTTCTTCTTCTTCTTCTTCTTCTTCTTCTTCTTCTTCTTCTTCTTCTTCTTCTTCTTCTTCTTCTTCTTCTTCTTCTTCTTCTTCTTCTTCTTCTTCTTCTTCTTCTTCTTCTTCTTCTTCTTCTTCTTCTTCTTCTTCTTCTTCTTCTTCTTCTTCTTCTTCTTCTCCTTCTTCTTCTTCTTCTTCTCCTTCTTCTTCTTCTTCTTCTTCTTCCTCTTCTTCTTCGTCTTTTTCTTCCTCTTCTTCTCCTTCGCCTATTTTTCAATGTTTTTATTCCCTTTTGTTTAAAATGTGAGAATTTCTCAGTACTCTTGTACCGTCCATCTTTTTGGCACTGAAGTTGTATACCTTTCTATATCCATATGTTGCTTTCTCTTTAGATTTCCAATGGATTTCTGATTCCATCATTCCGTAATTTGTCTGTTCTGGTGACACTGGTATCTCATTAGAAATCTCATCTCTGACATTCTTCATATTTTTTGTATGTGCCATCCAGTTTTCTCTCCCATATAGATAGTTCACTGGAACTGCAGGAATTTTCTAAATCTCTAAAACTGAGCCTACCCAAAAAACAAATACACAAAACATAATGTCGTCCACCAAATCAAGATAAATATTTTATTAGCCCTGTCACCATCACCACCGTCACCTCCACTGCGCCGCCCCACCACCATTATTTTGATCTTGCATGTGCTTAAACAGCTTTAGTACAGGCGATTTGAAACTGGAATGGTCATATTCCTAAACAAAAGCTTTACACATGATTCGAAGACGAGTCCCTTGCACATTAAGTGGTATTTGAATTCATTCCCGCAATATATTGTCACCGCGCCCGCGGCTTATTACCGACTTCGGAGTACGGACCCGAGCGCCTACCTGCGTTAATGACCCGTCTCCTGACAGGACAATAGGCCGTAGGCAAACGATCGCTATTGTATGCCGTTCTGGGCTTCCATTTTCAGCAACTTTCTCACTGTGTGTCGGGCCTATATAAGGGGCTACTCAGCGCCGAGTTAGGTAAAATTTACGACGTGCTCAGCGGACAGCGACAGTTAACCGTGCCGAGTGGAGTTCAGTGTGAGTTGTGATCTGGTAGTGATCGTTCAGTTGTGATTCGACTCGACGGACAAGTTGTGTTACTCCGAGTTTGTGCAATAGTGACTTAAGCGTAACATTAGCGCTACGCTAACGGATTAGAAGATACATGAAGTGTGATTAGCAGTAACTGCTAATATTTTGTTCTCTTTGTTACAACATTTAGTTGTTTCGAATTGATTCCCACCTTGAAAAAATTCTTCTACGAGACTGCAAGGAGCACGGGTAGAGCCATGACACCTAGCATGAAAATTAAGGAACAGCAAAATTGCTAGCTCATCAGTCCACAGAGGGATGGAGCTGTACACAAGCTACCAAGTCAATGCTATGGCAATGCAATGCAATTTAATTGTTAATTGGTGTGAAACATTACACAATCTAGTTGCTTTGATTTTGCTACAAAGATATTAATAAACAACCACTTCGATGAATAACTGGCATTACACTGCCATTGTTAGTCTGGAGCCACGAAACATTTGACCAGTGATTAACTATTAAAATCCTCCCATTGGTATTCCCTAAAATTAAATTATGTCTGCACTCATTTCACAAATATAGTGCGAAGATAACCGAACTTCAGGGGCATATCAAATCCATTCTACTTGCATTAATGTCACTACCTCTGGCTTAGGTAGATCAAGTTCCATATTTCGATTCTATAAAAAAAGAAAAAGAAAACTTATGACAGGTTTGGTTATATACACATATGAATATATTTGTGTCAATATGTTAATGAACGTTTTTGTCTGAATTTGAATACCGTAACCGTAACTCAAGGATCAGAGGTCATGTACCAAATGTTCCGCTTAAAACCTGTAGGTATTTATTGAGGATGCAAGGCGAAAATTCGTACTTGAACAATCCTTTAGTTCGAAAATATTTTGGTCAAAGTAAAACATTCTTTGTGTCTCTTGAACTTATTCTTCTTAACCAAACAACACATAAGGAATGTCATCACCTCAATGGTCCAATGCACTTAAAGTGTCAGCTTGATGCGATAAGATAAATACCTACTCTACGCGCTGCTGCCATCCTGGATACTAAGAGATTGTGGTCCTACTGCCGTAAAGGACGACTGTTTGCAGCAAAACTCCAGAATCATATTAAATTAGGTCTAAGAACTGTGTTATTTGTCCTCTTTGGAATCTTCCAGAAGATCAACTAAACTTCGTAACTGATTTTCATTTGAATTTGAATTCTAAGTTAAACAACTTGTTAATCAGGCCAATAAAGTAAGCAGGAAATTGGTTGTTTGAACCAGTACACTAATAACCAGAATACAATATCAGCTCAGTAGACTGGTCTGTGAGGAGATATACTTGTAAGTAAAGGGCACTTGGATATCGATATATGAGATGGGTATACGTTCATATTTCGTCAACAAACCCAACATCGAGCTGTCTGCATTAAAAACGGGCTTCAAACTGTGTACCTCCTACGTCATTGGAGAGCCTATATCGGCGGTGGGCTTTGAAGATTTTCAATCGTTCCGTGGACTCGAGTAAAAGGTTCTGCGCTGCCATTATAGGAGTGCCGTGCAACTTCACAGAAAATAGTCGAGAGGTGTCACATCTGGCGACCGTGCTGGCTATGGAACTGGTCTACCTCTAAAAATCCATCGATTTGGATATGCAACATTGAGGTGATTCCACACATTTACATACTATTGTGCTGGAGCTCAAGTCGGCCATTTCAGCAGCTGTGTCGCGCTGCTGTTAAAAACGTTACTGTACTGGAAACTACTTAAGTAACGAGAATGCACACCAAGGACCCTATCGAGGAATTTAGCGCATACGCAGGAATGTTATTATTCTCAGGTCGTTCATCCGTGTACACAGATGGCTTCCATATTAAGATACCAAAACGAATGTTAACGAATGGTTACAACCGTTCGTTCTCAAACTTCGACGTTCTCCAGCATCCAAACCGTGCATTTTCGGACAAGGATTCCTATTTGAAAGTCAACCGGTTTGCCATCCCGCACAACATACTAAGCGTGGTCGGGGCTGTTTGGGATAAGCAGTTTAACTTTACGGCATGGAATTCATGACAGTGCAGTGTACAGGTCGCACTTCACACGAGCATAACCTCAAAAGTGAGCTGTACTGCTCACTTGAATTAATTAAATGAATAAGTATTTTCGTAGGCTGATTCCTAAATTACCATATCTACTATGGTGATGGCAACACAATAGTTTAGAATAGTTAAGAATAGTTTTCAATGCCTTCAATGCATTGGAAGTCTTGCATCTCACCTATTACGCTAAAAATGCCCATTTCAGTGAGAGGAGTTAAAACTCAGTCGTAGTAAAAGGCAAAATATTATGATACTGGGTAATGAAGAACAGTGTAGAATATACGGTATCAATGAAAAACTACTGAAAATAATCTACATAGTATTTTGAGTTATTACGTCCCAAAAAGGAAAAATAATGTGCCACCACATCCTCCATGCACAGTGACATTGATATGGTGAGGAAAACAAAACTGATGTAAGGTTCTCGAATAAAATCCCTGAGATAACTGAAAGTTTATAAAATCTGAAGAAGAAACTCCAGTTCCTTTAAAAGATTATAATAAAATAGTCCCTGGTATTCGTAAAATGCCACAATTTGAACACAAAATGACGTACAAGAAAAGCCAATGTTTTATCCCAAAAGAAAATATAGATTCCAATATTGCATTAAGAACTACTTCAGTCCATTATCCAAAGAACATGCCACTTAATTCTGTTTATGTTTGCAAACAATGTAATAATATTTCGCAAAAAATATTCTCGGACACACATTGTTGTAACTGAAATTAAAGCTTATTTAACAGCATATTATTCATACACGTGTAGTTTTACGCTGCTACAAACTCCATCAATCTTCTTTTTAGGAAGAATGTGCGATCCTGGGTTCAAAATGGTCTTCCAAATTCAAATTGCTCCATGCAATATCGATGTTTATAGAAAAGCAATTAAATAGTTGTGGAAAAAATTACACGTGGGCTCTGTAAAATTAGTCAAATACTCTTCAACAGCAGAACAATTTTTCTAGTCTTTAAGCAGGATTGTTGTTTGGTGATTTTGAGGTTTGGAAATCATCCTTTGCTAATGAAGTCCAAACAAATGTAAAACATTTTGAAACGAAGTGATAAAGAACATTGTTAATAATTATTCATTAATAATAATCTCACATGTATGTCCCAGTGCGCAAAAGGTTACCGAAAGTGCGTCATACTTATAATAATTGTTTGCACATGCGAGAGATGATTTATTGTTTTGAGGACATTTTTAAATAGCTTTCTAGAATAGTTTAGAACAAAATACATTAAATAGCCCAGCACATTTTAACATACAGCGTAGAACAAATATCGTCCAGTAGCAGTTCCATTTCATTTACTATTGCCATCAATGCTTAAAAAGGCACATGCTTATATATAAGCATAAGTTGATTTCGCTGTTATACACCAGGTGGACCACCTCATCCAGTATCGGCGTAAGTAGATAACCATTTGTGTGTTAAAACAGTTCCAGAACTTCACGGCGCAATTCTGGCCATAGAGAGGGCAGTGGCGTGTTCTGCCTCTCAGCGAAGTCTTGAGGTGAGAGACAGTTGAACTATAAGATGTACGGAATAAGAAGGCACATGAGGCGGAGCTAGAAGAAGGTGTGTGATAGCAAGTAGCCAATCCTAGAGAGGCGACGTTGCCCAGTTCGTTAACGCGCTGCCTAGCGCAATATTTGGTTTTCACTTTTCTCTTTGCGCTCAACAAATCCAGCAACGGCTCATTATTACAAATAATTCCATTGAAAAGAGCTAGAAATTTTGAAGCTGACTGTCCAAGAAGCAAAACTTTAGGTGGCCTGTAGCCCAAGATATGATCAATTGAATAAACACTGCGCTCAGCGATATAACAAACAACACTTGCCTTGCATCATAATAATTGTTTATCGTCTCATATAATTGTCTTCTCAATGGGCGAGATATCTGCAAGAAACGGAATTTAGTTTATTCTTATGAATGTTCCAAGGCTGACGTATATGTGCAGTGTAACGTGTCTAATAATTACTGTAACTCGTTTTGTTGTTCACAAACATGTCATTATCAAAACCTGGTACAAGTGGCTTACAGGCGAGTAGATCGAAAGGAAAAGTACTACACTCAGATGCACGGACTATTATTTTCAATGTTTACACCTTTTTAAAAGAATTGTCCTCAGAAGAAGTGCGTGCGAACATTGTATTTAAACAGAGCCGGGCGCTAACAGCTAAGGCATGCAATGTAAGTGAACATTCAGTGTCGCGTATAGTGCAACGAGGTAAAACAACCTCTTCAGAATCAGGGCGGCCCTTGTTTAAATCCCCCGAAAAACACCGTAAGACAGAAAAACGGGTTTCGAATCTGGACGACTTTCAGAAAGACGTTCTGCGTCGATCCATTTTCCAAATGTATGATAACGGTGAATATCCTACTATTAGAAAGCTCGTTCGCTTAATGAGGGATAAAATAGATTATAAATATTCCACATCTTTGGGGCTAAAATTAAAAGAAAATATTTCCGGGCTTTCGCTCTGATAACTTACAAATTTCATCATAAGGAACATTTAAGTGCTGAAATATGTCTAAAATACACAACCGAGAAGGCCACACAGGAATATTACCCGTAAAAGGTTGCTTGAAATTCTGCTTAGTCATTTGTTGTTGAATAATGTAGATTTTCACCTAGAATACCTAATAAGAAACTTATTAACATGACACTCCGCATAGACACTACATTGAGAAAAAAAATGAGAAATACCTATCAGAAAATGTTTCAAATTGCGCAACTATGATCACACTTTCACTCCGAAAGTAAAAATATTTACACGAAAACGTTCCTAGAGAATCGGATGTAATGAAAAACTTAAGAAGTCAATAGGCCCAATTTTCAGCTTGAAAGATGTGAACTCCTATTACTACCATTAGAAGTTACTATTATTATTATTATTATTATTATTATTATTATTATTATTATTATTATTATTATTATTATTATTATTATTATTATTATTATTATTATTATTATTATTATTATTATTATTATTATTATTATTATTATTATTATTATTATTATTATTATTATTATTATTATTATTATTATTATTATTATTATTATTATTATTATTATTATTATTATTATTATTATTATTATTATTATTATTATTATTATTATTATTATTATTATTATTATTATTATTATTATTATTATTATTATTATTATTATTATTATTATTATTATTATTATTATTATTATTATTATTATTATTATTATTATTATTATTATTATTATTATTATTATTATTATTATTATTATTATTATTATTATTATTATTATTATTATTATTATTATTATTATTATTATTATTATTATTATTATTATTATTATTATTATTATTATTATTATTATTATTATTATTATTATTATTATTATTATTATTATTATTATTATTATTATTATTATTATTATTATTATTATTATTATTATTATTATTATTATTATTATTATTATTATTGTTGTTATTGTTGTTATTGTTGTTGTTATTATTATTATTATTATTATTATTATTATTATTATTATTATTATTATTATTATTATTATTATTATTATTATTATTATTAGTAGTAGTAGTAGTAGTAGTAGTAGTAGTAGTAGTATTAATATTATTATTATTATTATAAATATTATTATTACTATTACTACTATTACTATTACTGTAATTATTATTATTATTATTATTATTATTATTATTATTATTATTATTATTATTATTATTATTATTATTATTATTATTATTATTATTATTATTATTATTATTATTATTATTATTATTATTATTATTATTATTATTATTATTATTATTATTATTATTATTATTATTATTATTATTATTTTTATTATAATTATTATTATAATTATTATTATTATTGTTGTTGTTGTTCTTATTCTTATTGCTACTGTAATTGTTCTAATTATTGTTGTTGTTCTTATTGTTTTGTTATTGTTATTGTTACTGTAAATGTTCTTATTATTGTTGTTATTATTATTATTATTATTATTATTATTATTATTATTATTATTATTATTATTATTATTATTATTATTATTATTATTATTATTATTATTATTATTATTATTATTATTATTATTATTATTATTATTATTATTATTATTATTATTATTATTATTATTATTATTATTATTATTATTATTATTATGATTATTATACTTATTATTATTGTTATTCTTACTGTTACTATTATTATTATTATTATTATTATTATTATTATTATTATTATTATTATTATTATTATTATTATTATTATTATTATTATTATTATTATTATTATTATTATTATTATTATTATTATTATTATTATTATTATTATTATTATTATTATTATTATTATTATTATTATTATTATTATTACTATTACTATTATTATCATCACCATCATTATCAACATGAGTATTGTTATTATTAGCTTTATTGTAATTCGTTTTGTGTTACTATTATTGTTATTAATGGTTTTGTTAGCGTAATGGTTTACTATTATATTATTTTCACTGTTATCATTATCATCAAACGGTACTGATGTGCTGACTTCATTCAAAGAATAGGTGCTCAAAATGATACCTTGATGACTGACACGATGTTCCAAAAGTCCTCTTGTATCCATAATTATAATCTATTGATCTCGATACTACTTTCTGACCTTAGGACCTTTTTGTTGGAAGACGCTTAAATAATATTGTGCATTAAATGAAGCTTTATCTCGTCCTTCTTACCTTCGTACACCTTTTGGTAGTGACGTCGGGTAAAGCGAAAAAATGAATAATTAAGCAATTGAGACATTTTTGAAGGTATATTTTCTAATTTAGTTTACTTAACGCGTTAAACATTACACATACACACACACACACACACACACACACACACACACACACACACACACACAGACACACACACACACACACACACACACACACACACATTCCGGTTCAATTAAAGCAATGGTAGGCTACATACATGTGCTAAGCGTGCTGATTATAACGGCTTCCTGGATTCATGTGCAACAAGAATTTCCATCGCTCTCTTATCAGAAAAACTTCCTTCCTGGACACCCACATGAAGTGACCGTTAGGGACGCATTCGTCATGCAACTTAACTAACCATAACTATCCCTTCCGTGGAGAAATGCTAAATCCGAGTTAGCTTGTATTTCATATTCGACTGTTTCAGGTAATGGTTTGGAACTTAACGGCATGTTTTAGGTGTTTCAATTGAAATAAATGTTGGGACAAAAAATATATTTTAGTGCAATTCTGCTAGAAATCTCCCTTTCGTGACCTCAAAAGCTATACACCGGCATTTTGGTTGTCTGGTGTGACATGGTCGTTTGCTGTCAATGCAACTCTCGACTTTACCACAAAGCTTACTGGGTCTATTTTGAGAGTAATGAGTAATATGAGAGAATACAAGGTTTAGAATGTCTTTGCGAAGAAGTTTCCTCTTGCTGACGCCCTAGTAGCTTATTTTGACGATGCATATGAATTCGTTGAAGGACCATGGAGTTCCACAGTATTTAACACAAACCTATCTTTGTCGCTATCTTGCATATATTTTTAATATATTCTAGGTAGCTGTTCGACAGAACATGTCAGTTAGAAGGAATATGAATGAAAGATGTTAAAATCGATTAAGGGTAACAATGAAGGGAAGAGACAGTAACACATATAGGCAGAATAATCTTCATTTCGCAAAACTATACTTCCAGATCGTTTCCTTTGGTGTGGTGCAGTGGGATCATAAGTTTCTTTTTTCAGTTGATATCGGTTTAAAAAGGCTTTTAAGGGATCCTGGGACTATATTTTGAATTTTATATGTTTTATGGGCATGAATTCAGTGCTTTGCACTCATAAGGATGTTTCTGTTATGAATTACCACACAAAATTCCAGCACAATCTGTTTTATACTTTTGAGGGACTTAATTACTCACCACCTGCGGTGGTATGAGGATAAGTAAGCATCAGTGGTGTCGCAACTTTTGCAAGTGAAGTGTCTACCCTAACTGGATCGCCTTAAAAGAGGGGCGGCCTAGACAGAGGTGGAGAATACTTGTTTCTTTCTCTTTCTAAAAAGTAGGTGCTAAGTTAAATCTCGTGCCCTACAATGTTCAAAATATGACATGCGCATCAAAAATATGTTTAAGTATGTTTATACAGCAGCTTTATTATTTTATGAAATCTAATTACCCAACAAACACCATCAATCTCTGGCAGAAAGAAAAAGTAATTACTTTCAAAATAACTTATTTCTTTGCTTTGATGGACATTGAAATATGTTTAAACTTATGTTTTACCGTATTTAATTTTTTACAGCTAAAGTTTTTTTATTAATTTTTTTATTTTTTTATTTTGAAACTAAAGACTAGAGTTGAAGTCGCAAAAACGGAACATGTACTTGAACATTTTCTATGAGTATAGCACATGAGGCAGATTAGTGTGTTAAAAATGCCAGGTCAAGAAAAAATCAATTTTTCTACACATGCACCATGATCATGAGTCAGGTTAGATACCTGGGTGCCACAGCTTCCCTCTTTTGTCCAGTAATTTCTCTCCTCAGGTTCATAGCTTAACAATTTCGTTTAGTTAAATTTCGTTGTTTTTGAGTCCTTTTTGGCTCATATAATAATGCTGCCAAAAATTTAAGCAGAAAGGGGGCGTTTTGTCTGCACTAGACCTTTAAAATGGCGGAAAAGTTTCACTACCAACCTATGACTGAAAGTTTGGGGAACATTTATATGCATAGACCTAAAAATCGCCAACTTGATAATTTTTTCGGTCATTTTTCAGTCCCAGGCACCCTTAATGCTGATTCAGGTCCTGTGCTTAGTTCAGGGATTGTTTTAAGTAAAGCATTCAAATCAACCATACACTTTCTGCACTTACTGGTGATAGTTTGTCGCACACTTTCGAGATTTGTTGCTGCTAGTCTATTCCCTAATTTACGTTTATTGACTGTTACATTTAATAATACGTTAAACATTGAATTTCGGGGTTAAGGAATTTGAAAATTGTTGTGTACTAAAGCCTTTTGAATTCAGTGGTTCACTAGAGTAAAGACTTAATTAAATAAACATATAGAAGAGAAGTGACTCATAATTAGACAGGGATCACCAGGAACTGGAGCACACCATCTTATGTAGGCTACAGTGGGCCCTTTGTTTTCAACGTGATTTCTGGGAGGAATAGATGAATGGGAGAAACGAAGGGCAATCTGATCCATACAACGGTTCGCTCTATCAAGGACAGGGTCCCTAACGATTCGAACAAGGATCAATTTTGAGGGAGGGAGGGATACCTTTTTTCCATGTTGGAGCGGAGGACATTATAATGAACGAGTTTTAACTTGACACTTGTTGTACTATCCTTGTCTAGCACAGGCTGTGGAAAATCTTCCTTGAAATGACCAGCCCCTTTTAAAGCCCCATTGTATATTCCTCAATTGCCTGCTGTGGTATGAGGGTAAGCAGACATCAGTGGTGTTCCAAGTATTGCAAGGGATATAACACTTATCAACTTATCAGTGTGACAATGAAGAAGGATCACCCACCACTGGCGTGTCTACCTGCCTGGTTCGGGTTAGAAAGAGATGGTGTGTATTTCTAATAAGCTAGTGCCAAGTTACATGTCGTCCAGAATAAGAGTATATTCATCTACGGGCTAGCTTTACCTGAGCCACCCAGGCTGAAGAGAACGGGGCCCAAGCCACCGAACGCCAGGAAGAAAGCTTTCCCACGTCCTGCCACAAAACACCAACCACCATCATCTGGTGCTACAACCCCAAAATACGTGAAGTTAAATAGAATGGGGCAAGAAGCGAACGGAATCCTTGGAACCACCCTAGCATTCGCTTAACGACCCGGCGAAACCACGAAACAACCGTGCCTGACGATGGGAATCTAACTGGGACCTCGCAGGTTACAATGGAGATGGACCCGTCTTGTTCGGTAAATATACATGTAGCAAAAAGCTGAGACCACTGGATCTTTCTACTTAATTTGTAATTTGCATGGTCCTTATCTGTTAAGATACGGCAGCTTTACTACCCTTTTAATAGATCTAACTGATTCCTACTATTCCTATATTCTAGTACATTTCTTGTTAAGTGCAGGTTCCTTAAACCTCGTACAATTAAAGTTGACCCTAGCAATACGGGGGGGGGGGAGCTACTTTAGGCCCTCCTTCTGTAGTTTGTTTAAATTCTGTCAATCACTGTTTCTATTATTGAATTGCGTAATTGTTTCAAAGTTTTCACTTTTGGTCTTTTTGAGAAACAATGAAATATCAAGGTGGTCATAAAGTAGCGCCCTCCACCCGTCGGTATCATGCGATAATATAAAAACGTAAAAACGAAATTGTTGAACAATGTTAAATATTACCTTTATAAACATTGACAAGATATTATACCCAATTTTGAAATAAACGTATTTTAAAAATTGCTCCGACATTTTGTTGCCAGTGGTAGTCACAAAGTACACCCCCTTCCCCGTTGGTAGTTTAACTTCTGTAATAAGGGTTGGCATTGCTAGAGTTAAGGTTCATTTTCACTACAAACGGATATTTATTACATAAAGAGGTGATTCAAAAGAATAAAGTCCATTACGACCAAGGTGTTATTCATAAACCGTTTTAAAAACATTTAAGTGTTGATAAATATCTCATTTACAATGGCCATACTCGAAAGGAGAATTGCATAAACAAAGAATCAAAAGAATCTAATAAACGGAAGCACGCCCACTACATGTAGGTGCGACAGCAGTGATAGAGCAATCGTTCCATTGTTCCATCGATGGTTTATATGAATGTTATTCCTGCCAATCCATTTTTGGGCTCACATCTATAGAATATGCCCAGATCTCTCGTTGTTGAGATAATAGAACCAGGAGAAAGCATCTTGAGGATGGTTTTTTTTTTTTTTTTTTTTTTTTTTTTTTTTTTTTTTTTTTTTTTTTTTTTGACAGAAAGGTAGCGTAACTTATTGGAAAGGGCTTTGACGTGATAAACCGCGGTTGGAATTCCTCACATTTTAGTATCTCTGCAGCTTACCTATAGTACCTACGTACATAGAAGAGTATTTATTTCACCCAAGA
The DNA here is from genome assembly GCA_030765045.1 of Tenodera sinensis. NCBI lineage: Eukaryota > Metazoa > Arthropoda > Insecta > Mantodea > Mantidae > Tenodera > Tenodera sinensis. The sequence goes on along the minus strand of JAUKNM010000024.1, from coordinate 723,608 downwards.
GTTTGATACCGAGATTTCACCGGAAATGCGCATTTTGAAACTCGAAAGAAGCATGTTTAGAGAATGTTCAACGCGTGTGGACGTGTGTAGGCAAATAGCATAACACAAAAACGAACAGTCAATTAAATGTGAAAGTTGGTACAGTAAAACCTGCCTAAAAGGAACGCGATGGTTTCAGTAATATTTTTCCGTTTTCACGGGTTTTCGTCTTACAAAGGCTTGTACATATTTTAGTAAAACATCGAACAAAAAATATAATCGTATAGAATTGTTGTTGTAGTGTTTAACGCCCGCTTTTACTACTACGGCACCGCAGGCGGTGACACTGATGATACATGGAATGAAGATGGAGCACCGGTGGAATGAGATGGCGGGGGAAACCGGAGCACCCGGAGAAAACTCGCCCTGATGCCGCTTACTCCACCACGAATAATCGTATAGAATTAAACTGAAGGAATAATTTAAAATAAAATTCTGTAAATAAAAATAGGTTCAATTGTAATGTTTTGCTGTATTTTCAACTTACATCTTATACATAATTATAGTTTCTCCTCCCTTAGTTCCTTTTCCCCCACATATCCGACAAGGGACACTGTCGCAACTTCTTCACAAGGGAGCGCTCTATCATCTCCTTTGCATCCTGCATCAGCTCCAGGAGTTCTGCAACATTCTTGGAAGCTGCAAATTCCTGAAGGTCAATCAAAACAGATAATGCTTATCTAAAAGGGCGTATTTTTGGCTCCCTTTCGTTGGATTCGTCGTCGTCATCGTCGTCGTCCATTCCTTCCATGACTTCACAACTGCTGTTTCCAGCAGCATTGCACTTTGAATGTCTTCAGTCGTGGCAAGTTCGTTATCAAAGCACGTAACTATATATTAAGCATAATGAAAGTCCGTCTTGGTTAGGTTATTTATGAAAACGGTTCCGGAAAAACTAGTCCGTTTCTCCGTTATGCCGTTTCCCGGTTTAGAGTGTTATTTAACATAGGAAATAGTTCCGTTCCGAGATTTATTTTCCGGTTGTACAGGCTTCTGATATATCTGATATATAGGGGGTCCGGTTTAGTCAGGTTTTACCGTATTTAAGTTCAGTAGCTTCCAAAGATATGACACAATGATTTTCAAGAAAACACCCGCCCCCTCAAACTACCCTTTACGTGGAATATTTTTCGAAATATCTTAATTTCTCAGAAATGGCTCTAACGATTTTTATATAAATGCTGTGCATATCACAAATAAAGTGTGTATCTTAAATTTTTTGGGCATAACCATGAATCTTCATTCTGATGGAATGATGTGTGTGTCTATACCATATATACAGGATTTACTCAGGGGTCTCCGTCTAGGGGATATGTGAATAGCGACCACAAGGTACCCAAGCTGAGCAGAACATTACTTCCACTTACTGGTGTTTTGCTCCTCACTGTAACCTTTCTATCTGACCTTACCTTGGTCATCTCTTGTTCTCCGACCCCGATGCTATTAGAGTTCCCGAGGGCTAGGGAGTCTTTATTTTTTCCAACCTCTCCATTTCTCTAAAATTTTAACCCCTAACATGCTGACCTGCCATGGCATGTAATACGTCCTCTGATTGGTAATCAGAGGATATGGTCGGTGAATTTATTTTGATAATTCTCCCGGTCAGGTCGGTGAGACCCGTAAACCAACGACAGGTGTGGTCCTCCAGACATTCTGGGGGTTGTGAGAGAGCGATGTAACCGCCAAAACATAAAAATATGGTGCTCTCTAAAAAGCGGTTACATTTACTGCTAAGTCTCTTCAATATTTATGGAATATGACTCGATGGGTAAAATGTTTCGGAGTTAAAATAGTCCCCCATTCGGATCTCCGGGCGGGGACTACTTTTCGAGAACCAAAACAGTATATTAATAGAAGATCTAACATCAGACTTCTACAATGGAATGCGGGTGGTCTCACACAAACAAAAAGAGTAGAACTGAATAAAATTGTATTTGACTATAACATAGATATATTTTTCATTCAAGAAGCAAATCTAACAAATGATCAACTTAAATACTTCAATTTTACTGGTTTTCTACTACACCTACTACCCAAAAATAGACATATAAGTAGTGGAATATTAGTTGGAGTCAAAAAGGATATTAAATCCTCCATTGAAATTGTTAAGGAAATGGATAACACAGATAAAAGTGAATTAATAAAGCTAAATTTTTGGGATAAAACACATCTACATTTACACAGTATTTACAATCTTCCCAGGAATGAACGAGATCTCTCACTTATTGACCAATTAAATAAAACAATCGTAATTGGGGATTTCAATGCCCATTCCAAAAGATGGGGTTATGAAAAAGTGGATTCTACAGGGAAGATAGTGGAAGAATTTTTGAATTCCACAACTTTTGAACTGATTTAAAGTAAAGAAGATCCCACAACCTTCATACAGTACTCTGGAGCAGGCAGTAACCCAGACCTCTTGTTAGCTACATCAGATATTGTTTCAAAAATTAAAAAACAAGTTATAAAAGATCCAAGTTCTAGTCACAGAGCAGTAATTGCTGATGTAAAACTAGAGAATACAAATAACAGTCAAGGTCTCACGAATCTGTATTGAAACTTCAAAAAAGCATATTGGAACAAATATGAAACTGAACTGGAACATTAATTTAAAGAACAAACAAACTCACAGCTACATGACCAACCAGATAATATGAACAAAAATTTCTGTAAAGTCATCCTAGAAACCGCAAAAAAACATATTCCTCGTGAAAGAATTAAAAATTTCAAACCCTTTTGGAACCCCCAGTTAGAACTGAAAAAGCAAAGGGTTATAGCTAGAAATATAGCTGAACAAACAAAAAACATCGGATACACAAATATGGCGGAAGAAATGTGCCTCACTAAAAAAAGAAATTAATACTGCTAAAAAGAATCACTTTAATAATTTCTTAGAAAAAATGGATTATAGGACAGATGGTAACAAAGCCCATAAGTTCATAGAAAATGTCAAGGATAGGAAAGAAAACAAGAGTACACCTATCATACACAACAATAAAATATTAGTAAATGATGCAGTCATACCCGAAACATTCAATAAATATTAAGCTAATTCACATAAAGTAACAAGAAATAATAAAAAGGAACGTAAAGAATTTAAGAAAGATTTGAAACAAGAAAGAGAATGTGATCCTAACACTCAGTGCAATATCTTTTTTCAAAATTTTAATATGCAAGAGCTGAACCTTGCAATTAATAATCTGAAAAACAAAAAGTCTCCTGGGCCAGATCACATACATCCAGAGTTCATAAAAAGCCTTGGAAAAATAGCAAAACAACAACTACTGAAACTCTAGAATCTATCCTGGAAAACCACTGTACCTGTTGAATGGCGAAAAGCAATAATTGTCCCACTCTTGAAGAAAGACAAAAGAGCATCAGAAATAAAAAATAATAGACCAATAGCTCTTACTAGCATAATAGCAAAAGTGATGGAAAGAATGGTGTCAAATAGGTTAAATTGGTTTCTACAATCACAAAATTTAATATCCCCATGTCAAGCTGGATTCAGAGAGTTCCACTCTACAAATGAGCAAGTCTTACTTCTCAGTCAAGAAATCAAAGACTCCTTCAATAGAAAAGAAGATAATTTATCAGTTTTTATTGATTTCCAAAGTGCATATGATTCTATATGCAGAACAAAACTACTAAAGAAAGTAAAAAAGGGATACAAAGTCCAATGTTTTCATGGCTATGTCATTTCCTAACACAACGCTTTATTGCAACCAGATATGGAAGAAATAATATCTAAATACAAACAGGTAGACCGTGGCTTACCACAAGGTGCAGTGCTCAGCACTACACTTTTTAATATATTTATTAACGATCTCCCACAACAAATACAACAATCAGGTGTGAAGTGTGCACTATTTGCTGATGACTTAGTAATGTGGAGCTCAAAATCAAAAAGCAAAGGTTCAGAACTAGAAAAAACCATGCAACAATCCTTAACCAACCTACAAAGGTGGACCAAAGAAAATTTAATGACTGTTAATACAACAAAATCAAACTACCAAATCTTTTCACTAAGAAAAAAAAGCACTAAAAATAAAACTAACTTTTTAGGGTCAACAATTACCAGAAACAAAGGAGGCAAAGTATTTAGGAGTTACATTTTATATCAAACTTACATGGACCAAACAAATAGAAAATGTAATACAAAGAGCAGAGAGGCGCCTTTCACTGTTAAAGCGTCTAACAGGAATGAAGTGGGGATGTTCCAGAGCAACTCTTAACACAACATACAACGTACGTAATGCGACTATTTACTTACTGCAGCAAAGTTCTTGTAACAGCAAACAAACCAAAAAAAAGAAATATATATATAATTCAAATCTTTCAAAACCAAAGTCTGAGACTAATTACAGGTGCTATCAAAACCACACCAATAGCAGCTATGGAAATACTAACCAACCAATATCCCACTGAATATGAAATAGAAAAAGCGGCTCTTATTCAACACGAAAAGTTGATCAGACTCCCATTCAAATACAAGAGAAATTTTACACATACACTAAAGACTCAGGAGAGCTTTCTTTCCAAAATTCAAGACATCAAGAAGAATGTACACCTTCCTAATTCAAAGGAAAACTTCATATCTAAAGTCAATCCGACACAAACATTAGACATCACATATTATTTACACCTGACAGAAGAAGCTAAGAAACGTGATACTCCAACTAATGTTCTAAAATTATTGGCATTAGAGACAATACATACTAGATTTCCAGAACACGAATGGCTGCATATTTATACTGGTGGATCATTGATATCAAACCAAGATGGAGCAGGTGCTGGAGTCACATGTCACCTCTTTTCCTATTACAAATCTTTAAGTTATGGAACTACTAACTTTGATGGAGAGATTGAAGCAATTCGAATGGCCCTACAAAATCTTTTGTATAGAATTTCACATTTTCAACAAGCAGTTATTCTCTCAGATTCCAGGGCAGCAATTACAGCAATTACTTCCAAGTTGTCACCAAAAAACCAAACAATTATAGAATGTTGGAAAATCCTTACCCATCTAACAGCACTTCAAAAACACCTAGTCTTCCAATGGATACCAGCTCACTGTGAACTGAGTGGTAAAGAGAGAGCTGATTTTCTTGCAAAAAGGGTACCAGCGGTGTACAAAAATCTATAGTTAATCTACCATTTTATGCAGCTAAAAGATTAGTCAACTCTGAATTCAAAAAAATTATTGCAAAGTATTACTATGAAAAATCAAAGGATAAAAGATGGGAACTACCAAACATACAAACAGTAATTCCTGAGTATCCTTGAAAAACAGCAGTTGCAACCTTCAGGTTGATTACAGGACATGATTGTCTGGCAAAACATCTAAACAGAATTGGGATATATTCTTCACCACTCTGTCCTCTATGTGATCTGCAAGAGGAAATGGATCGAGACCACCTTCAAATATGCCCGGCCACTTCTAATGCCCCATCCATCAGTGAAAAATATTGGAGAGCAAGAGGATTAATGACTTCATTGTCAGAAATCCAGCATTAGCTAACAACAACAATATATACAGGTGTCCCAAAAAACACCGACAACGCTTAGTATGTTGTGCGGGACGGCAAATTGGTCAGTTTTGAGATAGGAACTTCTGTACGGAAATGCACGGTTTGGATGCTGTAGCGCATTGAAATGTTAGATGGTTGTAAGCCCAACATCGACCTGTCTACATTAGAAAAAGGCTTTGAACTGTGTACCCCCTAAGTCATTGCAGAACCTATATCGGCGGTGGTGAGCCTTATGCACATGGTTCAATACGTGCTGTTCTCATTGAAGGTTTTCAATTGTTCCGTTGGCTTGACTCATAAGGACCTCTGCCAACGTTACAGGAGTGCCATACACCATACTCTCCAAACAACTCCATAGAAAATAGTCGAGAGCTGTCAGATCTGGCAAACGGGTTGGCCGTGGAACTTGTCCACCTCTACCAATCCGTTGATTTGGATATGCGACGTTGAGGTAATTCCGCCGATTTACATCAAAGTGTGCTGGAGCTCATGTCGGCCAGTTTAGCTGCTGTGTACTGGTACGTGTTGCACTGCTGTTAAAAAGGATTACTGTACTGGAAACTACACAAGTAACGCAGTAGGATGGACACCAAAGCAACTATGGAGGAATTTAGCGCATGTGCAGGAATGTTACTAGGCACAGGTCGTTCATTCCAGTACACAGGTGGCTAAAGGGGTAGATACCTTCCATATTAAAATATCAAAGCGAATGTTAACAAACCGTCACAAGCGTTCGTTCTCAAACTTCGACGCTCTCCAGTGTCCAAACCGAGCATTGACGGACAGGGGTTCCTAGTTGAAAACCGATCAGTTTGCCATCCCACACAGCATACTAAGCGTTGTCTTTTTTTTTTTTTTTTTTTGGTTGGGGGGGGGGACACCCAGTATGTATTAGGATAGACCTTTTTTGAATTTGGCATTTCTTCACGCACACCCCCTAGTTTTTCACTTTTATTTTAAGAAGAATTTTAATACGTATTTTGTTGAAATTGAACAAGAGAAACCCGTGCCGCAATGGCAGAGAAGTTGCGTCATGTTGCTTATTCCTACTTATGCATGTGCTCGACTGCTGCCATACTGTCCACCTCCAGTTCAGCCTCGGTTTCCACTTGGTAATGTTGTAAATGTTTATCTATATCATGACCGGTAGATTAAGAAGTACTGGCACAGTTATTTATTTAGTATGTGAAGCCATGCACCAGATCGGTGGACATAAATTATCATATAATCAACATGTTATGTCCGCTTTGTTTTATACCATATGCAAAATGAAATTGACTATCAATATAAGTGCTAATTTAGTTACGCATGCATGTGTAATATTTTGGGAAAAGGCTAGGATTCCCACAGGAGCATTATTTCACTGCCCAAAGAAACTTAGTAACAAAGAAACCTACTGTATTTAGAGTGGCGCAATCTGAAGAAGAAAAAAAAAGTGCTCGTATAAAGACGAACGCTAACAAAGAACGAGAACGTAGGTTTTCTGCAACTGTAAATACTCTGCTGTATGTTGCTCATGCTAATCCTTTGAACATGATAAAAATAGAGGAGGATAAACTCCGTCTGTTATATTAACGAGAGCCTGGCCATAGAGCTCATCTTGGAGGTGTTGACTGGAACTTGGCGGCAAAAGAGGCAAGGGTGAGGATTAGAGTTATATAGAGGAGGTAAGGAAGATGAGAGTTCATAACAGTTCATAGTTTTTGGAAATTATTAATGATTCACCTGAAGGAACAGCTGGAGTGATCGACGCAGATGTAATTAATTTCCTCCTAAAGCTGCTAAAGAAGCCACCTGAAGAATGACTACTATGAACTAATTGAATTGTGTATCATTTTTCTGTGGACAACTGTGGACTTCAAGCTAAAAGTACGGCCACCAGGAGCTTTGCATCATGCAAGGTGGATGGTCAAATAAATATATTAATTGAAGAAGTTCTTCATTTGTTCTCAGCTGTCTCTCACTGTTAAGAACATGTTTATTTGTGGTGAAAGCACATGAAAAAATGGTGGTTTCTGAGTTCATCAGCAATCAGCGCACGGTGCAATGAGTTGTTTGTTGCTTTTTAAAAGTATTAAAACTACACAAAAAGTAAAGGCAACTGTTTGTTCGAGAGCTCTAACGAAGTTTTGTCAGCTCGTATGGTATTTAAGTGAACAGATTTGTATATCACAATTCAATGAAAACTCGTAACAATGACAAAAAATAGGTATGGTTAGAAGTCGAAACCTTGGGGACCGAAAAGAAGTACACTGTTTCACCTGCAGTTAAAAAGCTTTGGGGTTTTCTTTTCGGCCTGTTATAGTCCCATAAATTTCAATTTAGCACGTTTGCATAGGCTATTCGGAACATATAAACAAATTTACCAACAGACTGAGATTTAAATCTTTCTATTACTTCAGACAAGGGAACTGACGGGCTCTTTTCAGTCAAGGGCTTGGACATATAGAAGAAGTTAAGCATAGATTTTGGTTTTTTAAATGGGCTAATAGACTACATTATTTTAAATACTTTTTGTTACGGAAATTTTTTTGCTGCGATGCTTCGTTTAAGCGCTAGACGAGTTAATATCATTACCTACTGCTCCCACACAGTTTAAGTATTTAGAGGAAAATCAACAATGTAAATTAGTATTGCATTTATCTTAGTAAGGCACCCAATCTTGGTCCAAGAAGCACACACAGGACACATAAACAAAACATAAACATCCCATTGTTTACAGTTAGTTACAGCTTTACTATTCAAAATTAGGTCGAAAACTTTTAAACCAGAGAAATGGCTGGTGTCTTTGCGAGAGCATGGCAGAATAGAACACGTTAATGCACTCTTTGTGTTAATCGCAATGGGCGTGCGTTTCAACATTTGCTTTGAGTAGCAAAGCTGTGATTAACTGTAAACAATTAGAAGTTTGTGATTTGTCTTTGTGTTCTGTGTTCGTTTCTTGGATTAAGATTGTGTGCCTTACTAAGATAAATGAAATACTAATTTTCAATCTTGATTTTGCCGTAAATACTTAAACTGGGCGGGAGGCGGTAGGTAATGACATTAACTCCTGTACCACTTAAACAAAGCACCGTAGCAAAAAAATTTCCTTAATAAAAGGTATTTAACATAATGGTATCTATCAGCTCCAAAAGTTTGTCGGACTTATTTTGGGACACCTCTATATATATATATATATATATATATATATATATATATATATATATATATATATATATATATATGTATATAATGGTGTCTTAAAAAGCAGCAACAACGCTTAGTATGTTGTGCGGGATGGAGAGCTGATCGGTTTTCAAACAGGAACCCCTGTCCGGAAATGCACGGTTTGGATGGTGGAGAACGTCGAAGTTTGAGAACGACCGGTTGTGAAAATTTGTTAACACTCGTTTTGGTATCCTAATACGGAAGGTTTGCAACCTGTTAGCCATCTGTGTACTGGGATGAATGACCTGAGCGTAATAACATTCCGGCGCATGCACAAAATTCCGCCATACAGTCCTTGATGCGCATCCTGCTGCGTTACTTGTTTAGTTTCCAGTACACTAACATTTTCTAACAACAGCACTACACGACACACCTGCGAAAATGGCCGACTTGAGCTCCAGCACACTTCCATGTAAATGTGTGGAATTACCTGAACGTCGCATATTGAAATCGATGGAGTGGCAGACGTGGACCGATTCCACGGCCAGCACGGTCGACAGATGTGACACCTCTCGACTATTTTCTGTGGAGTTGTATGAAGACTATGGTGTATGATACTCCTGTAACGTCAGCTGAGCACCTAGTTGCTCGAGTCCACGGAGCGATCTAAATTCTTGAAAGGCAAGCGCACGTATTGGGTCATGTGCATGAGGCTCACCACCACCGGTATGGGCTCTGGAATGACGTAGAAGGTACACAGTTTGAAGCCCGTTTGTGATGTCAACAGCTTGATGTTGGGTTTATTGACGAAATGTGAATATAGACCCATCTGACACTTCGATGCCCTGCAGCGTACAGGGACAGGGGTTCCTATCCCAAACACGACCAGTTTGACGTCCTACACAACACTTAGTATGTTGTATGGGACGCCAAACTGATCAATTTTGAAATAGGTACTCTAGTCCGGAAATGCACGGCTTGGACGCTGTAGCGCATCGAAGTATGAGATGGGTGTACGTTCACATATCGTCAATAAGCCCAACATCGAGTTGTCTACATTACAAACGGGCTTCTAACTGTGTACCTCCTACGTCATATCGGCTGTGATGAGCCTCATGCACATGACCCAATGCGTGCGATTGTCTTTGAAAATTTTAGATTGCTCCATAGACTCGAGCCATAAGATCCTCCTCTGAAGCTACAGGGTGTCAGGCACCATATTATTCATACAACTTCACAGAAAATAGTCGAGAGGTGTAATATCTAGCAACCGAGCTGGCCATGGAATTGGTCAACCTCTACCAATCCATCGATTTGCATATGCGACGTTGAGGTGATTACACATATTTAAATCAAGATGTACTCAAGTTGGCGATTTCAGCAGCTTTGTAATAGTACGTGTTACAGTGCAGTTAAGAAATGTTACTTTACTGGACACTACACAAGTAACGCAGCACGATGCGCACCAAGGACCCTATGGAGGAATTTAGCACATGTGCAGGAATTTTATTATGGTCAGGTCCTTCATCCCAGTACACAGATTGCTAAAGGGTTGCATACTTGGTATTAAGACACCAAAACCAATGTTAACAAATTCTCACAACCACTCGTTCTCCAACTTTGATGCTCTCCAGCGTCCAAACCGTGCATTTCCGTACAAAGATTCCTGTTTCAAAATCGACCAGTATGCCATCCCGCACGACTAAGCGTTGTCGGTGCTTTTTTTGACACCGAATGTGTGTGTGTGTGTGTGTGTGTGTGTGTGTGTGTGTGTGTGTGTGTGTGTGTGTGTGTGTGTGTGTGTGTGTGTGTGTGTGTGTGTGTGTGTGTGTGTGTTGTGTATTGGTGTCACAAAAACACACCGACGACGCTAAGTATGTTATGCGGCTTGGCACACTTCACCCAGCATTGGGGTAAGTAGATAACCCTTCGTACGTTAAAAGAGCTGCAGAAATCACAGACGTAAATCCAGTCAGTGGCGTGCATGAACCTTCTGCTTGTAAGAGAGGCGAGGGGCAGAGAAGCTCCCCAGCCTTCGACTAGCGTGTGCAGCGCTCGATAATGGACAAGAACAGTCAGAATATTTTCCGTTTCACATACACAACTTTATTTTCGAGGAAATAAACTCACTCCTCTATATGCTACTATTGTCTAACGTTACGGATTATAGATTGTAAACTGACGTAACAAAACCCTTGCAAACAAGAGGGTGCGTACTGCTTCATTGGCACTGCTTTGTTTCTTAGTAATGTTATTGTTGCATTTTCTTACTATTTTTATTTATTGCCATTATTTTTGTATTTCGTTATTGTTGTATTATATTATTTACATTGTTTATATTATTAACATTAATACTAACTTTATCATTTTATTCTCATGGTTGCGTTT